>VXAY01002054.1:8495-76960 GCA_013399855.1 Oxyruncus cristatus | reverse complement strand
GGGCGGGCCCCGCCCCGAGCAGGCCCCGCCGCGGGAAGGTACCTGGGAAGGTGGACAGAGGGCTGGAGTAGGTGGTGGTGCCATTGCCGACGCGGGGCACGAGGCGGAGGCTGAGGATCTGCTGCAGGAGCCCCCCACCGCCAGCATCACCGCCCTCCATCCCCGCGCCCGCCCCACCGCCATCCGCCACCGCCCCTTCCGCCCGCCCCGTTCCGCCCGCCTCAGCCAATGGGAAGCACTGCAAGCTGACGGGCAGGGCTTCTCGCCAACCGCCGCTCACCTCCGCGCGGCCGGGCCCCGCCCTCCCCCGCGCTGCCATGGGAACGGCTACGGGCCGCAGAGAATGCTGGGATTTGTGAGACGCTCTGGCCCTCTGGCGGACTCTTGTCTCTGCTCCCCGCGAGCAGCGGCACCGCCTGGGAGGCGCGGCGGTTCTTCCCGCTCGCCAGGGGGCGCTCGTGGGTGGTGGCGGCGCTCTGGGCGGCAGCGGGCGCGCGCGAGGCGGCGGCGGCGGGGTCGGGGTCGGGGCCGGACCATGTCGGGGTCGGAGTCGGAGCAGGAGCAGGAGCAGTACTCCTCGGCCGAGGACGACGACTACGTGCCCTCAGGTGAGCGCTGGTGGGCGGGGGCCGGCGGCCCCGGCGATGCCGGCGGTGCCGGTGCTCAGTGGCTGCGCTTGCAGGTGCGGAGTACAGCGAGGACGACGAGAGCGAGCTGGTGCGGGAGGAGGAGCCGGCGGACAGCCCGCGGCCGCCTCGCGGCAGGAGGAGCCCCCGCCACCCCCCCGGCAGGTACGGCCGCGGGGACCCGGCCCGGAGCCGCTGAGGGGGAGGGGAACGGGGGACGCTGCTCCTCGCTCCAGTTCCGCGTCAAGAGCAGCCTGAGGCCTGACAGACCGTGCCTGAAAACCCTCCCCACTAGTAGCTGCTTCCCCTTTCATAAGCCTTTTTAAGTGCAAAGCACCCGTCAGTGGGCGAAAACCCCTGTGTTATTTGTGACTGGTTTCGGACCAGCCCAACTCCTTCTCCCCTCCTGGTTCCTACAGTACCATAGAACCCTGGAATGGTTTGGGTTGGAAGGGACATTAAAGCCCTTCTCGTTCCATCCCCTGCCATGGGCAGGGACACCTTCCATTAGCCCAGGTTGCTCCAAGCCCTGTCCAACCTGGCCTTAGACACTTCCAGGGATGGGGCAGCCACAGCTCTCTGGGCACCCTGTGCCAGGGCCTCCCCACATCGTGTACCCACAGACACACCCACACACGTGCCAGTTCACTTCAGGGGTACTGCCTGCATCAGTCTCTGTTTTCTGAGTGGCAACGTCTTCTAATTAAATACCTTCACCCCCCAGTTTGGAGGGAACTTCCCAGTTTGAATGTCTTAGTGGGAATATGAAATACCACATTGCTTCACTCGAGCTAACAGTTCAGCTCTGGAATAGTGTTGCAGCATCTCAGTATACATATATATTTTTTTTTTTGGCATCTGCTTTCAGGAAGAGGAAGAAAGGAGGTCTCTTGCTAGAGCCAGATGAGAAAGAGGAAGAAAAGGCTCAGCAGAATGGAGAGGAACAGAAAGAGGAGGAAGTGGATAATGTAGAGCAGATGGAAAGAAGCAGAGAAGAGGAGGAAAAAAAGAAAGAGGATGCTCTTTGGGCCAGTTTCCTCAGTGATGTAGGACAGAAACCCAAAGCAGGGGCTGCCACGCAAGGGACACAAGCCAAGAAGGTAAGAGGGGCCTGGGACTGTGGGCATGGCCTGGAGGTTTGGAGCACATAGTTGGCTCTGGCTGGTAGCAGATGTCAGGCAGAGCTGGGAACAGACTGAGTTTGTCCCTGCCCCTCTGCTTTGTAGGACTGGAGCCCCATGATGGGCCAGACTCCTTCCACCTGAGGAGGTCTGTGATCTGGCAGTGATGCTTTGGGAGCTGCTTGTCAGCATCTCAGAGGGTCCTACAGAGCTCTGTCGGCTTTTCTTCCTGGTCCTGGATTCTCCTTGTGACACAGGAACAGCACCACGAGCTTTGGTCTGAGCTGTGCTTGTGGGTACAGCTCTCCCAGGGGCTTGTGATTTTCCTGATGCTCAGAAGGGAAAAAAGGGGAGTCTGTGTATCTGTGTGTGTGTGTGAGCGTGGAAACAGAAGGGGCCTGTGCTGACATCTCTGCCTTGCTATTCATCCTCCTGCATGGGGGGGTTGGGAAGGTGCTGCATGTTGGGGTGCATGTTTGCTACAACATTGACTCTGGCTTTCTCTCAGTTCCCCCATAAGCCCCAGTGAGGTGCTCTTGGTCTGCAGAGGTTTTTTTCTGGAGAGAGAATTCTGTGTGTGATCAGCTGTTCAGAAGGATTTGGTTCCCAGTGAAACCAAATGGATGTGTTTGCCTTGCAAAGCCTTTCATGCTGAAGGTGGTGGAAGGGAAGAAGGCACCAACACTGACCCTCTGTTGCCAAAATTGTCAGTTTGGGTTAGTGAAATGGTCAGTTAAAAAAGTATTGTGCCTGGCAAGTACAGTTCTGACTGTGTGAAGCTTCTTTCTGTGACTGTTGGAAGGTTGCAGGGCAAGTGTAGTTACGTATCTTTGGTTGCAACTTTGAGAAGAAGAATCCTTTCATCTGAGCCCTCCTGCTTCTCCCCTGTTACTGGCTGAGCTGCTGGGTGGTTACAGGTTGAATCAGAGAGAAGTACAGAGTGATTTTTTTATTTCTGAGCAATTCTACTTTTATGGGCAGGTTGCTAAAACGTTTAAGTGGTCTTTGAAAGTTTCTCCATAGCCTGGAATAATTCATGGAGAGGTGCAGTTTCACTGTTCTCTTCTTAACCTGGACTTGAGTTGTCTGCTTGAAGATCTCTGTGGTGTGTGGTTGATTCAGAGCAAAAATTTGGAGGGTTTGTTTTGATTATTTATAGGGTCTCAGTTCTTTTAAGTATTTTTTTTTTAGAAGCTGTAGCTGAGACTGAGTAAATTAAGAGGCATTGTTGACAAGTTACTTAATAAAGATTTTTCCCTCTCAGAGAGACGTTATTGACAAGTGTGAGGATCAGCCTTGCTTTTCTTGCTGACAGGTTGTGTTCTTCTTTATTCTTGACTAAAAATAAACATATTTTTGTGGAGTGCACCCTGGCAGCTGTGCTGCCTGGTGGTGCTTAGTTTGGGAGAAGTGAGTCTTTTTTTGCTTGCATTCTGAACCACCACAAAGTGCTCCTTTCTACATTTATTACAATTTCACTTCTCATTTTGGGTCTGTTTTGATCCTAGAACTCCAGTGACAGCCTGGAACAAAATGGGGAATTTCATTCTGGTGGAAGGGGGATTTATTTCCTTTTTCTTGTCTGTGGGTGACCTGCTTTGATCCCCAGCCTAAACTGCAGTGCTGGCTGAGGTGTGTCAGGTCCTCAGCCCCATGCAGTGCTGATTTTGCATGGCTCCACAAACACATTGTTTTGCTTTCTCCTTCATGTATTTTGTAGGCTGAAGAAGAGAAGAGTGGGAATAAGCTTCAGGAGAAGCCAAAGGATTTGGGAAAAGTGACAATCACCAAAACGTTCGATTTCGCTGGTGAGGAAGTCAAGTAAGTTGGCAGATGTGATGTGTCCACTGTGGGCCCGGGCGAGCTGGGTGCTGCTGTGCTGCGGGCAGGCTGTGCCTGGCTCTGAAAAACAGTGGGTCTTCTCTTTCCTTTACACTGTTGGGTTTTTTATCATGAGTGAACACAGACCTCAAGGAACACGAGGCCAAGATTTCCTGCCTGAGAGCTGCGGAGTGTCCTTATATGCAGACATCAGTCTTTGCTCAACTTCAAAACATGCCTGTAAATTGACTTAGGCTTCCCCAGCTGGGCAGTGCTTATCCTGGTTGGCAGAGCTTCCCAGTGGCACTGCCATTGTGCAGGTTGAGACAAGGAGGGGAGCACATTAGTCCCACAGGGATGGGGGTAACATGTTTTATTCCGTCAGGCTGGTCCAAGTTCTGTGCTGGGGGCAGGATGTTGACTGGCACTTTTCCTGGTGATGTTCACAATCCATGACGAAGAGCAGGCAGTAAGATGTGTTTTGTTGAACAGACTTAGCAGCTGAGTGCTTTTACCTCTGAGGCAGCTGCAGCAAAGGGGGTGGGCTGGGTAAAATCATGCTTTAGGTAGAGCTTGGCTTGCAAGAGGCCCTTCAGGCTGTGCTGAAAGAAGGGGCAGGTGTTTTATAAATTCTTAAGACCAGAGCTGAGGGGCCTGGGTGAAGCCACTTGAAATCTGAATGCCCTGGGACCTGCTGGTTGTTACCGTGGGGCATTTTCTTTATGTATAGCAGTAAATCTGGTTTTGTCAGGCAGGAGCTTCACCTGTTTCGTGCAACACCAGAGGGCAGCAGTTCCCAGCAATAACACCCGCGCTGCCTCAGTCTGGAGGAGGTGGAGAGCTGTGGCTTCCACTGCTCCTGCTTTTAGTGTTAGCACTGCTGCCTGAGCTGAGGAGAGTCTTGAGCTGTAGTAGGAGCTTCCCTATTTCCCTGCACAATCCGGGCTGCAGGAATACCCTTTGTTCACTGATTGTACCACTGCAGCTTTTGTGAAAGAATGTGTCTGTCATATCCTTTCTCCAAAGGCGAGGTTAAGCCCTTCCTGTGGACAGATAAAAATGTGTAGCAGAATTGCAGACAGAAGTTTTGTGTTCTGACTGCCTACCACCTTGTTTGTCCACAATTTTCCTGTTTTGTTTTGTTTTTTTTTCCTGATTCAAATGTGATGTCCTAGCAGGTGAGAACAGCTGAAGCTGTAGGATCACAGGACTGTCATATGACGAGGGTGTTGGTCTGATTTTGGAGTTCCAGATTTTGTGTGGTGCTGACAGATTAGCTTTAGGAGTGCAGCTCTTGCTTTTGTTGGTAATACTAGTTGTAAGGGCTGGGGAAGCTTTCTCTGTCCTTCAAAAAGTGGTTTGCCTTATGTGAACAGAAGCTGTTCAGGGCTCCTAAGATGCTGATTTTGTGGTTTTGACATCAGTATCTTATCTGTAATTTCCTAATAGCTATAACTAACAGGCACATTTTTCTGCAGCAGTTGCTTTTCCTGGTGTCCTTTGTACTGCTCAGTGCTGACTGTTTCCCTTGGGAAACTGCAGAGGAATCACTAGAAATTTCTACCCATTTGTGATGAAATAGGTGAAAGCTGGAGCCTGGGTGTCAGTGAGACTAATCCTACAAACATCAAGGCTCATGCATATTTTGTTTACAGAAGTCATTGTATCAGTGGCTTTACAGAGCCAAACAGAAGTGAGGTCTGGAGGATCATTTTCTGCTGGTACCAGAGTTAAAATGAAGTTATGTTCTTTAGCACTTTGCTAACAAAAAAAAAATCCTTCCATGTTTTTTGCCCCCTTGATTTTTTGCGATGTTCAAAGCTGACGCTTTGGTGTTGTTTGCTACATCTTGCTTGTCCGGATGGGTTACACTGTTAGCTGTGGGTGGGGCACAAGGGGTTCTCGCTGCTCACAGCTGCTGGTACTTTCCCCTAAGGACAGTAGGTGAGGGCCAGAGGGCTGCTTTTCCTTCAGAATAGCAGGAGGCTGTCTTTGCACCACCCTAACGTCTGTGAATGCTCTGAATACCAACCACTGACTTCCTTGCCTGGGGAAGCAGCTGGCAAATCGTTGGTTAGGAAGGCCAGCACATGGTAGCTGTTTGTGTGTGTTTCTGGCCTGAAAGAACTGAAATGAGAACTGTTGCTTTCCTTTCTAAATGGTTGGAGGCTGCTGTTGAGTGTTGCTCTTTTGAAAGCTGCAGAAGAATTTAGATCAGTATTTAAGCAGTGATAGATTCAGGGCAAAATATCCACAGGTGGCTCACTGAAGCTCTTAACAGAAGATCATTTAGCCCTGATCTCTGTTGCAGAAGAATTTATTTTCTCCCCTAAGAAGATGGTATGATCTCTCTTGCCTGATTGGAATAGCAGAAGTCTCTTGAAAGAGATCTCCAGCTTCAGGGCTGTACTGGAATAGTGAAGGACCTTCCTCCTTCAGTTGTCAACTCCCCGTGGGTTATTGCTGCACTTAATGTCCCTTTTGATGAGTCTGTGCTCTCAGCAGTTGCTAATGCTGAACTTGAAGTTCAGATTGTAACAAATTAACAATCACCAAATGAAAAATTTAGTGGCTCTTAGTTTACAAAATACTTGGTTTAATACTACCTCATAAAACTAAAGCTGTGAATCCTGGAACTGGGCACAATCTTTAACTGATTGCAGTGTTTTCCAGTTGGGACTTTCCTGTCTGCTTTTCCTGCCTCTGTGGTGCTAAATAGATTAGGAGCAGCAGGTGACTGTCACCCAAATGACTGTAATTGTGGGCAGTAAGAGCAATTTGCTAAGGCAGTTCAGCTTCTAAATGGAAGTTCAAGCCATTTCTCCCTGGCAGAGGAGATTGAAGCTCCTTTGAAGGCTCTGGTTTATGAACTTGTCTCACAATGCGGAACGTGTGGTTGCATTAATAGGATACTGCATCCCTGACACTAGGGTTTAACCACTGCCATATGGAATTGCTTGTTTTCTCTTTAGCACTCTAATATGCTTTGGACCTTGGCTTTCTTTAATCCACTGCTGTCCTCAGTGTATCAAAATGGTTCTTCTGTGCTCTTTCCGTGAAAGTCAACTTTGTGTCCGGCTGGGACTGCAGCACAGTGGAGCTTGCTCACATGGAGCTGGTTTGGCCCAGTGGTGTCAGTGTGATAACATGGGAGGGAAGAGCAGAGTCGGGTTATTGAATGCTATGGAGGGTAGGTTTTACTTTGAAACATCTTCTGTGTACCTTAATTCGGCTTATGGGAGGCAAAACAAAGTTGAGAGGAATAGCGTGCCTGGCCTAGGTGCTAATTCAGGAGTGGGAGGCCCGTGTTTGGCGCCCTGCTTTGTTCACACCCCGCAGATGCCAAGTAAAGGACTCCAAATTAGAAGCTTTGTATTTCTGTGCACGTGCTTTGTCCTGTGGTTTGAAGCCAGAGCTTTCCACACTCAGGTGATTCTCGGGCTGGGAATGCTTCCCTGGTTCTGCAGAGCTGCTGTGCTCTACTGGTGGTGCTGTGCTGTGCTGTGCTGGCAGAGCTGTGGCTTGTGCTGCTTCAGCGCCCTCGGCCGCGTCCCCGTGTGTGTGAATGAAGCAGCCCAAGCAAAGCTGTAGTAGGGCTCCACTTGCCATCTGTCACTGGGGATAGCCCTGCTCTTCTCCTGAAATCTGCCAAGGTGCTCCTGTCACGGCTCCCTTTACTTTCCTGCAAGGCTGTCTGCTCCAGGAATGTTGGTCTAGGATCCAGAAGGAATCCCAGGAAGCTGGGCAGTGACCTCAGAACTGTGGTCACTGCTTGGTTCCTCACCACTGGTAGGTGGCAAATAGTGACCTTCTCAGAGGTGATTGTTCCTGATGTCTGGAAAACTTGCAGATTAGATTTTTCATTAAGCCTTGAGCTTTTCTTCTTGCACTTCTTCACTGTTCGTGCACACGTTAAACCTGATCCTGGCAGGTGTTCCTGTGATGTGAGTAATTCTTGGCTTCTCGCCACATCTGGGGCCAGAGTTGTCATGCGAGCTGCATGGCTGCTGGCAGCATGCTGGGCCTGGATCCATGTGGAGATGTGTCAGGAACAGGTGTCAGGATCTCCCCTTGTCTGCAGTGTGAGCTCCCTTCTGCTGACTCGACTCTGGGATAAGCAAGTGCAGAGATCCAGCCGGTACTTCCCTGCACGCTGTGTCTTCCTCCTGCCGAGCAGCTTGGAAGTGCTGACGGCATCGTTCCCGCTGCAGCATCAGAAATGGCAAGAGCAGAGCCCTGAACTGAGACATTTACACCAGGGAGCTGGGGGTTTGCTTTGGGATCTTGCACATCAGGTAAAGGTTTGTCCAGTGAACTCTTTGGTTACTTTCATGTTTGAAGGCTGAGATTTTCCTGAGTTTGGCTGAAGTTCATCTTTTAAAGTTGAGCTCGGTAATCTTTATGTGCTTCTTACGTGCCTGTCTCCTGTTTAATTCAGACTGCTACTGAAGGTATTCCTCAGTGTTTGCCTGATTAAAGTTTGCTGTTAAACCTCAGTGCTGAAATGCTTTGCTGGTGGGGCAGCAAGCCCTGCTCAGAGCCCTCATTCAGAGAGCTCTCAGGTAAAATTCACAGCTGTGAAAATACATAATTTAGGGTGGTCTTCTTTTCTCTCCCAAAGAGACAGAGGATGACCCAATTCCACAGATATTGATTGCTTTTTTATATTGCTTTGAGGCAGGTTTCAGTAGGGCACGTAGTCCAGAGGTATGTACAAAGGAGCAGAAAGCTCTCTGATGTGTATGAAGTCCTTGAAGGCTTTACAGATGTGAAGAGGGAAAATCCTTGGCTTTCCTACAGAACTTTGTGTCAATGTGTCTCCAGGCACCTTTTAAAGAAGTGTTGTTACTCCCCATTTGGGAATGGGAAAACTTGGGCATGGCAGAGTTGATGACATCCACGGATTCACTGGGGCTCCTGTGTCTCCTGGCTCAGGATGTGCAGGGGCCCACACTGAGCTGGTGTGTTGCATGTACCGAGTCAAGGTGGGAAGGGCCAGTGCCAAACATCCCAGACAACAAGCTGAGTGTGTGACTTGCTGTTGGATATGAGGAATACTTAAAAGTTCGTATAGGTCTGTAGGAGGAAGTGGGCAAACACACGTCAGAACAATTTGTCTGGGCTGTTCTGCATGAGACATGAACTCCACCCCTGGATAAGGGCTCCCTGCTGTTGACTCTTGTAAGAGACCAAATTTGTGACTTAGACCAGCCTCTGGGCTGCTGGTGTGGGAATGCTTTTATTTGTGTGACCACTGCGCTCTGAGGAAACAAGCTGTGCTGAGCAGAGTTGAGAGGCAGCTTGTGTTCCAGGAGAGGGAAGGTGGTGGTTCACAGTGCAGCTATTCCATCTTTAAAGCAAAATACAAAGTGTTAAGGAAGTACATAAACTGTCTAATTAATAACCTAAGCATAAATCATTGTAGTGATTACTGGGGTTTATCCTGGCTGATGCTGATATTTCTTCTGCTACAATTGAAGTGTGGGGTGCAAGAGGATCTGATTTTTGTATGTTACTTGTTGTAAGTGGTTATCATCTAGGATATGCCTGGAAAAACCCTCATTACTCATTCTGTGTTGCTGCTTCACATGTTTTCAGCCTACCTCAAGGATACAAGAAATAGCGATTATTCAGAGGAGTTGTTTTCAAGTTGAAATTCAAGGACCTTAAGCTGGACCTAAAGTCGAATCAGTGGGTTTTGGTGGTGAAATTCATGATGTAAGGAGGCTGAGGGCAGGTTCTTGTCAGGAGGTTTGCCTGTGCTACTGAAAGCCCTTTCTCCACCAGTAGCATGGATGTCTGTACAAGAATGCCATTGGCATGGGAACTGTGTGGGCAGGGCCATGGCCAGAGTTTCTTTTTCTGGTTCCTGCGAAGTCATCAAGGTGTAACTAAGGCCTCTTTGAGTGGGATGGTGAGCTGTGAGCCCAGCCTGTGTTGTTGGCTGGGCTGCTGGACTCTTCACCTTGGTAAGCTCTTCAGCAGAGCTGTACAGAGCTGTTGAAGGACTGATTTATCCCCTTGCAGCAAGAAGTGCTGACCTCAGAGTGGAGGTGAGGTTATAATTCAGTTCTCTGCAGTTGTACAGTGGTGCTGCTTCATCATTTCTTGGTGCTGCCTCTCTCCACTGCAATATTGGTTTTCCTTTTTTAATCTGGCTCACCTGTGTGCTTGTTGAATGGACAGCTGTGTCCTAGACTGCTCACTGTTTCCAGCTCCAGCTCTGCTGTCCTCTTCCAGAGCTTCAGCCCCTGGATCCAGACCCTTTTTAGGAGAGAGCAGAAAGGGTGGAAAGGGGTGCCGGAGAAGCAGATCAGACATCTGAGAACAGCCTGAGCTTTCCATTGTCCCTGTTCAGCCTCTGATTTCCTTATCGGTGGCTGTGATGTCCTCTCTGCTCCTGACATGACAGCTGAGACTGACCAAATGTGGCAGAGCTGGCAAACAAAGGGTGTGTAAGCCAAGGAGTTTGGGAGACTGCCACCTATTTTATTGCTTTGCTTTAAAGGCAGTTAAGGTAGCTGTCTGAGCAATATTGCTGCTTCCTCTTGGCAAGCGTTGAACAGGAGTGGGGAAAATCCTGAGGCTGATAATATATTTCAAGGGGAATAGGTAAAAAGGGCAGGGAATTTACTCCCTCAGGTCCCAAGATTTACGGCTGGCACAGAGAGCAGTTTTAAAAACGTGTAATTGTCCATCTGTGTTCTTGCTCTGTGGTCTCAGCATGGCTCAGTCACAGGTGTCTGGCTAATGAGCATTGGGAGAACATGTAACACCATTAACTGTCTCCTCACCTTGTGATGCTTTTCAGAAAAGCCAGTGGATGAATCAAAGCAATGGGTTGGCAGCGTGCTCACACTTCCTGCTGGGTGTGAATCTTGGTCATTTTTGTGCTCGTGGGGTTTTGCACAAAGCTGAGGGAAGCACAGTAGCTTTTAAAATCAGGAGAAAGATCAGGAGTTCGGGTGTGCATCTCTGATGTTGTAGGTGGTGTGGTGCATGTCAGATCAAGATTCACATGTGCTTGACATGTTCCATATGTGCTGTAAAAAAAATAAATGAGAAAATCTTTGCCTTTTTCCCTCTGGAGAGCAAATGCCACACGCTTCCTCAAGGTGAGGTAGACAGGAATTGTCAGGCTAGATATGGAAGACAGTGAACTGAACTGATAGGGGCAGAGGAAGAAACCACTCATATTTTGATGTGCTTTTTGTAATTGCTTTGCAGTAGCAAGGAAGTGTTAGAAAAAGTAAGACTAATGAATTTCAGTAGCCCCTTGAGAAGCCACTCTAAAACTGAGCCTCCTTGAGGACTTCTGTTCTGTGTTGCTGACTGGTGATGCTTGATGTCTGTAGGGTTTTATCCGCAGTCCTCCTTGGCTAAGGTGTCCTAGAGAAATGTGTTCTAGCCACTTAATGGTGGCAGTCCACTTCCTCAGGAAGGCTTGCATGCTGCAAAAACCTTGGCTTCTAAGATTTTTCCAGAAATTCAGTCTGAGCAGTAGAAATCCGAGGATGATGCCGTGGGACCATAATACAAATCAAACCACCCAGAATTACATGGAATATCAATGTGAACGCTGTTTAGAGGTGGCAGATTAAAAAGTGACTGGTTGCTTTTCTACAAACAAGCACCAAAACGCTGATCTTGGCATAATGGAGCGTAGGCAGCAGCCTGTTTCTACCCTTATGCTGTTTTTATTCTTAGAGATCAGAGCATGCCTCAGTTATCCACAGTTTATATCGGCTTTTTCCAATCTAAAAACCAGCTATTGATTTTTTTTTTGGGGGGGGAAGCCAGTGAGTGAAAATATGTTACCTTTCAAAAGATGCTCAAGAATGACAGGGTCTGGGGGGCACATTTTGATAACCTTTCCTCTGTGTGCATCCATTTCAGAGTTTCCTTTGGGAATACCAAGGCACAATGCTGATTGACATGAGGATGGCCCAGAGGTGAGGTCAGGGAGTGTGAACAGGAGCTGTGCCGTGTGCTGGTTCACTCATGAGGCATTTGCCCTTCTCAAAGGCAGCTGCAGAAATTATAACTTCATAAACATCAAAGCTAGCCAGGACTCTAAGCCAGAGTGCTTGTTTCTAAAGTAAATCGTGTTATGGTTTGCTTAATGTGCTCTGAGAAGAGAATGGCCTAATGAAGAGCTTCTATTCAGGGTTCTTTCATTAGCAGATGTACAGATGAGGCTTCTGCTCAGATGGGGAAACTGAAGCGCGGGGGCTGTGACTGCAAAGTGTTACACGGTAGTGCCAGCTTTGTCCGGGGCACTCACCAACGTGCTGACCCCTGTTGTCTTCCTTTATCTCACCACGCTTTTGGAAATCCCAAAGTGACTGAGCAGGTGTGCACCTGAGGGTCATCTGATGCTTCTAATGTGGCTTGATGCTTTTAAGGAAATAATTTGTGTGTGCTGGTTTCATTCGTGCAGTTTTGCTGGTAATCAGTGTGATGAAAGAGAAGGCTCAGCTGGGATCTCCAAAGGTGGGAGGAGTCTCAAAGCATCTCCAAAATGATGGCTTGACCTCCAGGTTAACTTGGGCATTTCTAGGTCTTTCCAGCCTGGGGCATCTGGGCGCTGCTTTGCCTTTGGGAACTGTGTGATTGCGGTCTCATCTTCAGGTTCTTCCAGGTGTGTTCTCCCTCTGTTGTGTGTGATTAGTGTGGAAATACTGAAGTAAAAATCCCACCCTTCCCCAGTTGGAGACATTGTTTCTGTACCTGGCTCTCAGGCAGTTTCCTGGCTCCTAAAAATCTGAAAACAGACAGTGCTTAGTGACCTGTTCGGGTCTCACAGGGGCTCTTTTGCTGTTAGTAAGAGGATCTTTTGTCCCTCTGTTCATGCCTTCATCTCAGGGGCCTGAGATCCAGTCCCAGCATTTTGCTGCTTGCCCTGTTTCCCTTGCTTCTAAGCTGCTGCTCATTCCTGACAGCTCCAGGCTCAGAAACGGGCTTTTGATGTCTGGTGAGAGGTTGGCAAGAGCCTGCCTTGCAGCCCTTGGGCCTGGGGTTTCCCCTGCTGGAAAGTGCAGCTTGCAAGATGCATTTTTTTTTTTCCTGTAACTAAGAGATGGTGAACCAGGAGGATTTCTGTGTTAGCCTGAAGGGAAGGCAAAGCTGTTCACTGCCTTACTGTCTCATTAACACATTACAAACCAAATCAAGCTTAGTCTGGCTTTTCCCCAATGAGGTGCTTCTGCTCTGTGGTGCGTGTTGCCTCCTGCTATGATCTGTGTAACCTTTGTGCCCAGTGCTCATAGCTGTCAGTGAATTTGAAACCACTGGCTCTTAATGACTGTGGTGTTCCCTCCTGCAGCAGGAGAAGAGATCTGTGACACGAGCCCTGCACTGAGTTGGGGAGTGGGGGGTTGCAGGAGTTGGGGGGTCACAGGAGTCCCTCTTGCTTTGTGTGTATTTGGAAGTCGTGGGTGAGGGACTGTCACACTCACACGTGTAACAGCTCATCTCTTCACCTGGATTGCTCAGCTTGGAGGTGTGTTCCAGAATGTGAACTTAATCCTTTTGGGAGGTACAAATTAAAACCACGGGATGCCTCAAAGATTGAAATGTTAACGCATGGTGGGATTTTGAGGCAGTGCAAAGGCTGGCCAGGGGAATAGTTATCCAAAGGAGCAAGCAGGGATCTGATACTTGGGGATGCTTTAAACTGGGGTGAGTAAAGCTCCAGGCAACAAGGAGATGAAGGTTTGTGCCCTGGGTGTGGATCAGCTTCTCCAGAGAGCTGTGTTTGACGTGCTCTACCTATTGCAAGTCCCAATGGGAGCTCAGTGACTGCATTACTTCCCTCAATTTAGAGAGCCTCTTGTGGAAGCAGCAAGCAGAAGCCCAAAAGGGGCCTGACAGCTTGGTCAGCAACTCAGGAGGCAGCACTGTCCATATGTTTTCTTTACATCTGTCACAGAGTCTTTGTCATACAGGAGATGACGGAAAATCGGTTGTTTCCTTCAAGGCATGTGACAAAAAGTACTTTTTATACATTATTGATGTTACAATACCATTCACTGTTTTCAGGTGAAAACATTTCGCCTGTTTTCAGGTGAATTGGTTTGAGATGCAGCCTGGGCTGACTGCTTGGATAGCAGCACACACCTGCTGTGAGGAACAGCACCAGAGAGGCAGCTTGGCCCTTGCCTGACTCCAGGGGAGCTCTGATCACATTTGATTCTTTTTAAAAACCAGCCAGCTTCTTCTGCCTATCCGGGCAGCCCACAAAATTATCGGTCTTTCCAGCCTGGTCTTGTCTGTGTTGCTTCAGGGGATAGGCTCAGTTTCCCAGGGAACAGCTTCTCCCACCTGGTTTGAAGAGAAAGATTTGGAAAATGTTGAGGTTTTTTTCTGAAAGGGGGAAAAACTGATGTTTACTTCAAAAAGAGAAAATTGATTGGGATGCATTAATTTTAGTTCTGCCTGCTCTACACCAGGTAATCCCACATAAAATACATGTGTATGCAGCGTGCGAGCAGATGTGCTCTGCAGGTTCACTTGTGTGAGAACTTAATTCCCTGCTGGAAGGTGCTGAACCTGTGTGCTCCAGGACCTTGCAGGCTGGAGCACTTCCCTCTTGTATAGTGCATCTGTCTGTGGAAGGCACAGACATTGCAGCTTGAGCACAAAAGCCACCAAAAAATATTCAGAGAAAATATTCCTCTCGGCTCAGAAGGGTTTAGGGTTTTTTTTACAAGTCCCTGTAGATGAGTGTTACTTTCTCCTCAAGTGATCATTTCAGAAGGTTGGAGGACTATTCATTGAGGCTAAACGCAGATGGGGAATATTGAAAAAGGATAATTAGCCTCATTTTTGCCCCCCTTGGTCGGTGATTCCCCAGAGCTATCAACATTAAATTGTGTGGAAAGTTTTGTAACTGTGTCAGGTCTAAACTGGGGCAGATTTCCCCAGTGAGGACTGTGTCCTGAGTACGAGTTCTAAAGAGCCAGCATTTTCCAGAGCTTCCACTCTCGGTCTCCCTTTCCCAGCAGGAGGGTGGGGGGAGATGGTAACTTTGCACTGCTGTGATTTTAACTCTTCTCTGCTCCAAGTCCCCTTATACCCAAATACCAGCATGTGCTTTCTCAGCCTGATGTGCACCAGGTGTTGAGTGAGGAGAGTGTAGCTGTGTTGAGCACCTGGGGGTAAGTTGGAGGGATTTTGGCACCTGGGATGCATAAGGTTGCTATTACACAGCAGACTACAGATAGAAGCCTGCAAGCCTTCTTGATGTGCCTGTTTGTCTTTCCCAGCTTCCTCTGTCGTGCCTCTGAGGCCCTGCCTCCTTTTCCCCTCTGTGTAAGGATGCAGCTCTGCTGATGCGCTCCCCTGAGGGCTTGCAGGGCTCCTTGCTCAGTGCTGAGCTGGGCACTCTGCTGACACAAGGCAGCCTTGGTACCCCCTGGGAGTTCTGTTTCTGGCCGGCAGGACTGGATTCAGCTGTGCTGGAGTGGAAGCACCTGAGCACCGCCCTGGGGCAAGTCGTGGGCTGTGGGGGTTGTGCTGTGCCATGGTGGGATGGACTGGGACCCTCCTCGTCATCCCTGGCGTTAACACCAGAGCGCAGAAGACAAGCTGGTGTATTAGACTCACTCTGCCACTGAACTGAAGCATGAAAATTTGAGTTTAGACCCCTTCTGAGCACAGTGCTCAGTCCAGCCTGTATTGCTCCTTCCTTGTAGGTGTTTCTGTGGCTAAGGGGACTGCTGGGAGCAGATCAAGCACTTGTTCTGAAATGAATACGCTGCAGTTCAGTACTGGAGGTGCTCTGTGGAACACCACCTGGGACAGCCTGGGGCTGTGTGTTGTCTTCATGTGGTTTGGTGCCCAGTGTGTGTAACTGGGGCATTTTCCATGCACGTAGGTTGCAGCATTTCAGTTGGTAAATGTAAAAGGAATGGTGGTGATAACCACTGCTGGGGACCAAAACATGCTCGGGTGCCACTTTGAGCTTGGTTCAGAGATGAAGGGTCCTGAGGAGGACACCTCTAAGTGCTCGAGGCACCTAGTGATCTAGTTTCTAGTGTGTTTTCCTTATAATAACTTCTAAATATGGAAGACATTTCTATTTTACAGTTGCACGTGGCCTTGTACACTAGCATCATTTGTGCTACCAGGCTCCAGTGGGGTCAAAAAAAAAATTAATAACTGTTCTGTGTCTTAAAAGTCTTATTATGCAATTTAATAGCAGAGCAGTCTAATGAAATCTCTGCGGGACAGTGATGAGAGTGAGTGGTTTTGTGTGTGAATTACAGGGGCTGCAAGTGGGCAAGACAGTAGCTACTTGTTTTATTGCTGACAATGTACTTATTTTCATGTTTATTCCTGGATTACAATGTGTGAATAGCATCCTAATAAATAGTCAGGCAAATAGTTATTTATCAAGTATTTAAAAGTGAAAGGTCTTGCAATTTTCCTTAGTAATGACTGTGATTTCTTCCAGCTGGATTAATGACTCCCATTTCTCCCCATAAAGAACAAGAAGTGTTTTGGTTTCTACATGGAGAGCGTTATTGTCTCCCATAATAATGTAGAACAGAGGATTTCTTTTTCCTTCCTGTCCTGGGATCTGGGAAAGGTTGAAATGTGCATAACCTGAATTAATACCTTGTAAAGCTCTTAAATCTCTTTCGTCATTCCTGTTGGAGTGGGGCAGGACTTGCTGCTGGCATCAGCCCAGCAGCAGCCTGCCTCAGAGCAGCTTTTGTTTGTTTATGAGGCAATCAGTGGGTCTTGTGATGGAATTGCCTTGAAAGGTTACTTTTAATTACATTTCTGTCGCATTCCTCTGTCCCCAGCTGTGCAGTCTTGGTGGAACAGGTTGCATTCAGCTTTGCAGATGAATTTCTGCAGCGGAGGAGTCCAAAAATATACACTAGAGCAGCTGCTGGCAGGCCAAAGGGAGCAAAGAAAATTGAACCAAGTGTCCTGTTCTGTGCCCAGCCATTGCTGGCCCTGAGGTGGGGGAGGTTGAGCGTATCAAAGCATAAGTAAACCCTTGGTAGGAACTGGTCTTGTGCCCCTGGGTAGCTGAAGTGTGTGTCATTGAAGGCCTGGGCCATGTTCTGAGGGATTTCTCCTTTCTCAGCAGGGGACAGAGCTGGCTGTTTGGATGCTGCATTTGAAAATAAATAGACTCTGTGCTTGTATTGATCTGAACTCAGCCCTCATAGCTGGGGGGGCAGTTCTGCCTTATTGCTGCATGAAAACACCAAGCTTATGTGCCTGAGGAAATCCACGGACATGGATTTGACTGGTGTATGACTGCTGCGTGATGGACCACTGTTGCTGAGGGCGGTGACTGGATGGTGTATTTGCGGTGTTCTAAACTGTGATGATGCTGGAGCAAGGCTTTTGTTTCTTCCTGAACTGCTTTTCCCCTTTTCTCACCCCACCGCTTACCAATCTGATCAGCAAACACTTCTAAATATTCATAGTGTGGGATTTGTCTCTATCCACATGACTGCTGCTGGTTTGAAAGGCATGTGACAATGCAGGGGGCAAACGGGGTTAATCTCCTCCTGTGCTGGCAGAACAAGGCTGAGCAGGAGTTGTACAGCACAGGAGTTTATTCTTGCGCCTTTTCTTCTGTATTTACAGTCTGTGGAGAAGGAGAAAGAACATTTCTGATACTGATTGACTGTCAGGATGGAGACATGGGTGTACTAGTTGTGTGCAGGTTTGATTTCAGGACGCCAGTGCCTCCAGGTTTAACAAACAACTCTGTGTTGCTTTCCTTGATGCCAACCCTTGATGCAGTAACCCATTTGGGGCTGCACCTCACTGGGTTTCTCCATGTTCATCAGCCAGTTCTTGTATGGGAGTTGCAGTGTCAGGTCGGTGGGTAGGAGGCAAGCAGTGATTAAATCTGGCTTGTAACCAGAGCAGATCCCATGACCAATGAGGCTTTCAGCCTCTTCTCTGCATTTGCTCTAGACCAGGGACAAGCCTCCCCTCCCTTGCTGGAGCAGATGGAGCCAGGGGCCCAGGCTGCAGGGGAGTGGGATGGAGGATCATGTCTTTGGGCTCACTGAGCTGTGGGTCAGGCTGCTTTTGTGCCCACAGAGCTGCAGGGCTCTGGAGAGACTCACAGGCTTGTGGTCCAAGGGAGCAAAATTGTTAGCTTGGCAAGTCGGGGCGTTTCATTAAGAGCTACTGAGAGCATGAAAAGTGTGTTGCTGGAGGCAGGTCATGGTAAATGAGGGGGCTAAAGTAGCTGGGGTTTTCTAACAATTAATTATTGAGTGGTTTTCTAGAGATTCTTTCTCATGTTTTTAATTCACTCCCTGCTGTAGATGCCATATTGACTTATAATTTTTTGAAGTTCAATATTTTGCACCCTCAGGGCCTCAAACAAAAATTAACTGGAAAATGAGAGTGAATTTCTGTGTTCTGCCTTGTCAGAGCCTTCTCTCCCATTCCCCATGCCTGGAGCCAGTTTCTGTGCTCGGGTTTGGGTTGCAGATGTTGCCAAGGCTGTGTGCCGTGGGCTATGAGACGTGGGTGGCAGAAGAGCTGCCTCACTGACCAACAAATGAGGAAATCAAGAGCCCAATTAAGAGCCTGGAATTGCCCCCAGTGACCTGAGGAGAGCATGTAGTAGCTGCTAGTGAGACAGGCCTGCTTGAATGAATAAGAATTCCTGTTGTTGGAAGAAAAAAAGTCCCCTCCTCCTCCAGCTCTAATTAGCTCCTCTTTTCCTTTTTTATGCCGTGAATATAAAGGGTTTGTCACTAGAATGAAATCTTAAAAAGATGCATGTTCTTCAGCTTGCAACTGACGGAGGTGATCCCTGTGCAGGGGGTGTGGAGGCTCTTGTACCTGTTTTCTGTGTTGCCTTGATGGATCTTTGGTTTTGCTGTTGAGTACAACTCTTCCTTACCCTCTGCTTTGTCTCTTTTCATCCAACAGAGTGACTAAAGAAGTGGACTCAAACTCAAAAGAAGCTAAATCTTTTCTGAAGCAGCAAGAGAAACTGCAGTCAGCAGCTCCAGCTTCCCTCCCAACAGTGTCAGGGTGAGTATGTGGTGTCCTTGCCCAGGTATAGAGCCTCTGTGAGAAAGGTGGCACTCGAGCCAATAGTCCAGGCTCTGCAGTGTTTAGTGGGTGTTTGTTTTCTGCAGAGTTTCAGTGGGAGCAAGACTAGGCCTGGAAGGTACGATGATTTGGGAAGGAGGTGGGGGAAGCAACCCATGAGTTCCAGTGACTCACTTCATACGTTCAGGCTCCAATTTCTCAATCCTCATAAAGTCATTCATCTGAGTAAGCAAACAGTGGTTCAAGTATCTTGAGCAGCCTGATGACACTGCAGTAGCTAAGGAACATGCCTGAGATTGCCTGCAGTTCCTTTGAGAGCTGCTTCTCAGGACTATAAAAAGCCATGGCAGGCTGGGCTGTGGCTTCGTACAAACTTTGTGTGAGCATTTTAATGTGAGATGTTTTTGCCTCTTTGATGTTCTCTAATATGATTCTGATGTGGATTTGTCACTTCCTGTTCAAGCTCTAACACCTAATTCTAAGATTATCATAATGCTTGTCACAGATACAAAGGGGTCAGGCCCCCTGTGCATCTGATGTGCCACTCTGGTTCTTGATGAGCTTTGGAGATTTCCCACTTCTCAGCAATAGAGGAGATGCTTCTGTGTTCCAGCAATGATTTTTATTTCAGTCAGTTGTTTGCAGACCTAAGCTGCGTATGATTTGGTCACATAGAAACAATACCCATCAAATAAATACATTGTCCTTCCCATCTGCTGTAGAGCAATTCTGCAGTGTGAGTTAAGGCTGCCTTCCCCCAAGATACTGGTATTCAGTTGCTGCAGCTGGATTGTCACTCATTTTTCCAGCTAAGTGTTGCGTAGCTTATAGTTAGCTCAGGGTAGTGAAAGCCCAGTGTGTGTGTGCGTGACCCTTGACAGCTGCTGTTCCCTGAGCTGAATGAAGGCATGGATGAACGTAGTCTTCATGCTGTTGTTTACACTGCACGGGGGTTTGTCCCTGCAGAGCTCATTAATTGTAACCTAAGTGCTGTGTGCAGGGTTTTGTGCTGGAAAACTTGCCTTGGGTTGGGCTGGCAGTCTTTGTTCAGTTTTGGTGGCCAGAGGTGGTTCGGGTGGCAGCTGAAGCTGAGGCAGCTTCTTGCTGTGCGCGATGCTGGTGGTCCCGTGTCTTCAAACCTGCCTTCCAGTTTCCCCAGCAAATGCTCTGCTGCTCCAAGTGCAGGTAGGTTTGGCAGCCCCCTGGGAAAGCTCCGTGTCCTGTTCACGTTCCTGCTCTTCTGAGATCCATGTTTCCTCCTGTGTCTTACAGGCCCAGGGGGGAGCTGGGTGGCCCGTGGGCCTGCCCAGCCTGGCCGTTACCAAAGGGCATGGCTGCTTGTGCTGCAGCTTGGATTGCTCAGGAGCAATAGCCAGAGCCCAGTTTGAGTTAATGCTGCAGATAACTGAAGAATCCACATCAAATATGGAAAACAACTGGAGTAAAAATCAATATAAGATATAACAAGTTCAAGGACTCCTTTAACTTTCATCTAGTGTGATTATTTTGGAAGGAGCTTAATTAGGTCATTGTTCGGCTTGCTGATGTGTGATGTCCTACTGACAGTTGGTTGCCCAGAACATGAGGTGACCTGGCTGTGGGGAAAGGAGGGGAAAAATCCCCTGGGCTTGTGTGTCTTGCCTTTCTTCAGAGCAGCAAACCCTGATGCAGCACAACCCCAAGTGCCTTCCCTTTCCCAACCTGCAGTAGCACATCCTGGCTTTGTGCAGTGATCCTACAGCAGAGGTGCAGCAGTGGTATTTTGGTCAATCTGTGGAACAGCCCAGCACTCCTGATTCTTGATAGCATGTGCCCTCTGGTCTGAGAGTGCTCCAGGGGCTTTTCTATGTTGAGATAGTATCCAGGACTGATCCCTGAGACTGCCAGCAAATATGCTTGCTTTGGACTCAGGAGGGTGCTTCCAGCTGGGAAGCCAGCCAGGGTATTTTCAGGTGAGAAAATTACTCGCAGGCTTGCAGTGTTCCTTAAAGCCAGAGGGAAGCCCCTTATGTTAGGAAAATTACGAAGGTCAGGTTTTAGACTTGGGCCAAGCTATTATCCAGGCCTTGCTGCCCTGGAGCAAAGAGCCACAAGCCTCTGTGGCATGCCAGAGCAGTGCCTGGGGACTGACAGCCTGGCATAGCTTGACAGTTCTTTGCAAGTGCCCTTTGGCTACTTAAAATAGAAGTTTTGGGGGAGAGGGTGCACTTCTCCCTTGTGCGTTACAGGAGAGCCCCAGTCTGGGGCAGTATCTCTACAAGGCAGTGAAAACCATGTGATTTTGGGATCCTCGCTGTGCCTGTGGACACCCACTGTGCTGTGAGCCATTGTCAGCCCCCAGGACCTTTGTCAGCTATTTAAAAAGAAAAAGCCTTGCCCTGTGTGCAGGGAATTCAAGCAGCTAAGAGTGGCCTCTCCATCTGTCTTTTCTTTCTTCACCTTGCAGGCAGCATGCATTATTTCTGGATGCAGCCAGCCTACCCTGCATTTATTTAATTTCTCTTCTCTAAACAGACAGAAGTAATCCAGGAAAGTAACGGTCACAAAACCAAACATCCGGCTCCATGTCTCCGTGTCACAAGCCCTTGCAGCCTAACTGGTCCAGGGGAGGGGATGTTTGGGGCTGAAAGTGCATTTCCTGAATGTGTTTAACATCCATACCGGATGTGCTATAAAAAGCTAGATTTGTGCTTGTGAGGGACATGGGGGTGGTTGAGGAGAATAACTTAAACACTTGGCTGTAATTAAAGCCAGGAGTACAAAACAACCCACCCAGTTCCCTCAGCAGGCTTTGCTAGAGAGGTCAGAAGCCCTTGGTTCCCAGGGATGTGATGGTTTCCCAGCCTTCACATTATTCCCATTGTGTCCTCCCGTGACACCCAGCTAGGCAGTGTTCTGTGGGCAGTGGGTATTGGTTTATTGGAGGGGTTTGGGGTTGTGATACTCTGTTCTAGTTGTTCCTGTTGTGTTCTTGGATTGTGTTTGGTTCTCACTAATGCCATCAGAGGTATCAGGTGTGATGAGGGACCCACTGATTCCTTCTGTCCCCATAAATGGGTGGAAGGCTCCCAGCATTCAAAAAAAGCCCTCCACCCAGCCAGCTAAGCCTTCTTGCCTGTCTGTGTTTTAGGGCTCATTTCCTATCCTTAACCATTGCTCCAGGGCCTTTTGGGGGCAGCAAGAGTAGCTCCTGGCTGTAAACCTGATGGAGGGATCAGTCAGCTTGGTGGGCATTCCTGATGCTCCAAGAGCTGCTTTCTGCCCCCTCCCTGGGCCAGGTAGGACCTGTGAGCTGGGTCCATCATCCTCTGCGCTAGTAATCCCATTTTGCAACCAGCATTTCGTATTCAAAGGCTGTTAAAGCAAATGAAATCCTCCAAGAGGCTTATTGCAAAATGAGTGTGTGCCTGTACTTGTGAGACACAACGGGCGGTTGAGCAGGGACTGGGAAAGCCCTGCTCCCATCGGAGCCCTTTGGTGGGAGCGGCTGCGACTCGGGAGCGCAGCGGCCTTGCCAAGGGAACAGGGCTGCTGTAGCAGTCCTGAAAATGAAAAAGATATACTTGGTGGATCTTATTTGAGATTCTCCTCTAGGCAGCTGTTTCTGCACAGCCTGAACAGGAGCCAGGAAGAAAAAAGAGGTTTTTCACTGGCTTTGTTTTTGCCTTTGCTTATTACTGAAACCGTTTGTAATTAAACGTGGACTTGCTCACTCAGCCCAGCTGTTGCTTTTCTGTTTGATCCTGCCTGAAATTACGGTGGTGGACGTGTGACCTCCTAGGCCTTTTCATGCCTTGTAGGCTGGTATAAACACAGGGTACAATTTGCCTTTGAAGCAGGCAGCACCACTCCCATGGAGTTCAGGAGCTGCTGTGCTTGCCTGCCCCCCAGGCTGAGTTGGGTCTGCAAGCGTTTGGACCCTGGTACAAGACCCAGCAGGAAGAGGCACTGCAGGAAAGCTCTGACCCAGAGACACATAGTTGCCCTGAACAAAGAAAGCCAGATAAACTCTAGCCTGTTCGTGATGGATGCCTTCCTCCCTGAGCATACAGCAGAGCAGTTCATATGGCCTGACCATTAAATGGTCTGAAAAGCTTCAGGCCTTTGCTTTTAGAAGTCCTTTACTCTGCTGCTAATATTTTGGCAGAGGGACTCCAGCAGTAAGACCCGTTCATGTCTTCTCTCTGACCTTCAATGTGCAGGAGGAGGTATGGTGGCATTCTTTGTGAGAGGATAGGGATTGTGGCAGAACCTGGAATCTGTTTGCAGCATCCTGTTAACTGTAGTTTCTAAGCTAGCCTTCCTCTCCAGCCTGGCTTCTCCTAGGAGCTCCTTTGCATCCAAAGCTTTATCTTGCAAAAGATGTTCTTCATGTGTGAGTTGGCTGGATATAATTGGATCCCTTTGCTATCATGACCGAATCTGGTTACTTGAGATCATGAGTGGACACTGGTGAGGCAGGCACAGGGTCTCAGCTTCTGGAATCCTCAGATGATCCAGAGCAAGTGCTGCAGCACTCATGTGCCTCCAGGGAGCAATTTCGTTTCAGAGCGATCCCAGGGGCTTTTTTTCTTCAGAAAGTAGAAATTTAGTCCAATTTCAGCTTGGCATCAGCTGCAGTTAGTTAGCTAAAACTCTTGTACGTTTTTCTTATACAGGCTGAGTAAAGATGCAAATAAAGCAACTACTCAAGACCTTTGGGGGAGCTGGAGGTTGGGTTTTTTTCAATTGTCACTTAAGCACTTGAATAGCTCTGTTCTTCCTAGTGAATTCAAGGCTTCTCATCTTTCTCCTGCTCTTCCCTTACTGTGCTCCAGAGAGTGCTGTTCTCCCAGACGGAGAGAGCCAGCCCCTTGCACCGTAGCCAAAGGCCTGGATGTAGTAGCACATGACATATTTTTCTGTGAACAAAATGAACCAGCTAGGGGCAATATTCCTGTGCCCTAGAGGTAGTTTTACTTATTTCCTATTCATACGCTTCGGTTGTGCAAGATTAAATGTGGCAGTAACTGTTCCAAGTGAATAATTTCTCTTCAGGTCTCAGATCCTTTGTTGTTATTATTTTTGTTTTAATTATTCATTGTTAGTGACTGTCTGCTGGTTTTCAGGTACATTACTCCTTGAGTCAATGTGGTAAAGAGTCTGGGTGAGTTTTTGCAATATCTTAGTTTTATTTGCTAGGGGAACCAAAATAAATTACCCTGTGGGGATGAGTGTGGAAAGGTGTTTATATGTGTGTGGAAGGGGAGGTTTGTCATCAGGGAAAATGATCTCTGCTTCAGTGTTGGAGCATTTTCATCAGCTGTAGCAAACAAGATGCTGATTGCTGCACACTTGTAAATCGTATCAAACACCTTACCCTCCAAACATCTGCCTCCCCTGTTGAAGTCAGTGTGGACAGGCTTATCCAGGGCTGCAGTCACCTCTGAGGCTTGACTGTGGGTGAGAGCTTGGCCACTTTGTGTCTTTGCCCCTTTTCTGAACAGTTCTTGCTCTTGAGCTTACATTAAACCTTTTCCATAAGAAACAGAGCTCTGAGTGTGGGAAGTTTCATACTCACTCTCCCAGACTCAAAGCAAAACGTGCACTAAACATCCTTGTTTTCAATTAGTCTCTCAGGAGCAGTCTTTTCTTGTTCTCAGGCCAGTGAGTCAATGCCTTCTACCCCCGGCTCAGCTTTGCAGGAGAAATAAATGAGAATTTCTAGCCCTGTTCTGTGCTGTCCTGCGTGCTGTCCTGCGGCCGTGCTCGCACGCGTCGGCTTTTGCCTGGGGCAGTGCCATCTTACTGGAAAGAAGTTTAGCAGTGCCTGTACAGCTCTGTGCCTTACTCCAGTCCTCTGTCTTGATGTGGCTAAGCTGGATCCCTGGGCTGGACTAACTGGGATCAGCTGTTTCTTTTTCTAGTCTCCTCGGAGGTTCAGCAGAATGGAATCTCAGCTATTTGAGGACTTACATCTCCAAAGCATCTGTCGTATAAAATACAAACAACCCCCCACCAGTCTGGGGCCTTTGATAATTCCCCAATGAAAGTCGTGGGGCACTTTTCCCTTAGGGTAGTACAGGTTTTATGAGGCTTATTTTAATTTGCTTTCATCTCTTGGATCATGAGCATTTCTCTTTCTCCCTCTCTGAAAAGGATTGAGGAAATTAACTGCTAATGGGGAATGAAGCCAGCTGTATTTGTATTCCAGACCCCTTGCAAAGTTGCGAAGAGAAGCCCCTGGATCTTCCCATGTTGGGCTTGCTCTGGTTGGGGTGAGAGGTGAGAAGGGCAGCCTTGCTTTATGGATAAAGCCTGGGATTCAAGGTGAATGCTCAGCTCCTGTTCCCAGCTGTGCATGCCCCGGAGGTGTGTCTACCAAGATTTGTTTCCACTCCTGTTTTATTTTGCTTTCGTAGTGCTTCCTTGCGTATTAACTGAGCTGTACCATGTCCCTTGAGTGTCTCCCCCATACCAGATGCTTGTGTTACATCCTCTTGCTTTCCCACACTCATGTTCCTCCTTTTTTCTCATGTCAAAGAGCAAGTTCAGCTGAATCATTCTTCATAAAATATGAACCAACTAACTAAGGCTGGAGTGGTAGTCAGAGCAGAGCGATGCTCTCTGCTCTCAGGCAGTCCTGTTGCCCCAGGCTTTTCACATAGTCGTGGCTTCATTCATGGAAAACCTCATACTAGTGGCCTCATTCACGGAAAATCTGCACACCAATATTTTCCAGCGTTTGTTAGCCAGAGCTTTGATCTGCACGCCATGGTGTCGGCCTCATGCAGGACTGTGTGTAGAAAACAGGCATGCCCAGGCTGGCTGGACTGCTATCAAGATGTGAAGTCAAGCAAGTAAGGTTCGTCACCAGCTGAAATGCCAGCTTTCTCCCTGCCTGCCTGAAAGGAGGAGATGGTGTGACTCCGAACTCTTGAAGGTGCTTGGTCTCTTTTCAGAGCTCCAATCTCTTCAGTTGGCAGCAGTCTCTGCCATCGCTCTTATGTTTGCTTCTAGAAAATGCCCAAGAGAGGCTGAGCAAGTGTCTGCCCTGGCTGTGGGGATTTCCTCTGCTGTGAGGATGGTTAGGGTGTTTGGAGTTCACTTCAGCTGTTGCTGTCCTGGTGTGGAGGTGGCAGAGCCCCCAATTTCTTGCACTCCCTTCACTTATTCCTCAGGTGAACTGGTGCACAGTCTGAGCTGAAAGGCACCTTAAACAAGCTCCAGTCTGTCTCCAGCTCTCCGGGGTGCTCTAATCCAGTCTGTCAAGCCACCGAGTACTTTGTTTCCCTATCCAAGGAGTTTCAAAGCCTCACTGATGTGTTGGGTTATAGCCCAGTTGTCTTTGTCCTGGAGCCTTTGCTGCAGCGCTTTGCAGAGAGCGCGTGGTGCTTGGGGCAGAGCTGTACGGAGGGACCCTCTGCAGAGGCAGAGAACTGGTGATGTGCTGGCAGAAGATGTCCCTCCGGGTGTGCAAGGACGTGTGTGAGATGCTCTTGTACCCGCTGAGGCAGGAGTGGAGGGAACGGATTTATTTGATGTTTCTGTTGGACAGCACTCTTTTTTTATATGGGAATCCCAGAGGAAGATGCAATTTGTGTCCTTTCTTCTTACAGCATCTACTATTGATTCTTCCCTGTGAGAGTGGTGAGGCCCTGGCACAGGCTGCCCAGGAAAGCTGTGGCTGCCCCATCCCTGGAAGTGTCCAAGAGCAGGTTGGATGGAGCTTTGAGCACCCTGGTCTAGCAGAAGATGTCCCTGCCCCTGGCAGGGGGTTGGACTGGATGATCATTATAAGATCCCTTCCAACCCACACCATTCTAGGATTCCATGATTATCAGCAAATAATAGTGGATATACATGAGTTTGGTCTGACCTTGTGCAGCAGCTTTGATACCCTTTTGGGAGCTCATACTTCAGTGCTGTTGCTCTAGGCCTCCAGGCAGGCAGTGGACAATAGTGACGCCTATTCATCGCCTAACTGCCTGGCTGGAGAACAATGATGGCATTTCTTGAAGTAACAAGTCCTGGGCATGTGCAGGGTTGGATCATAACCCTTCTTTTTTTTTTTTTTTCCCCCTTTAAGCTGCAGGCTTCAGAGGAGCAGGCCTGGGTACAGCACCCAAGAATGTAAGCACAGAGGAAACTTGTACCTTTTAGAAAATACCAACAGAAAGCAAATGGCTGGTTTTTAGATGCTTGCCTGTTTCGCCTTGAGGCTGAGCCTGTGTGTGTACCCTGTGTGCCAGCAGCGTCTGCAGCTGCTCCCAGGGCAGCTCGGATGCTGGTTTAGCAGCAAGGAGGGGGTTAAAGCGAACCCGCAGAGGCTGGCTGATTGCAGCTCATGGCTTTCATAATGCAAAGCCTGTGGGAATTCAGCCGGCTTCGTCTCCCCCCACCCCCCTTCCCGGCTGCTGGAGGCAGGATAACCTTCCTGACTCCTGCATCCCTGCCAGTGCGGCTTGCACAGGGCAGCTCTGCGAAAACCCAGCAGAGGCGTAAGCATGTGGAAGATGAGATTATTAAACTTTCTTGGGAGAACACCGACGAAGTCATTTTCCAGCGTGGTTGTGCTGTTCCCTTACGCTGTGGCTGGGCTGCAGCATGCCTGCCTCTTCATCTGTGACCCGCAGGTTTCCCGTGGCAGGGCGACTGAGGGAGCAGCTGGTATATACGATATCTCTGACTCTCTGGAGACTGGGATGCAGGGATGTCCTTGGCTTTGCCGGAGGCTTTGGATCATGCACAGCAAAGTCGCTTAGGCCAGAAATCGTGAAGGTGGCTCAGCAGTGGTCTGTGCAGCCCTGGGCACACTGACCTGTGCTGCAGCCAGCACATTTGTGCGATGTGCACCCTACGACCAGGGGCTCTGTCTCACTGTATGAAAGTATTAAACAGACAGTGCAACCCAGGGCCTTTTGTTGTGCAGCGTCTGCTTTAAGGACAAGCACCATCACGGTGTTTTTCCTAATGTGTAAAATCCCTTCTCCCTCCCTGCTGTTTGCACTAACCCTTTGGAAAGCTGGAAGGGCTCTCTGTTTCCTTTCCCGCTCACACGCGTGCACTTGTGAGCCTCACCAGCACTGTTTGGCTGTTTGCATTGGGAGGGACTTTTTTCTGCTTTCCCAAGTCAAAGAGTGTGTAGCATTTGTTTTGGAAACAAAAACACTTCTTGAGAATTACATGGTCTCTGCAAACAGATCAGCACAAAACAGGTCGTGTGCTTTAGAGTGACTCTGATGGCTGTACAGGATAACCATCTCCATCCTCGTTTTTTGTGGCCAGTGTTTTTAACAAGGACCCTTAAGAAATCTTTGAAGGAGTAGTGTGATGTCACCCTTACTAGTCCTAAGGGACAGTGGAGGTGCTTAGCAGCTTTCCATTGGTCACTGCTGTGATTGCAGGGCAGGGTTTGAATCTTTTGTTGGAGGTAGAATATCTGCATTCAGAAAAATGGGTAGGGTTTTTTATCCTGACTTTTCTCCAAAGCCTTTGGGAGTTAAAGTTTATTGGTGAATATTAGTAAGAGGTTGTTGGTCATAGCTGTTGAGGGACACTACAGAGCTGTCTGTCTGTCCGCCACTTCCTTTGTTACAAACAAATGACTCCTGGAAAAAAATTGCCCGTTGCCTCCTTCTTTTAGCACTGGGTGGGCTGGACGGGAAATAGGTAACAGTGCTGTTACAAGGAGTGCTTTCCTGTCTCTGCATGGCGCAGGAATCCTCTGGTCAGCTTTTATATCTTCCTTCCACAAACTGCCCTGCTCATGTTGTGCCAGGTCGGTAGGTATTCATGCTGCTTTGTCCTTAGCTACTAAAGTAGTCTCCAACTAGTATGTAACTCAGTGGTACCTCTGGGGAAGCTTGGCAGGGACTGCACTGGCACCATAGACACCTGTAAACAAATAAATGAGTGGTGTCTTTGGCCATGGAATTTCTGGCCACATTTTTCCTTTAGGAGGCAATGAGGTCATATTGACAGGACTGAGAACATAAATCCATGCAGGCTCTTCCACAAGTTGTGGAAAACCTTGAGCGTGATGTCCTGGAGCCTAAAACCCAGGCGGAAATTGGCACATTCCCTAAATGTGCTCATCTTTGTGCCAGGGCTTCTGCTTTGCTTGATGTATGAAAGGCTGGGAAGGGGATTGGCTGGATATCAGCCATTGCAGTATTCATTTCTTGTCTCAAACTTACAAACTGAGGGAGCCTGGGATGGTTCTGGAAATGCCCAAGTAATGCTTTGTCTAGGATTCCCAAAGCAAACTCTGCAATTGTCTTCTCCCATCTGATGTTCTTTTCCTTCCCCTTCCACACCTGCTGTGTTGTAGTCCCACACTGATTGCCAGTTAAGAGAACCCCAGACTCTGCTGGGTGTGACTTTACAACAGGGCACAGCCCTGAACTGGAGACTTGGCAAGGCAGGCTGGATCATCTTTCCAACAATCCCATTCTCAAGGTGATGAGGAAAGCTTTGAGGGTGCCTGTACACTTGTTGGTGGATTGGGTTCATGGTTTACAGCTGGATCTAGTACATGGGAGGAAAAACATCTTCACAATATGCAGATTTATTGTTGCTGCCTGCTCTATAGGACAGATGGCTCCTGGAAGAAGATCTGAGGTCCTCATCCCATTGGAAGCCCCAAGAGCTCAGAGGCTGGAGATTCAGTGGGGTGAATGCTAAACCCTGCTTTTATGTTGGGATGGGGACCTCAGTCAGCTTGTATACTTTTTAACCAGTAAAAGGACAGGGTCCAGAGTCACGCTAAATTATTTGGAGTCAGATCTGTTGTTGTAATAAAAGGAGAGCTCTGAGTGCCATCGTTTTGTTCACACTGGCAGGCTAAGCCATCCCAAACACCTCAGCCTGAAGTGGCTCTGGGCAGTACGTGCAGCTGTGTTGGAGAACAGCACCTCAGCATCTGCCCCAGCTCCTGCGTGGCATGCCTGTGCCAGAACAGTGGCCCTTGCTTGGTCTTTCTGGTAAAGGACTGTAGCTAATTTTGAGTTGAAGACCTCAACAAATGAAGAATCCTCCCTTTCTTTGAGGTTAATTTACTGCGGCAAATAATTTTTGAACAAATTGAAACAGTTACAAATATGCCAGAACTTCCTAGAATTCAGCAAATTGCTTGAGCTGTGCTTTTGTGGGTTTTATTTAGGTGTCACTAGGACTTGGTAGTGTTTTTGCCTGTTTAATTTGGAAGAGGTTGCTGCTGCCCCTCTTGCTCTCCAGTTCTCTCCAGGTGTCTGTCTCTGAGTTTGGGGATGCACAGTGGCTGATTTATGTCATTTACTGGCTTGACCAAGGGCAAACTCTCAAATTGTATAGCTCTGAGTGATTCATCTTTCCTCCTCATCCATGGAGATAAATGTCAGGATGGATGTCAGCTGTCTGGCTGATGCATGAGTAAATCTGCTGTTGTATGTGCACCTTGAGCCAAAAGTACATGCATGAATTTTTTACTGTTTGTGATAGACCTGGAAATGCAGATCGTGTTGGAGAAAAAGGCCTCCTGGTTTTAAATATTGATACCAATGTAACAGGGTAGTGGCTGTGACAATTTGGGAGCCTTGAAGCATTAGCTCAGAGATTATGCTGAATGCCTTGGGGAATTCAGTGGTGTGCAAAATAAAAGAAAGGGCTTTGCAAAGTGGTGACATGCTTCAGATGGAGAAATAACGGAACGGGGTCCTCTTGGGTCCACAGGCTGTGGGGCTGGAAAGGGGAAAGGAAAGATTCAGGCTGAATCTTTGGAAGAGGCTCTTGACGGAGTTTTGTATTCAGTTTGATTTGTGATGTAACTGACAAAAAAGCAGCTGCCTGGAAACTTAGGCATCTGTGGATTGATTGCTGTGGAGGAAGAGGTGAAGACCCTGTTCCTTGGAAATGCTGGTGGCACAGTGAGCTGGATGTGGCAGGTCGTTGTCATCTCTCGAGCCTCGGTTCGGAGAGTACAGAGCACTGCTGTGTGGTTCTTCATCAGCTGATCAAGTTGAACAGTCATTCAGAAGGCATGCTGAGGGCTGAGAAACTTTGTAAAGGAACTTTTAAGTGTTGTTCTCCTTCACTCGCATCCCTGTAGGACTTTGAGCCACATGTGGAGCTGATACACAGTCAGACAGGCTGGCGTTCCTGTGCGGGCAGTTGCCTTTTCCCCGACACCCCTCACGCTTTGTGAACAAACTGGAACGGGCCCACGGCCCCCTGAGCTGGCTCCACGCAGAGCATACCTGCCAGTTCTCAGAGGGCTCACCAGCAAAGCACAGCTTTGTGCAGGATGAGCTGTGCTGCTTCCAAATCACAGCTGGCTTTGTGCCTTCCTGTGCCTGGTCTAATCAGCTCTCTCCCAGTGGGATTTGCTGGGCAGCCCGTTGAGGCACACGGGCTGGTTGTGTCGCAGCGAGTGGAGGTCTGACCTGTGGGCACTGCAGCCCCTGTGCTGCTGTGAAGGTGGGGAGCTGACTGGAGGGTATTTTCTGCATCTCAGCGCTGGTTTTTATGTTAACTGATTGTAGTAAGTGTAGTCTACAACATCACTAGTAGTTGGCGGTTATTTAAATTTGCAGGTTGTTCCAGCATAGGGCATAGCTCTTGCTGCAAGAAACCTTCAAAATACGGGGGTAGTTGATGAGGGTAGCAGAGAACATCCCAGCACAACTGGGACTCCTCTGGACAAGGTAAAGCTGCGTAGAAGGGGATGCATCCGGGAGCGACGTGGGAGTTCATCTTTGTGAGTTCATGTGTATGCCGGTTGCATACACTGCCCTGTAGAATTTGAAATCCTCAGCATGTTTAATTGGTAAAGGAAAAGCAAGCTTACAAAAATTTAGCATAACTACCTTCATGTAAAAAGCAGACCCCAATGAGAGACTGCAGGGGACAGGGAATGTCAGGGATGGCAACCCAGTCTCTTAATTCAACTGAAGTTTCACTCAGTGAAATTCATGTGGAGAGAGTAAATGAGAGGAAGTTATTTTTCTCTGCTAAGTCCTTTATTTACACATAAAAGCTTTTCATGGCTACTTGCAAAAGATACTGTTAGCAGAGTGGTCCTGTGCATGACACTTCTTTCAGGCTGAGGCTCTGCTGCAGCATCAGCCAGACGATCTGGCTACTGGCTGTTGTGTTCCCACCATTCCTCTTGCATCCATGGTCGTTGGATCCTTTTGCTGAGCTATTTCAGTGCACTTAGCTGAAACCAGCCTGACTGCCAGTATCGCATGCTAAAACAGCTCTGCAGCAGCTGAGGGCTGGAGCCAATGTCCTGAAAGTCATGGATGGGACTTAAATTGTGAAGGAACTTCATTCTCAGTTAAAGAACTTTCCCAAACAAGGTTGTTCTCTTGAGGCAGGAAAGGTGCACCAAGGAAGGACCATTTTATGCTTTCTTTTCTTATGTGTGTGCTGTTGGGCAGCAGTAGAGGCAAGGTCCTGAATAAACCAGGCCCTTTGGACAATGGCTGACTTGCAGTATCTCCTGTTTTGAAAGCTGCTCTGTGTGTGTGTGTGTTAAGGTTACTATTAGGATAGCATCATCTTTTGTGCAGAGTTGTAAGAAGTAGTTCATGTCCCAGCAGAGCATCTCTGGAATCACGTACACAGACATGTAACTGCTGGTGCCCGTGGTCTGTGCAGCCAGAGCTCACTCAGACCTAGGCCATTGGGGTACCATTTTCTTCAGCTTTTTAATTAAACTGAGACTTGAATTCCATATATTTCTTTCCACATTTCTTCAAAGCTCTTATGTCCACCCCTTCCCCCACTTCAACTTTCTCTGGTAGATTAGAGACTGCTGGAAAACATAGAGCACATTGTGAAGTCCAGAGCAAAAGCTGAGTCAGCGATCCTTCCCATTTAGGCTGCCACTGTTCATGGAACAGGAGGTTAGCCTTAAAATACTTCTGCCAAAAAAATACTGCTGCCCATTTTATTAGCTGTTGCTGTGTCCTTTAACTTAGTTTTTTAGAGAATGTAGTTTGTTAAAGGATGTAGCTTACTAGTGCCTTAACAATCCGGGAAAGAAGGTTTTCTTTTCATATGCTGAACAATTCTGACCTTTCTGTAAGAAGCATTTGACATCTCTTCTCTAGATCTCTGGATAAGGGGCTCTGTCCTAGGCACAGCCTATGTCACTACCAACAGTGGCCCCTGTCCTTAAAAGATTTCAGCTCGTGCAGACTGACCTCCTGGGAGCTGCTGTATGGAAGTGAACAGGCAGGCCTTGCTCTTAATGGGAATGTCAGTACATGAGTGTGTCTTTACAGGTTCAGGCCTACCTGTGGTCCTGTAAATCAGGCCTTTCTCTCCCTCACGGGGCTTCTCCAGGTTGTGCTTGGAGCCAGTCAATAGCTTTCTGCTGGGGGCTGTTTCAGCTCCTGGAAGCAGGATCGTTTCTGGACCTGTCAAACCTAGTTCCTGCTTGGAACATCTCCCCAGCTCTTCCGCACTGCATGGAACTCATGTGTCACTGCTCTCTCTTGAGAGGTTGCTTGGTTGTGGTGCTGAGTGGGTTCCTTTGGAGCAGGCCCAGGGCAGTACAGGAATAAAAAGCCTTCCTTACCATTCCTATTATCCTAACTACCTGGAGCAGATGTGCTCATGCCCTTGGAGCAGGTGGGTGTCAGGACCCGATCCGTGTGTCTGAACAGGGTCTCACCAGTGTAGGAACCTGAATGCAAACACAGCAGCAAGGCAGGAGGAGCCACTGGTGAGGTGCCACTGCATCAAGTTCCTCTCTTCTCCATAAAGCAGTCAGTGACAACTGGGGGTGGCATTCCAGGGAGAAAGTGGGTTTTGAGGAGGGAGCTGGCCAGATAGCAATGTTTGCATGACAGTGGTGGGAACTGTGGGTGTCTGTTGTTTCCAGAGCTGTGCTCAAGTGCCCTTTTTCCACTGGGGTATCAAGAAGTTACGCAGGCTCAGCCTAGTTTCATTAATGGATTTAAAACAGGTTTTGGCAGAAGACAGCCAAGCATATCAGGAATGGAACAGAAAATACTCTTCCTGAGTCCAAGAGTCTGGAAACTGCCTCTCACACCAACTAAAGCAAACGACAAATGCTGTTCTTGTTGTAATCAGAAATTGTTCTATTTTCTTTCTCTGCCACATCCATCATGTGCATGAGTGCACAGCCTATTTATTAGCAAATTTAAAGCCACAGGCACAAAACTATTGTGGGGTCACCTTGGGGCCCCCAGACTAGAGGAGGAACGTGTTGCATTAAAAGATACTTACCAAAGCAGCAGAATTCAGTCTCGATTGCCTTGGCTACAGTTCCAGGTACTTATTCATGCTTTTCCTTTTAACCCTTATTTCTTCTCCCTTCTGATCTGCATTTTTGACAGGTGATTATTATCGCTAAAAGAGCTGACAGCTCTAGTAGTCTCAAGTGCTGCAGAAGTCCTGATGCTGGTTGTAATGCATGCAGCTGTGACTCGTCTCAGTCCAAAGGAGAAGCTTGTCAGCATCAGACCTGGAGCCCAGCTGTCAGTGTGCAAATCCCTTCCTTCTGTGCTGGAAGACTGTAGGGATGCTCAGACTGGTTGCTCAGGATGTCTCAGCTAAGCCATGTTCAAAGTTGGGGTAGCTCTACTGCACAAATGCTTGTGGTACTTTGAGATGTGTTGATGGGAAGAAGAATATTCTTAGAATCCTAGAACTGGAAGGCATCTGAAAGGGATGATCTAGTCCCATCCCATGTCATGGGCAGGGACACCTTCCACTAGACCAGGTTGCTCAAAGCCCCATCCAGCTTGGCCTTGAACACTTCCAGGGATGAGACATCCACAGCTTCTCCAGGCAAGCTATGCCAGTGCCTTGCCACCCTCACAGTGAGGAATTTCTTTCCAATACCTCCTAAACCTCCTTTCTTTCAGTTTAGAGCTATTGTCCCATGGCCTATCACTACGTGCCCATCCACATGAGGGACAATGAGAATCCTGATGCAAAGCCTCATTTACAAGGATTAACCAACTAACAAATACTAGGATGAAATTAATTCCATGGAGGGCCCTGCTTTTAACTACTTAACATACAAAAATCTTTGTAGCTGCAGTTTGGCAAGGTCCTCCCTGTTGCAATAGGGGTCACTCTTCCTAGAGTGACTAGTGCTAGAACGGGTTTATCCTATTTTTACTAAGCTGCAAATGTTGTTTTTCTAACGTGCTGTGACTCTGCTTGCTTCCCCACCCTTGGACTCCATCTGTACACTTCAAAATAGAAGGAGGAAGAGGGCAGAGAAAGAACAAAGGCTCATAATACGAATGGAAGGAAACTAGGGAAATTCAGGAGGAAATGGACAGTGAGAAATACAAAAAGATCCAGCTGTGCTGAATGCATGGGGTGTGAGTACACAGGGATGCCTTCTGCTTGTATTCAGAGCTCAAGACCTGCATTGTGGAGCTGAACTTTCCTTTGAGTCAGTGACCTATTCAGACACCTAACAATGTCTATTATGTACAGTCAGTTTGTTTGTGCCCAGTGTGGGGCTTTTGTACCTTTTTCCATGTACAGTAAAACTACTTAGAAAGTGGCCAGACTGAGCTCAGTTTTGCTGTGTGAGCACTTGACCATCAGCTTTCAGCAAGATCTTGGAACTTCAGGAAGTTCTAAAGGGCACAAACTACGATGACAAGATGCTCAAGAAGAACATCTGCTGATGAAAACACTGCTCTTAGTTGACTGATAGCAAATGTGTCTTTTCTTCAAAGGATAGGGAGAGGGGAAAGAGTTAGCAAGAGCTGGGTCCCTGCACTCTGGAGTTGTAGTGATTGAGTTGGTACAGTGAGGCAGCCTGAAGAGGTGAGTCCAGAGCAGTGTGGGACCAGTCTGGCAGCAATGCTTGTGCATCACTGCAGGGCAAGAACAGTGGAGAGGAGAACCCTTGGGAGCTGCAGGAGAAATCTCTGCTGTGGAGACCCGTGCAGTGCTGTTGCCGCTTTCATCCTTGCTGCAGAATAAGTGGGGCTGTCGGCCCGTGGCAGAGCTGTGCTGAGACAGCGTCTGCAGCTGCAGAGAAATCAGCTGGCCTGTGTTTAACATACGAGGGGATCCCCCAAGAGGCTTTGTATGTCTCTGTGGAGTTGGGGGCAGCAGCTGCAGAAGTGCCTGAGTGTGCTCCGCAGCAGAGATATCCTCTGTGACCTTGGGCAGCCCGAAGTTTCAGCCCTGTTACTTGGAAACAGCTCCCACCTCCACTACTGAATACAACACGAGTTGTTGGATCATGTGATGGCTCTGATTAATATGAGAGCTGAGGTACAGCTTTTGGGGTAGGAGGAATCAATGCCTTGACCTTAGCCTGGAGTTTTCGGCACAGGGATGTAATTCTCAGTTGAAGGAGGTGCTCTGTAACCCAGCCCACCAAGAAGCAGCTGTAAGCAGTGACTGAAAGAGCTGGAGCTAGAAATAAGGTACATATTCATAGTGAGAACAGTTTGGGCATTGGAGCAAGTCTGTGCAAGCACTGGTGCTTCCTCCTATTTAAAGAGAGAAAACATTTTGGCTATTTGCTTATTCTGTCTTATGCCCTTGTTTAACCACCACTCATTCAGTTAATACCACTTAGCAGCTTTTAAGACCTTTCTTTAGGGGGAAAAAATGAATTCTACACATTCAGGAAACATCTGTCATCACTGGGAGCAGAAACTGTAGTTAACGTGGTCCCTGGAGCATGTGGGAGAGCTCCAGTTCATTACTGCCTCTCTGCAGTCACTTCTCAAAGAACAGAGCTGGCTGTGAAGGTGAAGAAGGATTTAACAACACTGCCCTACATCTAGAAAAAAAAATCAAGGGGTGCCTCTTTGAAGCCTTGAACGTGTGCACAGCACATGATACACGAGGAGTGTTTTTATTCATGTTTGTTTTCAGGAAATTGTGTTGCTTTGTAAGCTGAGCCCTTTTAAGTGTCTTCAGTTTGGCACCCTACAAGCTGGGCTTTAGCAGGCACTTCTGGAAGTTATCAACCTGAGCTGTATTTTCCTGACTCAGATCCTTGCAGTAAGAACTGAGGAATGGAGCATTTAAATGGAAAAAAAGGAGAAGCTACAGTGCAACTAGATAATGTCAATCTTGTCACTGCTTTTAATATTCATTGCCAGGCGCAGCGATCACACTATGTCAGTTTTTAAGTTAAGCAACCCTTAGTCCTAGTCAGCTTCTGTCTACATACATGAAAGGGATGGCTGAGCCCACAGCTGCTAAAGGCATCTCTCAATTACTTATATTTCACTAGGTATTTAAAGATTAGGTCGGAGCGTAGAGGATGAAAGGGTTTTTCTTTATCTCTTAATAAGAAACTTGTATTTGCAGATATGAAAAAGACCAAAGACTGAAGTGTCTAACATGCTCCTCTTTTCCCTGCTGCTTCCTCCGAATGGTGTGGGGGGAGGGAAGCATGTGGAGATCCTACAGGGAATAAAACAATGTTCCTCTTGGTCTGCTGCTTACCACAGCCCAGCCCCATTTCCCAAAATTGATGGGTAAGGATGTGCTGTGCTGGAGTTCTCATGACATAGCCTTGCTTGCAATGCAGGACACTGAGCGACGTACAGGGAATTAGATACATGGGGCTTTGCAGGCTTTGAACGTGAACAACAAAGGCAGGATGTAATGAGAGAAGCGTTGAAAGATTTCTGTAGTCTCTTGCTTTTGCTTTCTCCACTATCAAACACTTTTTGGGAAAAGGACCTCTTCGTTAGCCTCGTGCTGCTCCAGCCCTTCAGTCAAAAACATAGTCATCCTTGAAAAAAGTCATCCTCCATAAAATTATCTGGCAAAATCAGAGAGGACCAGATTAACCTTGTCCTAAAGTAGAAGAAGCAGGGAGAAGAGTTTGGAGAAGGTCTTCCAGCTGTCTGTGTTTAGAATTGTGTGAAGATGGGTGAAAGGCATGGATCCCAGTGTAAAACAAAGCCAGCAGCTTTCATGTGCTCTCTAGGGCAGACTTTTATGGCAGGAACAAAGATGCTCCCCCTGCTGTAGCTGCAGGATCTCAGGAATGAGTAGTGCCCAGACTGTGTTTGCACCGGTGTGTGCTCAGCAGAGGCGTGAGCAGTTCCCACACAACCTTCTCGAGAGCAGCCTGAAACCACGCTTGGTGTCCTCCTGCCAACTGCTCATCTCTACATCAGCAGGCTGAGGCAGGTGAGGAAGTTGCTTCAAGAGGATTTGATGGTGAGCAGGTTGTGGGTGGTGTAACAGACTTAACAGGTGTCTTGGGGCGCTTGCTTTGTTAGTAGCTTAAGTGGACATAGAAAGCTCTGACTTGGTGACCCATGGACTTGGAGGGGTAGGGGAGAGCTGGGCACACCAGACCCAACACCCTCTGTATCACCAGATGCCCAGGATGTGGATGAGGAGGATGTGGGGAGCTTCAGCCCAAGCAAAGGCAGCGTGTGGATAGTGGCACAATGCTGCTTTGGGACAGCGGAATGAATCTGGGCATCCCACTGTTGGCGTGCTCCAAGCCAGCTTGGCTTTTCCGTGTGGTTCTGGGTGCAGCCACTCCATGCAGAGTGAAGGCCTTGGGGAAACCCTGCAGCTAAAAGTGCCCTTTGTTATTTGTCTGATCTTGCCCCCAGGCCCCGAGGCTGTTACAACCGGATAAGCTAAAAAAGCAAAGGAATCAAGGCACAGCAACAAAATCCCTGATCTGGATTAGACACGCAGCTGAGTTACCGGCACTGCCACAGCACAGCCAGGCTTTCTCAGCCGAGCTGCACATACGGGTAGTGTACAGTCCAAAGGGAAAAAGTGCAAGGTGAAGAGGAGGTGATCCTGGTAGCCAGTCACAGCTAGGAGCCAGTAACATTGACCCTCCTTAGCTCTGCCTCTCAGTTTGCTGTGTGACTTCATCTCTGCCTCCTGCTGTTCTCTCGCCCACTTTGCAGGGGAGTGCTGAGGGGTTGTGTCTGTCCTCTTCTGAAGTGTAGCATCATTCCTTGTGTTGCTTTAACCCTGAGAGTTAATACCTCCAAGTCACCTTTCCTGGTGTAAACCAGTATCACCTGTAATTTTGGTCCCTCTGCTCATGTGTTAGTGTCTCTGGCAGTCCCCAGCTCCTGAGTTTGAAAGAAGTGCTTGGTGCTTCACACCTTTATCTCAATCAAATGTGCAAGGTCAGGAAGCCAGCAGGGAAATTCTGCCTCAACTCAAAGCAGAGGAAAGAGGTGAAATATACACTTGCCTTCTGAAGTGGCTACTTGGGATTGTACCAATGCAGACATTCCCATCTGCTCTGTTCTCTGTGGAGTTAAGCACAGTAGGGTCTGCTCAGGTAAGTATCACCCCACCTGGGAGATGTTCCTGTAGGATTTTGCTGTGAGGGAGAAGAAAACTGAAGGGGCTTTTTGTTCATAAGCTAAGCATCCTGCTTCTAAGTGGTGCCTTTAGGCATATATTTAAATGGCAAAAGCTGTCAGTTTTTCTTCCGTCAGAATTTATTCTTCTTGTTCTGCATTCAGGCGAGGGGATATTGTGAAAAACGATCGTCTCTAGTGGCAGCTTCACTCCACAGTCTTTTGCCATTCAGAACTGGCCTTGTTTAACTCTGCTGCTGAAAAAGGGCATTCTGGCAGTCTCGCTTTGCCTTTGTTCCCTCTGTGCAGAGTCAACATGGCAATGATAAGAGCAGAAAGTGAGCTCCAATTTCTCTTTACACATTGTCACCAGGCTGGCTATCAGGCTCTGGGCATCTTTGTGTTCTCACAGTTCTTCGATGCAGGAGAGTAAATCGGAGTCCCCAGGGTAGGTGTCAGCCTGCAGAGATGTTTGTGGTAACCCACAACCGAGGAGGAACCCTAATTTGACATGCAGCCCCTTTCCTCTTCACTCTCTGCTCTTTCCGTGAGCTGTTCATGTTGTGTCACCGGAGCGTTTTTCTGAAACCTCTGTGGTTTCTGTTCTGCCGATGCTGGTGGGCCAGTTTCACACCCTGCTTTTGCTGCTACTTGGAGGATTGCACCAGTAACCCTGTTTTTCTGCAGCATGACATTGCACTACACCTCCTCCTGTACAGAAGATTTTAGAGGGTCATTCATGTGATCTGTGGTCACAACATGGTCATTTCAGAGTCCATGAGCAGTTTAACCCTTTGGTCTTCCTGCTAGAACTGTTAAAAAAGAGACTCAATGAAAAGCACTGATTTGGTGGTGTAAACCTTTCCATCAGACTCTGCAGACTGGGTTGTGGACAACAGCTCTGCTCTATTGTCAACCAACAAGCACAAGTCTCTTGTTGCAGATTGAGTCAGGCAGTGCCACATTTGATTGATTGTGGGAGGGGGCAATGCCAGCTTTGAATGAACAGCCAAGTTTTCCTCCGAATGCTCAAGTGCTGGGGTAAAGCAATGAGATAAGAACCTCAGCTTTGGAGCAAGGAAAAGAAAGTTTCTGCCTCTAGTGGCTGGAAAGAAAGGACATCCACTCTGGCTGGCTTAACCTAGGGTAGGAAACTAGGAGGCAAACTACTGCTGCTTCTGATTTTCTTCCTGTTCTGCAATGCCTGGCTTTTAAACTAAGTCGACTGGAGGGGGTGTGGAAGCTGACTCATGGCTTTTGAACAACTGGGGTTGGCAGCTCTAGAGAAGAGCTGCCATGTGCTCTTGGTTACACTGATGCCCGTGTGCCTGTGAAATTTGGGTGTGTGCTCTGGTTCGCAGCACTGCTTGTTACCAACATGTGGCTGGATGTAGGTGGCCTGCCCTCGCTGTAATTTGGCGGGTACTAATACATCAACACGGTGCAAATCTGCCTTTGGTTAGCTCTTCCCTCCTCCCAGATGCAGGGCACTGCATGTGGGGTTTACATATTTGGAGCCACCAGGGGAGTCGCTGCTGGAGGATTGTATCTCAGCCTGGTTTAAGTACGTGCTCAGAGACAAGACCTTTGTATTGACACAGTTGGGGTTTTTCTTTTGGCTTCCGAGTCTATCTAGCTGCCCTCTAGTCTAAAAAAAAATTGTTTATTATCAAGAATATTGCTGTCCCGGTTAGGGTAATACTGCTGGGGGACTTTTAGGTGCATCCCTGTCTTACCAGTTAAAGAAAGAGCAGATCATCTGGCTTGATTTAACAGCAGAAGTGGAGGAAAGCTGATGGTGGTGCTTTTGTTTTTTGTCTGCAGTGATCTTTAGTCAGAAGAGCACATCTCTGCTAATTGACTATTAAACAAGATTACTTGCTGAGGTGCGCTGGCTTGCTGTTACAATCCTTTAAGGAATAAGCCTCTGATCAGCTGCACATAGATGCTCTTAAATATAATCTGCCTAATGACTGGAGAGCTTTGACCTTCTGCTATTAAGGTGCCAATGTTTTGGGTTACAAACCAAACCTTTGGGGTAGAGGGCCGAGAAGGGGTGGTTGGGTTTTGTTTTTTTTTTTGAAATGGTAATATTCCAAACAACAAAGGCTGCTTTTTAATCTCAAAGCAAGTCTTGGAAGAAACACAGAGTCAGTCTAGAGATAAGTCTCTTTTAGCTCAAGGTTTCTAGGGTTGCCACACATGTTGCCGCATGCCCAGACCACCGGTTAGACACCTACCTGGCCTCAGAGCCTTTGTCCCAGTTGCTGTGCATGCAAATGGTGTGTGTTTGCGTGTGTTTACCCAGTTTGGAAAAAATCTGAGCCCTGAGGGATTCAAGCTTCCTTTTGTGTTATGAAATGGGGCCACGCTGCGAGCCAGCTGAAGCAACGCTCGCTGCCTGCTTTGCAGGCACTGCAGGCTCTGGAAAGGTTTTGGAGCCCATGCACCCAGTGTTTGAGGAGGAATGGTTAGTCCCATTGCTTAGCGAGGATTCCCACTGCCATTTTAAAGAGCTCTGCTGATGGAGTCCAGAGAGAATCCCAACCCAGGCCTGAAAGACAGCAGCAGCTTGGGGTCAGAGCCAGAAAGGGCTGGGCAAAAGGAGGGGCCAGCTGCAAACAGAGGCAGCCTAACTCTTGTCCTCTTCAAATCTCTGTTTTGTCCAGCTGGGCCAGCCCCTGCTACCATCCTCCTCCACAAGCACGGATGCAGGGGAGGAATGTTCCTTGTCATGGCACGCGTGGGGTACTTTCCTCAGGGCGTGGGGAGGGCACAGATTACTTGGATGCTTTCCAGTTGTATTTCCCCCCACCCCAACTGGTTGGTATACATCATCCTAAAGCCTTAGTATTGTGGATATTGTGTGGCAGCAGGCTAGAAATGGAAACGGGGACAAGGCTCACACTTGCTCTGCTGTTTTAGAGTAAATGCTGCAGGAGCATTTGGTGTTTCATTGCTGGTATTAAACCTGGATGTGGGCAGAGAAGGGAGAATGTGTCTGACACCGAACACCTGCCTCTGCCAAATAACCCACTAGAGACACCACGGTAATTTTGTAAATGACAAGCACATTTTCAGCCTTCCCAGAAATGTGCACTTCTAAATGCTAGCCATCGAATAGCCTAAATTACTGATCCAGCAGATTAATCTATAAATTGAGGTAGGTTTAGAGTAGCCATCGGAGAACAATATTTAGTTAATGGTATCTAGTTCAGTGCTCTCCGTCTCTTCTTGTTCTGACCTGACAAATAAAGCAACCTCTTGTTTGTGTTATACTAAAATATATTGCAGGAAGGCTGTTTGAATGGGGTCCTTCTGACCTGTCACACACCATGTGTCTGCAGGAGGGAGGCTTCTGCATGCAGCAGTGCTGCAAACAAAGTGGTAGACTGTGAAATACGTGGAGCCTCAAAATCTAGCCTGCCTGTTTTTCCTGCCTATCTCTTCCTTTCTTACTCCAGACACTTGTAATCAGAGAATATTGAAGGTTTGTTGGCTTGCTCATAATAAAACCGCAAAGCAAGGATCAGCCATGGGAGCAGTGTATTTTTGTTGTAACCTGAAGTAAAGCTGCTCTGTGCATGTTCCAGTGAGATGAGTCAAGTTGCCACCTCTTTCTAAAGTGAGATTACAGGATGTCTGTCTGCAGACTCTGGCCTTTTATTTGGGAGGGGAGAGCAGGGACCGTTTCCTTTGCAGCAGCAAGGGCAAAATGGGCTTTTAATAAAGCTTAAATTCTGCAGCTGCTGGCTAAGTTAAAAAAAGAAGTGCTGGCACTCTGTTCTCCTGGAGATGAGCCTTTTCCAGCTCTCTGCCGTGACCCAGGGATGCGAGCCATCCCTTCTGGTCCTTTTTTGCTTTGTGCCACTTTCCTGGATGAGAATAATGGGAGAGTTTCTTCTCTTGGCAAGTCTTTACCTTGCTTGGACTTTTAGGCTCAGGGAGATGGTTTAGGTTGGTGAATGGAAGGAAAAGAGTCTCAGAAGAAGTGCTGTAGCATAGATAGTGTGGAGAAGGTTGTGATTTTTTTATTGGGTATGAATAAACTCCTCAAATCTCTGATTATAGACCCTGAAGAGAACTAGAAACTCAGAAGACAAGAGATAAGAAAAGGAGGAACTTTATATATGATACAATAATGCCTTCCACCACGGTACATGTGTGGATCAGCTGAGTGTTGCTGGAGACCGGAGAGCAGCCCTACTGGAAGACCAGATTACAGTCCAGATACGGGCAAGAACACTTTGTCCAAATACTGCTGTGATTGAGGCAGATAAGGGAATTTTTTTGTTCATGCAGAAAGTTTCCTGCTTTTTGCTGGTCTCCTGGGACGTTGGGCATGACTTCCTTGTACCTGGCTATTTGCAGAGCCTGGCCCTGGTGCTGGAGAGCCCTGTAACGTGAAGTCAGGAGCGGGGGCAAAGCATCTGCCTCTCTCCTCCCTTCAAATGTGTTTTCCCCCCCCTTTGCTTACAGCAACCTCTGAAATGCATCAGAGTTGTTCACAAGCAGGTTCTCTACTGGAAACCACCAAATGTTTTGAGCAGTTTGAGGCATCAAGTTTGACAGGAGAGGACAGCATACAGATATCACTGGCCATTTAGCATCAGTGAGCACGCTGCAGTACCTGTGTCGGGGTATCCCAAGGCAGCTCCTAGGCAGAATATGACAGCCTTGACCCTTGATGCAGTTGTCACAGATGAAGTTAAAGAAAATGAAGAATTATGCTGTGAGTGAGACTCGGTCTCATCTCTCTCTCGCCAAGGAATGCTATCCAGAAACCGAGAGCAGACAGGCTGGTGAAGGACCTGGTTCCAGCAGTGTGGGTCATTGGGTACTGCACGCCGTGAAGGCTTTCACTAGTCCTTCTCTGGGAGTCTTGCCAAAAAACTGGTGGTGGGGGAACAGAATCTCAAGCAGAGGGACTGAGAAACTTTCACTAGGAGATCTGATTCGTAATTAAAAAACAAGGAAACAAAACCAGCTAGAGGGGGTGACAAGGTTTAGAGGATTGCTCAGTGGGTTGGGTCAAAGGGAATTCAGCTGTCTTGGAGTAGATCACAGAAACAGCTGAAAATTGGGCTGGATGGAGACATGGAAAAGGAGCATAGCCAAGAAAAGTCATGACTTGCCATGACACAGTGCAAAGGGCAGGAATTTCCTGGGTTTGTTGCTTGAGGGTCCGAAGTGGCTGCTTGGGTGCCCTGGTCGTGGTCTCTGGGATCGTGGCATTGTCCTGAGAGCTCCTTGCGAGCATTTGTGGTTGAACTACAGCCTGCATTTCTGGAAGAGGCATCGACTCACAGTGGAAAGACTTACAATTTGGGATCCACCACATCCTTTGGGAAGCTGTTCCCATGGTTAATGCGTTTACCGCATAACTGGTTACAGTTCCCTGAAGGAGTTTGAATCCTCAGCTGGCAGCCTGCCTGCCTTGCTCAGCGCTCCTGCATAGCTCTCTGCTTCCTGAGACAAAAGTCTCGCTACAAGGGACTAAATGACCTTCCTGGGGTCATGCAGGCTGTCTAGAGAGCCAGGGAGTTGAGCCTGCTCCATCCAGCCAAGAGTGTGGAGTGAGTTTTGTGAGGCATTTGTCTGTTCATTCAGCAGCAGCCTGCTGATCCTCACCTCTCTGGGTGATGTGGCCTTGCTGTTTTGCCCTCAGCAGCTGGTAAGTCATGCAGGATTTGAGAAACAGCTCTGGCATTGTACCAAGCAGAGGCTGTGGGACACTCACCAGCGAATTCCAGAGACCATGTGTCATGAAACCCTGGCCCTGCCACCCCCCTCTGCATGAGGCTGCTGAGGTAGTGGGAGCCTTGATGGGCAGCAGTCCCCACATTCAGTGAGAGCTTTGGCTTTCTGAGCAGATTTTGGTCGGTGGGTGTGAGCTGCGGAATCTATTTGGGAGCCTCCCACTTTGTGTGGGTGGAAGGGAAGCCTTGGCTTATCCCTCTGCCTGCCTCCAGCTGGAAGGTGACAACTGAGCTTGTGGCTGGAAGAAGTCAGCTGTTTCCATTTTCTTCCTCTGGGGACTTGAAATCTATTTCCAGTGAGGTGGGTCCTTGGGAAGAGGAAGGGCAGCTCTTCTGAGTGACTGCTGCCAAAGCTGAAAGGCACTGGGAGGTGGCCTTGCCAACCTCAGGCATTTAAAACACTTCAGTCAAGCCCTGGAAAAAGAAACCAGGATAATCTTAGTTTCTTCTCTTGCATACATTTTGGGCGCTCTGCACTGTCCTTGGTTTTGTTACTGAGCTTTTTCTGCAGCCTTAGAAATTTTTTGTTGAGAGGAAAAGCACATCTTTTCATCAGTTGACTTTTTATTGCCTGTTTTCTTGTAGGTTGGACTTCATGTTTTATATGGGAAACATCTTTAAAGCTTTATGGTATTTTCCTCCTTTCCTTACCCCCAAAATACCCTCTTTGATCTGGATCATTGGGCCAGCTCTTAATCTGGGCTGGAACAGGGGATGATAATTGTGATGGATCCCCCAGTGATGTTAGCCTTCCCAAAAGCAATTAAATGTGATCAAACCCTCATTTTTGTTTTATGACTGCTTGTAGCAGAGCCCAAATGTTTATTGTCCCCTGTAGTCCCACGTGCTGCCAGGCCAAGCTTTCCGCTGGAAGATAATATATTATATTCATGCTATTGATTAACTTGCACAGCACTGCAAAGCAGCCATTCCATTGGGCTCTGGCTTGTTGCTTGTTGTAGTGATGCATTTGCACTACAGAGCCCTGACTCTCCTTCACCCTCACTTATTTTCCTGGGAACTTTCCCCTTTCCTAGGCTGCTGAGCTTTGTGAACATGTGCCAGTAGAAGGTGGTGTATTTGTTTTAATCAGACATATTCTTAAAGCTGTCAGATTAATTGCTGGGTGAGGAGGGGAGTCCCTGCCTCTGTCCTGCCTTTCTCTCATTGTGATCAAAGCCTGGCATTGATCTGATACAGTGGGAAGCTAACCAGGACTAAACACTAGGGCTGTCTGCGAGTCACAGGGACACAGCCAGGGCTCTGCATTGCTGGGGGGCCACTGGTGGTTGTTTTTCCAAGGGTAGGTGGTTGGGGTGTTAGATCCTCCCTGCATGGCACACTGCACTGTAAAGGGCAACCCGGGAGTCGGAGCAGCTGCTCCGCCATCCGCACTCATTCACTTTGAAATCCCTTTAGCACTGGAACAATTCCATTAGCAGGACTTCTTAGGCCTGACTTGGAGCAGTTTCTCTGCCGATTAAAACCAAGTCCACACACCAGTCTGTCATAACCAAGGCATTCCCCAAGTACCTCGGGGCTGCTTGCAGCTGAAGCCTTGAACAAAAGATCTGCTGTTAGACAAAGGGGGAAGGATTGAGACTCTGAAGAGAGGAAGAATTTCTCCTCTGTTTGCCAGCAATTTTTTCCTAACTATTCTCTTTTTAAAGATTGGTCTCCAATTAATCCATGTCATTTTGCAGACAAAGCTGTCAACATTTTAAGGTTGCACGGTGAAATAACTTCAGTGCTGTTGGTTCTAGCAGCTCTGAATGTTCTCAAACAAATGCCTTTTAAGATAAAAATGGCCTGTGCTTGATCCCAGCCCAGGGTTGTGGTCGTTACTGTTTTATTTGAAACGTCTCAGCTGAACCCAGTGAAGTCAGTGAGAGCTGCAAGTGTTTGAAAGTCAAGTCACACTTATTTCCATGGCTAAATATGGGCGTAATACAGGGTGTTACTCTAAAATGCTCCAGTGTGTGATGCCAGTTGTAGCCCAGCAAATATGCTGTATGCCACTGATCTGCTGTGGCTTCTGGCAAATTTGGAGTCATCAACCTGTTGGACCTGGGTACCAAACACATTGTGCTCTCTCACTTTTATTTTTTGCTCTTACCTGCTGTGAGATGCCTCACAGCCCTGTAAGGATGTAAGCTCGCTGGCAACTTGTGTATGTGTGCGTTTTTGCTGATTTCTGTGCGTTGGGTCAGAAATGAGAATGGTAGAAGCAAGACATCTTCACACGCACGCACACACACACACAGTGTGGATGGTTAGAGCTTTATAAAAGGCATTTCTTGCCGCTGTCAGTGGCAGCAGTAAGATACCAAATTAAATCTAGCCCACCACCTTGCAGTGAGGTAGGTGCACTGGTTCTGTGCTGGTGTAGCAAAATCCATCTGAGACCAACACATTTATTATCCCTAAACATTTGCAGAACTTACGAGTGAGGTAAAATATATATGAAGAGCATGCATGATATTTTTCAATAACATTAATTAATGCAAGCAGTGCTTTGCAAATTCAAGCTAGTCCATGTGGGAACAGTTTGAGGAGTTCTGGTGCATGTATGTAGTCATTCAATGGCAGGAGCAGGACTGGTTTGTGTTGTGTGGATGCCCTGGGTGGAGGAGAGCTCACGTGAGGAGTGACTGCAGCTTCCAGCTGGGAAGGGGCAACACCATCAGCATTTGGCTGCAGCTGCAGTGCTGTGTGTGCTAGCAGGGGCGTAGCTTTGGCTGTAGACCAAGCTCTGAGTTACAGGTCCTTACCCGTCGGCCGAGCATCAGACAGGGCTGGTTAGTGCTGGGCTGGAGTCGTTAACGTCTTCATAGTATCAGAAGTCATTTGAATGCTACAGCTCTTTCAATTAAGCTCCCGTTGAGCTGCATACACAGATGTTGTAATGTGATTGGCTGGCCTGCTGCAAGTGCATTAGGAGAGTCTGCTGCTGAAACAGCCTCCGTCTGTGCCTTGGGCTGGAGGGGAGCCAGAGCGAGCCCTGGGCTCCGCACAATGTCATACTGATTAGAAGGGTGCAAGATTTTGTTTTTGCTAAAATAGTTCTGCCAGGGCAGCCCGGAGGGCAGCTGCAGTTACACTGGTACAGAGGGGCCTTATGCTGCTCTGAATTGTCCCTGGCTCTGGGGGCGGGCGGTGATGCTGCTTGGGGTACCTTTATCCTGCAGTAACAGCCTGTGCATGGTGAGCGCGGCCCAGCTCCACAAGTGCAACTTTATTTTGTTGACATCCATCCCATAGCAACTCTGTCTCAGAGGCCCAAGGAAAATATTTTGCTTCCTCTGGCTCTTAGGAAGTGGGTTCTCCATGGCAGCGGTCCCTTCACAAAGGGTTCGGTCCTGAGCAGGAAACCCTGGTCCAATCCCTAATGAGCCCTTCCTGCTGATAAGGGAACCTGCAGGTCAGGGGCTCTGCCTGAGCCAACCAGTCCCCTGGGCCAACCAGAACTATGTGCTTTCTGATGAGCATGTCCTCCAGAACCTGTCAAATGAGACTCCAGGCCCTCCGGAGCGGTGGGCGCAGGCCTAGATGCCATGGGATGGGATCTGCCTGAGGAAAGGCCAGCTCTGGCAGAGCTCTGACCTGTGTTACTGCTGCTGCTCTCTGCCATTTGTGAGCTGAGCATCCCGTCTCTCTCCTGCTCAGCAAGTTTGACCCAGCTTGGAGACCCAACACTGGTTTTATTCCTGGAATAACTCTATTGCAGTATTATGTGTATTTACACCTGGGTTGTTCCCCAGTTTGGGAAGTGAACTGGCAGATAAGGTGTCCTGTTTTGGAGCACAGCAGTGCTTAGGTCTCTTTTTCCAGCCCTGCACTTTGGAAAGGCCTATCCAGTACAATGCATGGCATGGAGATGAGGATGAAGTATTTCTGTATCTTGAAGAGTTCATCAGAAAAGAAGTCACTGACTGGGATGTCCACTGGCAGCACATGGTGTGATGCTCTGCAAGCCCCTTCACCAGCTGCCAGGTCGGTTTTGGTGTTTGTAAGCCAGTTCCGTGATGATTATTTCCCTCCTGAAGGTGAGGTGCACTCTACCAGAGCAGCATTGCACAACTTGTAAAGACACACCGAAACTCACTGTGCTGGATTAATAACAAATCCAGCAATGAACCAGTAGCTGGGATACCGGAGCACTGCCCTTTGGTGGGCTGTTGCTCATGGCCACTGGGAGGAGGCGGTGACATGGTTTTTTCCCCCGTGACAAATCTCTGTTCCCCCATTGACTATATTTAGAACAAATACATCCAGAATCAACTGTGCCTGTGGCAAGCTGTGCTCCTGCCTGCAGCAGCCCTCACCAAGGCAGCATCACGTGGGCTTTTCTTCTATTGCATCTGCCCTTGCATCTCCACGCTGATGGAAACCACGTCCTCTCAGCCAGGCTTCGAGTGCTGGGCTGCCGGGGTGGAGCGCTCTGGCTGTCCATCTTGAGCTCTTGTCCACATAGAACCTGGCTGTGGGAAGGAGAGCTATCACTCTCTCTTCTGGAGAGGTTACACCTTCCTTTCTGTCTGTGTCTGACACGTTGCTTATTTGAACACTAGCATGCTTTAGCTGTGATCCTGGATCACCTCCTCAGCTCAGCAGAGCCGGTGCCAAAGACTTCCTACAAGTGGAAGGAAGCTGTAAACATTGGTGTTCATGTAGGGGTCTCCACCATGAGGCTGTCTGAGGGAGTGTGGTGTGACATCAGAAACCAGAAAGGACCTGGGGCTTGGCTTAGCTCTTCAGAATGCAACAACAGTGATGACAAAGCACCTTGGGGTTAGCCTGGGTTGGCAAGCCCGAACAAAAGCCTGAGAAAGTTACTCACATTGTTAGCTCGAGTTAAAACCCACGTTTCCTTGTTCCTTGGAAATGCTTCAGGCTGGTCCTGCTGCAGTCAGACCACTCACCTTTGGTGGGGTCACTGTACTCAGAGCATTTTCCCTGGGAGCTGACTCCTGTTGCCCAAGCCCTCTGAGCAGCAGAAGTCAGCCTGCCCTGGCCTGCTGGCCGGATCACAGCTGGGGTAACTGCAGTTTTCCAGTGCACTTGCATCTCTTGCTGCCTTTGGACATAGCTGTGTGCTCTGCTGTGCCCTGTAGCACCAGCAAATGGGTTTTGTCCCAGCCATGGCTGCTTTTCCACAGTGCTTTGGTGCATGTCACTCTTCAGAGTGCAGGAAGTTTTACAACCCTCGCTACAAAGATACAGGTTTATATCTGACTGCGTCAGAGCACTGCTGCTCATAGAGCACTTCAGGCAAGTTCTTTGCCTTGATCTGTGTGTGCTCTAGGGTGTAAATGCTGCATACTTGCTACCAGCTCAGCAAGCAGAGCATATGGGCAGGCACCACTGAGTTGGCAGCAAGTTCCTCGGGCTGCGCTGCCCTGGCCAGGCAGTGGGAATCCATCAATCCTCTCTCTGCTAGCCTGCTCTAGGCACTGCCCTCAAAACGGCATCATCACCAACCCTCCAGCACTATCCACCCTGCTTTTATCTTAATTTCCTCCTCACTTGTCTTTTTTTCCACCTGGGATTTCAGTGTTTGTTTGTTTGGCGTTGGGGAGAGTTTCTTGTTTGTTTTTTTAAAATACCTGTTGTGACAGGCAGTGCTGAGAACAAGACAGTCTGCTCTCTGCATCCATCCAAAAGCCTCTTGGGGAAATGATGCCAGGTAGGGGAAAAAAAGTAGAAATGCAGTCAGGTTTTGCCTGAGAAACTTTTCTGTCCTTGGCCAGTTAGGTGGAATGAGGGAAGAAAAGAGCTGGTCAGTTTTAGGATCCGAAGAAGAAGGCCTGCTGTATCATTCTGGGGAAAGTTCCTGGCAACACCAAGCACTGTTGTTCTGCTGCTGTCTGCTCCATCCAGCCAGACCACCCTGACCTTAAGGAGAAGATGGCACTGCACTTCCTTTCCTGACATGTGCCCCTGTTCCTCCCTGACAGCGTTTTCACTCCTCTGCCAAGGAAGATGGTCTGGAGAGGCTGAGAGTGAACAGCAGAGCTGGCACAGGGGCCACCAGCCATGTCTCTGCACATCGTCCTCGTGCAGGGTCTCCTCACACACCCATGCATGTTATTTGAAGGGAAGATGGCAGGGCGGGTGATCTGTGGTGCCCTGGGCAGGAATCTTCCACTTTATTGAAATGAAAGTATTTACTGGCTGCATCGGTTGCCCAGCTGTGGTTAGTTTATATGAGAACCATTTCCTGCCGTTAAGGAAACTATTCAGCTTTGCAGCAGATCATGGCAGGAAGAGATATTACTATGTCCAAAACCTTGTGCTCTTCTCTTTGCTGAGCAGCCAAGTTCCTCACCTGCATCCCTGCCATCCAAGTGCTTGGGATGACAGGAACAGAGCTGCTGTCACTGTGCTGTGAGTAAATATTGCAGGCTCCAGTGAGGAAGGGAGGAGGGCAGGAGCGGGGCTGTGGGAGAGCCAGGCTTCATGATGAACACTGTACTTTGAGGGCTGTGAGGCCTGAGGTGCCCTCTTTCTACACTGGTGACATTTACTCACGGCATGCTGTCCTCATGGTGGGATCTGACATGCTGCTCAGCTGCAGATGACACAAGGAGGACCTTCGTGGTGCAGAAGTTGTTACCCACAACAACGAGGATGCTACAAGGCAGATGAGGGAGCTGCGCAGGGTCTGTCGTCTGCACGCTTCCGTGGAGCCAACAGAAACAGTGCAGCAGAGGGCTTGTGATCCCCAAGGGTGGAGGTCAGGCTGAAGCTGCAGATGCTGCTGGCTCCTTGGTCAACATGTGAGTAGGTGTCCTTTGGGCTCACTTCGTTCATTAAAGAACATGAGCTGTCACAGCTCCTGCCGTCTGACCCTGCTGGTCCCTGCCTGCTTCTGGCCATCAGCTTGATCTTCTTTGGCCAGCTGGTGCTGGTTCAGCTGCTGAATTGTCTCCATAGCTGTTTCACAGAGATGTACTTACCCCAGTGTTCCTCTCCAACAGCTGCAGCATGGCTGGTGAGGGTAGGAGAGGCTGATTTGCAAAGGCATTCGAGATCCTCTGTGTCGGGGGAAACATGAGGGCCAACATGAGGGGCAGCACAGTGCAAAGGGTAGCCTTTGGGTAGCAGGAATGCTCTGCATGGATAGAGGAAGGAAATGGCTTGGCAGCAGCAGAGCAGACAGGTCTCTCAGTGAATCACAGGTTTGACATGAGTCAGTGCTGTCACACGGTTGTGAAGAAGACAAATGTCCCGGGGGCTGTGTGAGGAGTTGCGTGCGTCGCAAGGCATCTGAAGCATTCCTCCTGCTCCCGGTGCTGGGAAATCCGGCACTGCAGCTCGGCCCGTTTTGGGTGCTGCGTTTCGAGGAAGATATGGGCCAATAGCGGAGAGTCCAGGGAGAGCAGTGAGAGTGGTCAGAGGGCTGGAAACCATGAGGAATGAGAAAAGCCTGAAAGGACCTGGGATTGTTTAGTCTAGGAAAGAGCAAGCTGAGTGGGGAGGCGATACCAAAAGCTTTCAAAGACATAAAAGGCTGCTGCAAAAAGTGAGGGAATGAACTGTTCTTAGTAGCTACAAAAAAGAAGACACCAAGTCATAGGCTGAGTAATCACTAGGGAGACTTACATACGTGAAGGGCTAATGAAGTACTGAAACCTCTGGTGCGTGTGGGGTTGGTGACAGGAGGCCTTCAGAGCACCTGTCTCCTAATGGATGTGAGAGGAACTCATCCTGCTTTGTCTGGTGGGATGCACTACGAGACCTCTGTAGCCATGTTCCCAATTGACTGGAAGATTATTTTCTAAGGCTTGTGGTGAAGTCTGCCTCTTTGGAGCAGGCATGCATTTCCCAGGTGCTACTGGCCTTCATGTCATAAGACATCAGGGCTTACGCACAGCAGTGACACTTTGTCAGTGGTATAGCAGCAATTCCCCAGGGTCCTGGTCAGGCTGAAGGCTCGCTCTGAGATGGGAGGAAGCCTCACTGTTAAGGACAGTGATGCAGAGCGTGTTCAGCTACAGTGGGACAGCAAGGGAACCCATGGCTTGCTGCTTGTCCCTAAGTACAACCATAACAGATGATGGATGCACAGGCACAGTCTTTGTCCTGATGACATTAGATGGTGCAGAGGAATCCCCCCACCAAGGCAGAGCTCCCCAGCACTTTATTTTTGCTGGTTCAGGGACTGACTTTGGCTGTGCTTTGCTAATTGTGAAAATTCAGAGCATGTCTTTGTGTCCTAAATAGACAATTGTCCTGATCCTCATCCCTGGGATCCATTATGTCTTGGCAAATTACTTTCTCTCTTTTAAATGCCTTAGTGATTAAAGATGCCACAGCAGATACCCTTAATGAGTACAAAAAGGGTAATAATTCCTCTTGTTGGCACTGAATGCAATTAATCAGGCCCCTTTACTTGCTTTTTAAACAGATGAGGCATTTAAGGCCAAGCAAGTTTTTAATTGGACTTTAATGTCTCTCATTTACTTCATTTTGGCACAAGCATAGGAATTCCCACCCCCAGGTTTGCTGTTGGATTTATTCAGGGTGATGAAAGGCTCAGCATGGAGTGAAGACTCAGCAGCAGACTTGAACATGTCCTTCAGCCTGTGCCTGGCCCCATCTCATTGCCCAGCCCAGGCTTGGTCCTGGTGCAGCAGCACAGAATTGTCCAGGCAAGAGCAGAGCCAGATCCAGCCCAGAGCTCTCTTCCACCATGGGACTGACACTGGATATTAATAATGGGTTTTGAGTAGTCATCAACTCAAAGGTGCAACATAGTCTGCCCTTTTTCATCAGGTTTCCTTGCCTTGAAGGAACTGTTGACTTGTGAGTATTCTTGTGGTTATCTGAACACCCCGATGGATGTCCGTGTCCTAGCCTAGACTCCGTAACTTTAAACACGGGGGGAACTTTATCTCTTAAGAGATATTCCTGAGATCCATGGCCAAGAGGAGATACAGAGGCCTTGAGCACCGTTACAGATGGATGTGTGCATGTAGACGTTGTTAATTTATGCCTGGAATTTCCATAGGATCCCTCACCTAGCTTGCAGCCCCTGCTCCCTGCTGTGAAGCCAGAACCACCTCTTCTTCCACTTCTGGCCACGAACCATCTTGCCTTTGGTTCCCTTCCCTTCTGTAGATCCTCCACTGTGGTTTGGGGACAGCAGTGGCCTGTCAACACGTCCCAGTCTGTGTTTCATGCAGGGATGTGTTTGGCAGCCCAGCTTGGCCGATTGGCCCCTGTCCCAGCTCAGCTCTTCCCCCTCAGGGGGAAAAGGCATCAGTCTCAGCATGTGCGAGCCTGCCTCTGAGCCTGCTTGTCCCTCTGCAGGGCAGGTATTCCTCTAGCACACAGGAGACAGCCTGAAACTGCCTCCAGTGGGTTTTTCCAGGGGCATGCTGTGCCCTGTGCAGAGCCAGGCCTGTCTGCAGGTCAGTCTGTGGCTGTGGACTCCCACCCACGGGAGGGTTAGTGGATGCTGATGAGCTGTGGGTGCCCTTCGACAGGTGAGATGGCTCTTAACGCCAGCGGGATTTGTTGCCCCAAAAAAACATTTAGGAGAAATCTAGAGACAAGGGACAACAACTTGGATTTCTGCATCTCTGATACTGTGTTTGGTGATTGTGCAAGGCTTGTGTGTAGTCCTGATGTGGGAACCAAATCTCTCCAGTTCTGTCTTGTGCTGAGAACGTCTTTGCCCATTTTATCCCTTAGCACCACTTTCCTGCTACCTGCAGATAAGGATACCCAGAGCCATCACGTCTTGAAAAGTAAGGGAGGATTGGAGGCTGAGCAAGGATCAGGGTTTTATTGTGTGATCATGATGTGAAGGGCTGTAGACATCTTGATGAGATGTTCAGGGATAAAGGCAAAATAAAGAGCATCCAGCATGTTCTGTATCCCTGCAGAATGCAAAGGGCTGGCTGCTGGTCTGTGCTCCAGCCATGGGCAGGGAATGAAGGGAATAAGAAGGCCAGGTCCTAGGACATTCCTGCTCCGCTGGCTGGGCAGTATAAGAAGGGGCAGACAGCTTTGTCCAGTGGCTATGGAGCCTGCCATAGTCCAGAGTTTGTAGCCCAAATATACCTATGTCAGGAAGCTGCTCCCCCAGGTGACTCTGGCCAACCATTCTTGCATTGAGAGTCTTCTGTGTGGGGCTTACGGAGTTGTCATATTCTTTGATTTAATTCCATATAAACTGCAGAATTATTTTCCTTTAGAGGCTTGCAAATTACGGAAGCATAAACCATGCTAATGATCCGATAAGGACAACTTTGGATATGTTCCCAAGAATGGCTACCCCTGGGCAGGACTGTGCTTGGAAAGCACTGATGGAGAGCAATTTGCCATGCTCACCTGGCTGCCTTCCTTGGGCCCCCCTCCCCAAATTCCTCCATCTCTAAGGAACGAGAATCATTTCCTCTCTGGCTTCTTGCAGAGGCAAAGGCCCTGCAGACCTGAAGTTATCTCTGGAATGTGTGTAAACACCGAGTTCAATGGGAGCCTGTTTGCCCCCCTCTGCTGAGGGGTTTAAGAAGGGTTAAATAGAGTTTGTTTTACGGGTTCCTATCCCTGAGAATTGTCTTCCTCAGAGGGCAGCCCGGCTGACCGAGTGCCTGTGTGTGCATTTCCCAGCATAAAGGGGAGATTTGGGGGGGCCCCACCATGTGGGTGGGATTTCACTCCTCTAAGAACAAGGTAATGAAAGACCAAAGTGGTCTTCCTGACAAACAGGGAGTGGGGAGGTGGTGTGGGATCGCCGTGCACGTGCACTGGGACTCAACGTGTCGCACAATAGTGTAACTATATCAGGATTTAGGCAATCTTTGGATAGAAGCACATCAGGAGAAGGATGGGGCAGTTCTGGTGCCCCCATCTTCAAAGAATATTGAAAAGTAAGCAGGGGGACAAAGCCTTGGGAGTGACATGCAGGCTGGGACAAAATGCATTTCAATGAGAGGCAGAAGAGCTCTGTCTGTTTGCACAAAAAATAATTCAGATGTAAGTTCATTATGGCCTACGAGCACGTCACTAATGAGACTTGCCTGAGACCAGAGTGCTCTTGGATTTAGAATAAGCAACAGCAACCAGAACCTAAAGCTAGAGAAAAGTCAAGCATTAATACCAATGAAGTGGTTAATTCCTAGATGTGTTGTCAACACTGGTGACGCACTGAGGCTGGATCCCTTCCAGAAAACAACACTTTAACTGAGGACAAAGAACCAGGCTTAGCACGGAGGTGATCAGTGGAATGGCTTGGCCTGGTATATACAAGGGGTCAAACTGGATGATTTAATGATCTCTTTTGGCCTGAAAGCTCTCTGTTCTGTTAAGAAGATAAATGAAAAAGCCCTTTCACGAAAAGCAAGCACTTGAGATATGTGTGTAATGAACTCTGCTGCTTCCAGGAGAACGGCGGAGCAGGATCTGCAGGAAGCATGACCTTGCCGCCTGCAGGCTGCCTGGAGTTGGTGGCCATCTGTTTCATGGTGGTGGCTCACCCCCATCGAGGCCACCACTCTCACATGTGACGTTTCTCAGCTCTGTTTTTAATTACCGTCTCCCTGCATTGAAGTAACATTTGCTCCCTAATCTCTGTCAGGGTGAAGAGGCCGAGTGGGATGAGTAGCCTCCTGGGGAAGATTGGCGCCAAAAAGCAGAAGATGAGCACACTGGAGAAATCTAAACTGGACTGGGAGAACTTCAAGGAGGAGGAGGGGATTGTGGAGGAGCTGGCAATCCACAATCGAGGAAAAGATGGGTAAGAGGGACTTTACCTAATAGCAGTCCAACATTTCTCACCACTTCCTATGCATGTGGTGAGTCTGTTGCTTGCTACAGAGTTGAGAAGACCTACGGGATTCCTTAAGGATTTATTCTAGGATTACCTAAAACCAGTAGCTCCTGTAGGCATCACAGGGAGACAGGTAAGTGCAAACACCTATCACTCTCTGCTAAGAACCTGGTGAGGTCTCCAAGTCCAGCCAGTGTCTGGCTTTATCAGCTTTCCTACTCGTGGTACAGATGCAGTGTGAACAGGTCTAATCCAGCACTCCCACAAGGAAACACAGTTGCCTTTGCCCCATTTTCTTGTTTCAAATTGGTAGGTATGGTTTGTTCTGCTCTTCAAATGACGTGTTCCAGCTGCGTCTGTCCTCCCTCCCCCTGCATAAAGATGTTTGCAAACCCAGAACAGCTGGCAAGGTGCATTAAAGATTATGGCAGCGCCGGGCGTTGGTTGTGTGCATCAAGCAATGTTCACTCCAATGAAGTTAATGGAAGTATCATAAAAGTAAATGGCAATGCTGTAAATAAACCAGAAAGTTAATAACATGCACTGCAGGGAGTGATAATGAGATCAGAAGCAGCGTTTCCACTACAAGTGCTTTGCTAAGCTCTGGGAAAATGTAGCTGGCTTGGTGGACAGATCGTAAAATGTATATTTTATTATAAGCTGTTCTTTTACTCAGCAGGAAGAACTCCGAGCTTCTGCATTCTAACAGATTGGATTTTGTCTTTCAAAATATATATAACCGCCAAACTATCAAGTAGATATTTCAGTTTGGTCTTGCACCCTTCCACAACACCCATTCTCCATCAGATCTCCCCTTATCTGCCTTTGAACACGTAGGAGTGCTGCAGAGGGGCAGGTGTTCCTCCGAGATCCCTGAAATCCAAGGAGCTGAATGATTTACACCACATACAGCTGTGGCAGAGCGGTGTTTTGTGCCATCTCTTGTGTTCCCCAACCTAGTATGTCAACCTTTCTTGGCCAGTGCTGTTTCCTGTCCCACCACATCCAAGCTAGACAGCCTGCTCTTCACACCTGGCAAACCTTTCCAAAGGTGCTCACGTGATGGTCCTTGAAGGCCAAAGGAGGCATCAGCACATGGAAAAGATGAGCAAAGCAGAGCAGCAATTTTTAGAGCATCTTTAATCTTGAACAGTGTTGTGTTTTGCTGCCTGTCACATCCCAGGCTAGAAAACTGCTGAGCTCTTGGCAAGGGGTTTTTGTTGTTAAACAAATACAGAATGTAATGCTGTGATAACTTTAGACACTCCTTACAAATATGTTTTTGCTAGCCAGGCGTGTGATGTGAGGGGATCAGCCGAGTATCTGCTCTCTGGGAATTACTTCCCCTTCAAGGTAAAGGAAGGGAGAAGGGAGGAGCACTGATGGAGGTGCAGGCCAGTGCATTTCTGCTTGCAGTGTGAAGGGTGCTACACCCCTACAGGGCAGCCAGCCTGCCTGGGGGGCAGGTCACAGGCAGGGCTGCTGCCAGCCTCAGGTCATTTCACAGGGGCCTGTTGTCCCTTCTGCAGCCGCCTCTTCTCCTTTAATGGTGTCAGCTGTGCTCACCCTTCAGTAGGCAATCATTTACACATCTCTATAAAAATTGTAATGAGCCGTTGTTAACCCTTCAACCCAGGCAGGAGGGAGTGGGGCACTGCCTTTAATCCCTGATGCTGTTAGAAACCTCTGCTTCCCACGTGTCCTGCTGTGTGATTGTAAATGTCTGCCTGGTGAGGAAAGCCATGGAAAACTCCTGGAGATGTTTGCTCAATGGCACACAAGCCTGTGTGTTTAGAGAGATGGTCCATGTGTGTCTCGAGGAAGGCAGGAGGCATTACTTTTTGCTCAGGAGGGAAGGCAGGCTGGATTTTTTTTTTTGTGGTAGCCTTGCAGAAGTTGCTGTTCACAGCCCCGAGCTCCCTGTGCCTTGGACCTCCTTTGTCCTTTCTCCAACAGTGACATATGCTGGGCCACAACACTGGCAGGCAGTGGAGCAGTGGAGCTATGGCATCTTTCTGCTAGTGCCTGTTACCAGCCAGCCACAGCCTGGGCCCAGCATTCCCAAGGCAGAGGGGACACGTGTTGCCCCTTGGTTCTGTCCTCCCTTGCCTCTGATTTTCTGCCCCTTGTGTCACCAGCCTCAGCCGGTGATTTGCCTTTCTTCAGGAGCAGGATCTGGGCTTGTGCAGCCTGTCTGTATGAGGTCCTGAGGGCCTGTCCTGGATTTGAGAGGAGGGGCTGGAGTAAGGAGGGAAGGCAGCTGTGCCCTTTGCCATTTATCTCTCTGATGTGCTTTATAAATGGAAATGTGTTAGTGGCCTCTTAATTGGGCCACCTTAGTGGGGCAGCCCCATGGGGGAGCAGCCGGCCCGTGCACTCCTGCACCGAGTGACTGATGGCAACTGGCAGGGGACAGGCAGCACCACCGAGACCCTCCCCAGAGCAGCTTGCAGCTGCCCTTGTTAGCAGAGACAGCCTCACTCCCAGCGGATTTTCCTTCTTCTGCTGTGGATCACAGCTGCCCTGTTTCCAGGCAGGTTGATAATTTACAGGAAGGTATTGATTCAGGTAGCAAAGGTTGTTTAGACAAGCGCAAAACGGGTGTTTGTGCCTCTCTTGTGCACTTTGGACCGTGTTTGGCGGCGCCTTGGTGTCGGCTGTGCAGAGCTGGCTGAGAACAGAGACAGAGCTGCAGCTCCAGCAGGGGCTCCAGGGCAAGAGGGGCTTGCACCAACCCTGCAACAGCCCTGCTCGTGTCCGTCAGCACTTCCAGCCTCTGTGTGCCTGCAGCACAAGCTGGCCAGGCCTGGTGTGTGCACAGGTAGTGCCTGTAAGGTCTGCTCTGGCCCCTACAGCCCTTTGCTGTGGCCGGCCGAGCACAAAGCCGCGGGGTGATGTCGCAGTTCCTCCTCCATGCAGCCCTGCTGGCTGTGGCTGTGAGACCACATTCCTGGTTCATGATCCATATCGATCCCCCGGGAGCCAGGCCCTGCCCACTGGAGAGGCACAGCAGTCGTGGAGGAGGAGGAAAGCGCTGACCCCTTGATTTCCTGTTTGCTGACCCACTGGGAGACCGGTATCGCAGAGGGGCCAAAGGAGCTTCAGGCTCCGTAGCTTGGGCTGTTGCTGTCCAGGCAGTCAGGGTGTTCCCAGATAACAGCAGTGACTCCTGCCCTTGCCTTCCCAGCCGTAGTTGTGGTCGGTGTTTAGCAGTGGAGGGGGAAGAAAACCACACGCCCAGCAATATGACACACTAATATGCAGCGTGACCCCCCGACTTCCTTCCCGTGGCCTCTCCGAGCCCGGCCCCGGAGCAGGTCACCTCCCTGCTTGCAGGGATGAAGGAAAGCGACACTCCCCTGCTGCCTTTCCTGAACCAGTGTGGGGAGGGGGCCTGGGCACACAGCCCTCCTCTGTTGGCAGGGGGAGGGGGCCATTGAAATAGCTCCTGCTATATATGTGACGTCGCTGCGTTACGCCGTGCTGATCCCTGCCCTCACAGCCGGCAGAGACGAGCTGACCCAGTTGTGTCAGCACGAGGCGGGCTGGAGCTGCGATGGGGATGGGGTGGCAGCGGGGACGCATGGGGCTGTTCATCCGCTTGGGGGATCACTCGATGAAATGAATCTGGATTAATTAATTTCCAATGATGACTGGGTGGGCAGGAGTGTCAGGGCTGTCCCTTGCAGCAAGGGCAGAGGCACCCTGGTGCTGGGAGTACATTCAGCACCAGTTCGATAGTTGCACCGTAAAGAATCACAGAATCATGGAATGGTTTAGGTTGGAAGGGACCTTTAAGGGCCATCTAATCCAGCCTCCAGCAGTGAGCAGGGATATCTCCAACTAGATCAGATTGCTCAGAGCCCTGTCCAGCCTGACCTTGCAGAGACCTTGTCATCAAAGCTCCCTCTGTCTGAGAGGGACCACTGCTGGTGGTCAGAGAGGGCTTCAACCTTCCCATGCAGCTGGGTCTTGGGCACCTTCATGCACACTGCCAGCCACCCAGCAGCCTGGAAAACCCGCAGACCCTGTGATGCTCATCTTTTCCTCGGCCTTCAGTCTTGCTTGGTGAGCAGGCACCAGCTGCCATGCAGGAAAAGCAGTGACCAACAGAGAAGCTGAATGCAGTGGCTCCCTATGCATCTCACACTCAAGCGTAATGACCTTGTCATGACAGTCCAGTGTTTGCCACCCTGGAACAAATGCAAAACAATTGTGATGATTCAATTACAGCTCCTGTTTTGAATTGCAATTTCGCTCCCTCTGTAGGTTAATTAGTAGCACAGCCCCAGGCTGTCTGTGGCAAGGGTTTGCAGCAAAGTACATTAAAATTCAGCTACGTGCTATTAATGAGTGGCAAGGTGCTTTTCCAGGCACAGGCGTGCCTTCTTCCTCACAGCACTCAGGTGCCATGCTGAGAGGCAGCAGTAAATACTCAGCAGTGGTTAAAAGCTGGTCTGTGGCTGGGAAGCCCCCAGCTTGCATCCCTGAGCTGCTGCAGGTTCGCTGGGTGATGCTCCTTGCATCCCTAATGCTCCCCTGTGCCTGTTACTGGCTTGTGTCATGGGTTGATGCTGCTATGGTTGGGTTTGAGATGCTTTGCTGGGTGGTGCAAGGGCTTGTTCTGAACCCCTGCAAGGTGTCTGTCAAGGACATTTCTCAGCTGTAGAAGTAGTAGTGGAACCAGAAGCAACCAGTTCAGATCCCCAACCGATGGGGACCCCTCACCCCAGACCTCTGTGAGTCCCACAGGGGATGGCCAACAGGCCGCAGAGCAGTTTTGGTGTCCGTAGGAGATGTGCAGTGCAGTGATCAGCTCGTGGAGAGAGAGGGAGGGAGGTGGATGGTGCCTTCCCTCCCTGCTCATCCCTTTGGGTGGCTTTGCCGCTGGCTGCTCCGGGTGCTGCTTACAGCCTCTGCCTCCCCGCAGGTACATCGAGAGGAAAGCGTTCCTGGAGCGCGTGGATCACAGGCAGTTTGAAATCGAGCGCGACATCAGGCTGAGCAGGATGAAGCCCTGATGTGCCGGGGTGGCGGCGGTGGATCCTGCTCCCTTCTGTGCCCGAGGGCTGTCGGGGGGCTGCCGGCCACCGCTGGACCACCCAGCACGGAAACCGTTCTCTACCCAAGACTCAGCCTGTACGTCTCAACGTACAGGTTTTTCCTTTTACTGTAATATTTGGGGGGGTATTTGTCAGTGGGCAGGGGGCACTTTGAGGGTTAAATGGCCCAGCAGGTGACAGAAGACACGGGTCTGATTCTGGCAGCAGCTTTCCAAGGAGAAGAGGCAGTGGCACCAATCCTTTGCCAACCCCAGGTGCTTCTGGCTGCCGGAGGAGCCGCCAAGGCTGAGAGGGTGTTGGCATCTTTGGTGGTGAGAGCGGAGCTGCGGGAAGGTGTTGTGGCTGCTCTGTGTGCGCAAGCTGTGGGCTGGAGCCCTTCTCCCTGCTCTGCCAGCCCTGCAGCACTCCCTGCCCCTCCGCCCTCTGCTCCTGTCCAGACAAAGCCAAACTGTCTATACTTGTTTGTGGGGTCTGATGATGCTGGGGGGGCGTTAAGCAAGCTGATGAAGAAATCTTCCTTGTTCACACTGTCAAGAAGATGGGAGCAGCTGCAGCAGGCAGGAAGGGCCAGGATCTGAGTGTTCACATGAATAAAGTATTCCATCCCACCACTCTTGCATGCTGGCAGCTTGGTTTTTGCAGGAAGCAGAGGACAAAGAAATTAAGGGTCACATACAGTAAGGAGTGTCTGACTGTGGTCATAAAAACCTCTATTTGGATGTGCCTGGTGTCTGCCCTGATAGCAGCCTGGGGGTCTGAGCGAGTGCTTGGATCGCTTTCGCTCTGCAGCACTGGGGCTGGTGGTGGGATTAAATCCAGAACTGGGGGTGGCAGTGTCAACAGAGACCTGTAGCAGTGCTGCAGGAGTAAAGAAGCACCCCCAAGGCATGGCCACGCAGGGACACTCAGCAAAGTGCAGCTGCCTGGGAGGGCAGGCCAAGGCGCCTGGGTGTGGAGCGAGCGGCCGGAGCTGGAGGCCAGCAATGCTCTGTCATCCTGGCCATCCCTGCTGACCTGGCGCTGGTGGAGCTGGGCAGCCCCCGATGGCTGGGCTGTGAACATCCTCGGAGCACAGGTGCTCACCACCATTTCCCCACAGGGTGCTCTGAGCCAGCATGGGGCAGCCCGTGCTGGTTCTGTGCCAGGGGAAGGTGGCACAAGCCCCGTCCTTCCCACTAACGGGGCGAGTGATGCTGTCGGTGCTACTGGCCCCTTGCCTGTGGCTCTGAGCCTTGGGCTCACATGTCCACTGCTGAGTCAGCCCTTGCTCTGTGGACGTGTTGCAGGATAGACAAGAACAAAACACCACGTGCCTGGGGTTGCTGCAGCCTTTGCCGCCCTGCTCTGTACAGAATCAACTGTAATGGACCTGCTTAAACGAGCCTGATATTGGAGAGAAACAAAACAACAGGGTAATGACATGTTTTCATCTCCAAACACTTACAAGCCAGTTTCTGCTCTGGTTTAGGTTGCAAGGACAACTGGGCACCACTGTGGGGATATCTCAGCTCAGGGCTCCTGGGTGGCAGCAAGTGGCCCTGGAGGATGGTGGTGGGGCTGTGGTGCAAGGCAGGGGCTGCAGTAGCCAGGCTGCTCTCCTGCTTGGGATGGTGCTGCCAGACCATCTCCAACCTCTCCTCTCCTTGTGTGCTGGGCTGGGAGGCGGCTGGTCCTGCCCTCCTTGCAGGGTCCCTCCCAACAGCGACTCCAGGGCAGCCAGGGCTTGTTTTGCTGCAGATCCCCGATGACGGTGAAATGCTGGGCCAGCAGCTCAGCCAGGGTGGCCACAAGTGGGGCTGGGCGGGCTTGGCCCACTGTGGATGCTGAGCAGGCAGCCAGGGAAATGATTTGCCTTTTGCTCCATTGGTGGTGAGAGGAGAGGAGGGAATATTTGGGGTGTTCTCTGCCCCGTGTCCCGTCATGGCTGTGCTCCTGGGGCCTCACAGACTGGACAGAGGTGGGGAAGGGTCGTGTCATCCCTGCATAGGCTGGGTCCCTGTGGTGTCTGGCTCCTGGTGGCTGCTGACCAAAATCTTTGCTATGGCATGGCCATCCCAACTGCACTGTAGGGCTCTTCCTGCTACAGCAGCAGGGCAGCACCTTGGGGTCAAAAGTAGGTAAGAAATAGAAAATAGTTCTGTGCATTTTATTATGAGCAGGAGTGGAATGGAGATGCAGTGGGAACCTTTGGAGATCCCACAGGCCTGAGATACCAAACCCAGCCCTGCTCTTAAAAGCATTAAAGAGCTCCAGGCTGTGTCCAGAGTGAGTCCTGCAGCAGCATCTGGCTCTAGATGGCTTGGAGGTGGCTTTGGATTCACATGCATTGTAACAGTGTGTTAATGGGATGTGGCCAGCACAGCCTCCACTGGCATGCTGGCGAAGATCAGTGACCCCCAGTATATTGGATCCTGCCTGCCAGCCCCAGCTCTGCTCTCCACAAACCCTCCAGCCTCTCTTCTCTGGGGTTTTTCCTTCCCTTCAGCTGAGCAAATGTGGAAAATTTTGAAATCTTGGAAGCAACCTGACCTGCTGGAAAAGTGCAGTTTAACAGCAGTGGCTGAGAGCCTCGGCTCCCCTCTCTGCGGGGCTCCCCACCTGGCGGCAGCGTGGCGTGCCCGGCCCGGCCTGAGGATGCCGGGATGCAGTGCCAGCTCCCGGCCCAGCAAGCTGGGACAGGCTTGGCGGGACGACCAGGAGGCAGCCTCCAGCCTGGGCTGATTCCTGGCTTCCTCCACGCTCCCAAGCGTCCTGCGTTTTTGCTTGGTTGGATCATGTATTCCTCGCCTCTCTTTCCTGAAGACGAGGAGTGATTTACAGGTCTCCAGAAAACACAGCTTGGCTGCTTTGGAAGGGAAAAAAATCCCAACCAAACCCCCTCTCTGTTTGCTATTTCGCCTTCCCACGAAGGGGGGGTGGCCCCAGGACCCGCCAGCCCTCGGTGTCCTTGCCAGCCCTTGGCGTCCCCAGCAACTCTGCGTTTTCTGCAAGGAGCAACGTTCCCAGGAGATGTGGGTCGCTCTTTCAAGATGTTCCCTCCTTGAGCTGTCTTCTCTGGGAAGCTCACATGTCCTCTGTGGGTCGGGACCCACCCTGAGCATTTGTTTGGGGTAATTTTGGCCTTACAAGGAGTCCCTCTTGGCCAGAGCATCACCTTGCCCCGAGGAGCTCCCCCTTCCCTGGCCGCCTGAAGGGGCCCCTTGTGCAGCTGAGCCCCAGACAAGGCTCCAATTGTGTCCGTGTGCCCCGATGGTCGGGGCTTCTGCCGTGGCGTCCACGTGCTGGAGTCATGGTAAAAACGGCTGTGTCCAACCCGTGCCCACAGGCTCGGCTTCACTGAGCTGTTGGGCTTTGGGAAGGCTGTTACGGAGCCAGGGGAGTCACCATGGGGAGGTGATGTCCTGCGTTTAATGCTGCTGCAGTGGCAGGGATGGGGGGTAAATGTCGGTTTTGCTGGCTGCCTGGGCGTGCATCTCATGGCCCCCACCAGCCTGTCCCAAGGACTTGATGGGCTTCATGGACTGAACTGCCATGGGGCAGAGCGTGGCAGCTTGGAGAGGGAGGGAGCAGAGTGTGGAGCTGACCGGGGGAGCATCTCCCCACAGCCAGGGCAGCAGTTCCCCGCGGGGCAGGGCTGGTGCCTGGCAGGTGATCCTGGCAGCACCACATCCTCTTTTCCAAGCTGCTGTGTTCAGCCACTTCCTACCTCACAGCAATGTCCCATCCAGCAGCACAGTGGGTCTCCCACCCCGTATGAGGAGGGTACCCCCGGGGCATCCTTGTGCTGGTGGTGAGTGCTGGCACTGGCATTTGAAGCTCAGCTGGTGGCGGTGGCACAGCCAGCCCTTCCTGCTCCTGGGCGAGCCCCAGCTGGGGACGAGGATCAGTGCCAGCCCTCGCCAGGGAATGAATGGGGAGACAGACAGAGCTGCTACTGTTGGGGCAGCCCAAGGCCCACGCTCCGCCTCAGCTTCTCTGGAGATGAGGGGGTACCCTGTCATCCTTCTCTGTAAGGCAAGCAGTCTCCCCCGACATCTCTCTGCAGCTAAGAACTGACCCAGCCCCCTGGAGAAGCACAGGGATAAATCCTGGTTGTGATCCTGTTGGGTCCCGTGATATTACAAGCCAAGAGAAATGTCCTCATTATTTCCAGAATATTGAAGTCTAATAAATCCTGTCCTGCCTTATAGGATTTATTTCTCTGTTCATTGCTAGGAGACTCAGTCCCATGTAATCCTATTGCTGCTCCAGGAGGTGAGGAGAGGCTTTCTGAAGCACGGACCTGGCAGGGCTGTGGCCAGGAGCAGGCAGCCCTGGATGGAGCTGTTGGTGCCTGCAAACATCCCAGTGCCAGCCCCTTTCCCAATATGTCCTGCTGTCCCAGAGCTGTGCCAGGCCTGGCATGGGTTCACCAAACCGCATCTCATCTGATGGTTGCAGCACGGCTGGGCCAACGGGACATTAATCAGCAATTAGCCAATTAATAGGGCATGGCACAGCACAGCCTGCTCCCCCTGCCCCATGCATGTCTGCCATGCTCCCCCAAATCCCACTTTAAAGGCCTCTGACACTTTCTCATACCAGAACCAGTGGGAAAAGCTGTGAAAAGCCAGGAAAAGCTGGGCTCGGCACAGTCAGTCCCCTACAGCCGCAGCAGCCGCCAGCCCAGTGCGGAGCCAGCCGTGCCTGGCTCGTCGTACACCAGGGACCCTCCAGAAGACAATGATGGACACATGAATATGGCTGGAAATTTTGCCACTGAAGTGTTTTCCATAGCAACTGTTGCTAGGGCAACCTGCATCCTGAGCAGCATCCACCCCAAAACACCCAGCCCTGTGTCCACTGGAGCTGGCAAAGAACGATGGCTTGGGACTGGTGAGACCCTCGCCATACCCCACCACCAGCAGCACAGGGATGCTCAGGCAGCGCCAGCCCAGCTCTGAGCATCCCCAGTGCCACAGGGCCCCTGGAATGCTCCACTTTCAATCTTCTTTTTGGCGTTTTGTTTTCTCAGAGGTGGGAGAAGCCAAAGGGAGACCTGTTGGTGCCTGTTGCCCCCCGGGCGCTTGGCTGGGGAAGCAGGGGTGTGCAGCAGCCATTGCCAGCTCAGGGTTCTCAGCAGTTGCAAGCAGTGATTTTGGCTGCAATGGACCAAAAATGGGATTGAGTTCGACAGGGAACACTTTGATCTGAGCATCAGCACAGGGAGAGGGAAAATTGAAATTCCTGCTGCTTTTAAGTCCAAAAGCAGGGAGCTTGTGGCCCCTCGGCGTCTGCCTGAAGCCGTATGGTGGGAGCTTCATCCTGGGGACACCCCAGGGATCCCAGGAGACCCTTGCTGCTGGCTGGGCAGGCTCACATGAGGCTCAGGGTCTCCAAACGCACCGTGGCCTCATGGGATCAGCTGCATTGGTGGGAGAAGGGCTGAAGAGCTTGGAGCCCATCCCAAGGGTTCCCACAGCACTCAGTCCCTGCACTGTCACCACTGTCACCAACAAGAGGAAACCACAGTCCCCTGTGCTGGGGCAGCTGCGGTTTGCGGGTGCGACCGCAGTCTCTGCCTCCGGATATCTGCCAACCTCGGCTGTGCCTCAGTGTCCCCTTTCTGCCAGCGATGAGCAAGGAAACCTGCCTCTGACAGAGGACAGCGGTGGTGGCTCTCGGGGATGGAACAAGCCCTGCTTTTTAGGGAAGGGCATGTGTTTGCAGTCTGGCTTCTACGCTGCCACTGCACGCTGATGTGGCCCATGGCCCAAAGGTAACCCCTGAGGGTGAGAGGAAATGCCATCGCAGGGACTGTGGCCAGAAGGCAGGGGCACATTCCTTGCCTGCCCCCGCATGCACCGCTCACTCACTGCCCGCGGCCCTCATGCAGGCCCCCTCACCACTCGCCCGTGTGCCCCCACATCTGCAGGCACCCCTCGTGTCCCTTTCCGTGGTTCCCTACGTGCTCTCGCATGCTTGGGGAGCAGTGTGGGTGTCCGTGCAGCTTGTGCATGACCACAGGGCCTGTGTCCCCACACGGCTCACACATGTGCATCCCACAGCTCCCAGGGAGTTCTGCAGCCCTCCCAGCCTGCTCCCGGCTCCGTGCGGGTGATGGCAGGGACTGCGGCGCAGCACCTGGCGGTGCCAGGCCCAGGCTCACTAGCTGTTGGGGTGCCCATGGGCCACATGGACGGGCTGTTGGAACGGGCCAGGAGGGCGGCCGTGGTGTGCCGTGTATGCCAGGTGTGCCATGGCGTGCCGTGTGTGCCATGGTGTTCTACATGTGCCACGTGTGCCATGTGTGCTCTGCCATGGGAGCCACTGCACCTACACCCGCCCATTACCTGCCCTTATATCCCCCCACTGTTACACACCCTGCCCATTACACACCTCAGAACACCCCAGTTACACTCCTGTCACCCTTTGTTGCACACCCATTGCACACCAGTTACACTGCCGTTACCCTTTAGTGCCCTTTGCTCACTAGACACTCACTGCACACCCTTTGCCCTTCATTTGCACACCCATTTGTTGCACACCTATTGCAGGCTCATTGCACTGCCCTTATCCCTTGCTACACACCCACTGTTCGTGTTACACACTCATTGCCCTTCACCACACACCCATTACCTTCCTTTACACACCCGTCCCACGCCCTTTACACACCCATCCCAAGCCCGTTACACACACATTGCACGCCCTCTACACACACATTGCACACACCCTCTACACACACATTGCACGCCCTTTACACACACATTGCACACGCCCTTTACACACACATTGCACACACCCTTTACACACACATTGCATGCCCTCTACACACACATTGCACACACCCTTTACACACACATTGCACGCCCTCTACACACACATTGCACACACCCTTTACACACACGTTGCACACGCCCTTTACACACACATTGCACGCCCTTTACACACACATTGCACACGCCCTTTACACACACATTGCAC
>VXAY01002050.1:31336-50840 GCA_013399855.1 Oxyruncus cristatus | reverse complement strand
GTCACCCCATCATAGGAGGCCACCGGGTTGGTTNAGGCCACCGGGTTGGTTAGGCAGGACTTGGCCTTGGTGAAGCTGTGCTGACTGTCTGGAATCACCTCCCTGTCCTCTATGTGTCTTAGCATGGCTTCTTGGAGGATCTGTTCCATGATCTTCCCAGGCACAGAGGTGAGTCTGATGGGCCAGTAGTTCCTAGGCTCCTCCTTTCTACTATTTTTAAAAATTTGCAACCTATTCATCTCCTGATGTAGAGGGCAACCTCTCCTCCCCCTTTCCCTCCCCTGTCCCTTCTGAACAGCCTGTAGCCATCAACAGTCACATTCCAGTCTTGGGATTCGTTCCCACCAAGTTTCCCAAATGGCAACTAGGTCATAGTTTTCTAACAGCACAGTGGCTTCCAGCTCCTCCTGTCCTGTTTGTTGCCCATGCTGTGTGCACTGATATAGAGGCACCTCAGCTGGGCTGTTGGCCATGTCACCTTCTTAGACAAACGTCTCTTTCACTGGTGTTTCCCTGTTGGCTTCCATTACCTCAGGAGCCCCTGGCTGATCTCCATAAGACTTCAAGAGTGCTCCTGTGCTCCAGCACAGAGCCACTGGCTGAGGGCTCTCACTAGCACTGCGTCCCTCTAACCTTGGTGTGTCATCGCACAGCCCGTCATGGGCAAGCCTGATAATATCCCCCTTCCCTGTCATGTCTAGTTTAAAGCTCTGTGAATTAGCCCTGCTGGCTCTTGGGCAAAGACTCCTGTTTTGACTGCTAAACAAGTTATTTAAAAAACCCCAAACTCCTATATGTACACTGCAATTCATTATGATGGTTTTTCCCATCACAAATTAAAAAGAAAATATTAAAAACCTTAAGGTATTTAACTTCTCTCTCTGAGAACTAAGCACTGTTCTCTTTCTCTTTTGAAACCAGTCAACTCCCTATACTGATCCCTTCACTCAGGTTTCTCCGAATTTTAATTAAATTATACAGTTTGAGGAAAAAAAATGAGTAGGTGATATGCTGCTTTTCCCTGGGCACAGGGAAATTCCTAAGAGAGAAGAGCACAGCCCAGCACTGCAGACAGACAGAACTGGTTTCCTTTCCAGAGCCACAAGGTAAAACAGCCCCTTTTTCCTGCCTGTTGGGAGGTCACTCAGCTGTCCCTGGGGGTTGGACACAGCACTGCTCTGAAGCCAAGATGATTACAGACCATATGAAAATGCTCCCAACTGCTGTGTTTTTGCAGCTAGCTATTACAGATGGTCCCCAGCTTTATTGACAAGCACTTGTGCAAACTCATTCGACTTGCCCTGCTCACTGCTTTCTCAGATACCATGTCATAGGCCAGCGTAGGTGCTTATCCAGGCAGGACACACACCCCAGTGACAGACAGAGCTTGCTCCATCAGCTGCCTGTGGCGTGTTTCAGTCAGAGCCTCGAGCAGCAGGCAGTTTATCCAGGATTTGAAGAAAAAACAATGACAAAACAAAACAAGAAAAAACAACAAAAACAACAAAACCTAGACAAAATAAAACCCCCACATCTTCTTGACTAACAAAATCAGTTGAAGTTGGATGAAATTATGTTCTATCACCATTTTCTATTTACAGCCTATAAATCATTGCCTAGATGTTGCTGAGCCAAACCAAATTCCACAACAGATCTTCTACCCAAAGAGGCTGCAAAAGACACCTTGTGTTTTTGAGCTCGTACTGGTATGAAATGCTCTACATTAATAATTATTATTGCTCTAATGAGCAATAATCACCCATTTACCTTAGGAATAATTCTCCCTTTCTTTGATAGCTGAACCCAATAACCATTTGAACTGCCTCACTTCACCTGGTTTAGCTGTTTCACTAAAAAACTCCATTTTACTCCATTCTTATGTACTCTTTAGACTTAGGGAATCAATGTGCCAGTGTAGTTCCTGGAAAACTACATGTTTTTTCTCCATCAAGAAATGTAACAAGCATGGTCAGCTAAAAAAGAACAGTTGCTACACATAAATCATACCTTTAAATCGTGTAAATATTTTTAATGCCATAATGAACCAAAAAAATTGGTAGTAAAGAAAAACCACAGTGTTAACATTTTACTTTCATAAGAATTCAGGATTTCATCATTAGTTAATATGGTGGTTTTGCAGGCAGAAAATTTTACTTTGTATACCTTTTTGCACAAAAGCATTATTAACAAGATATATTACCTCATTTTGCTGGTCTGTTCTACTTCTGAGTAGGATTGCAGCTATAAATTTCGCACAGTCTATATACTGTGTGCAAAGGCTTCTGACAGAATCCCATGGCCATGAAGAACAAAATCTGGATAGGGTTGTTCCATTTGACAAACTGACTGGTATCACTGTCAGCAAAATAGTCCCAGATCTGCAGAAGAGATCAAAACTGATTGTCAACATCAAAAGGGCCAAGATAAATATTTATGGCTCTAGGCTGTGCTGACAGCTCCTAATATGTTCTCAAAGCTGATTCCTTTCTTCTGAAAGTTGTCCCACTAAACCTGCAGTCTCCAATGTTCTGTGTTTAGTTCCCAGACTGTGATAGCCCTGCTCTGCAGGGAACCAGCAGCACATCGCTGAACACTCTGCCCTTCCCATCTTGCTAAGCCAGAACCACGCATTCCTTTCCATAGAGGAAGGGAAATTATTAGTTTCAGTAGAAGTATACTACTGATGGTTACGCAGGAAAAAAAAAAAAAAAAGGAGGTGGCTTTTTATATATAATATCAGTTTTGTACATCTGTACATCTTTTTTTTTATCTGGATGAAAAATTGTGAAAAACCTCAGTGTTGCAAAATTCAGGTTTGTTGAGTTTTACCCTGTGGGCAATAAAATTAGTTTCAAGTGAGACTAACTCCTGGCTCAAGGATAAATTTGTCCATTGCCAGATTGCAAGTTGTGTCATTACTTCATAGGTGCAGGTGAATGCAATAATTAGTGTAACATTCAAGCCACACAAAGCCAGGAATATAATAAATGCCAGGAAAAATATTTGCTGTAGACTAGCTCTTGTTTAACAAACCTGATTTTGTCTTCCAATTAATTACAAGTTAGGTTCATAGTGCAAATGTCTTTGATTCATATAAGACCTCTAAATTAGCACCTGAGAGTACAGCTTGAATAAAGTACACATTAAATGGATTACAAATATCCACCTAGCTTGAAAACATAGACATGAAAGGGGACTGGACATCTGAGGCACCATCACTAGCCGAAAAGGATTGGGATGAGACCCTTTACGAAGGAATGCTTCTGTCAATGAAAACTCACTAAAGCAAACTGAGCAGAGGGAATTCATATTACAAATATTTGCTGACTGATAAATGAGGAAGAAATGAGAGTACTGACAAAGAAATCAGAGCCACTTGGGAAACAAGACATTTGAACAAAATATATTTTAAATCAAAACTCACAAAGATGTTCATCTGGGAAAAATCCTAGAAATTCCAAATAGAAAGATTTATGAATCATCTAAGACTATCTTCCTACTGAGATCTAAGCCATACAGACACCTATTTGTATAACTTCTTGAAAATCTGTAAGGATTGCAAAGGCCTGGCCATCTAAATCTAATCTTGAAAAAAGTTTCCCATCACATCTAGACTAAAACATTCTCATCTGCAATTTGAGGTCATTTAGTTCTCAGCCACTGGTAGGCTGGAACATAAGGCACATTTTTCCTTGCAACACCCCCTCCAACAGCCACCTGCAACAACCTGCAAACTCATCCTCCCTCAGTTGGCTCTTTGTGAAAACAGCATTTGTTTTGTTTTTCTTCCCTGGTCCTGCTTTCAAGAATAAGGAGAGATATTCAGGAGAATAGTAATGTAAAGAGAAAGCAGGGCTTGTGGTAAAGTAACAACATGAGTTCCAGGTAGTTCTGAAGCAGTTCTTGATCCATTTGTCGGAAACCTTAAAAAGGAAAGTAGGTAAGTCTGCCTGTCTTTATAACTTTAGTTCAAAAGACATTTAAATATTTAAAAGGAGGATACTGACATGAAGACCTTTGGAAACAGAAAATTCACCTCTTTCTTGGCCATCTGTTTCACTGTTCAAGATACTTGCCTTATTCCTAATTTGAATTAATCTGGTTTCACTTTCCAGTAACCACTTCTCAGTTCTGTCTTTCGGAGCTAGATTAAACCATCCTGTAGGACACTGTGGTTTTCCACATGAAAATACTTCACTCAGTGGCTCTTCTATCACTCAAAGGGAACTGTTTGACGAGGATGTAGTCAATCCTTATGATTCTCCTTCTGCATCCATAGCCCTCAGGCTAATTTCTCACCACTTACATAAACAGGTGCAAGGTTCCTCAGCTTGTTCACATACTACAAGCCCCAAACTTCCATGTCAAAATCATGGTCCTTCCAACCAAGTGGGTCAAGAGTTCCACTGAAAGTCAATAGACTGTTGACCTGGTTCTCCCCATCTCCTTACTGATATTTTCATTGATGCACATAAGATGGTACATAAAAAAAAACAACTTCAAGTTATCTGCATTTTCCAACTGAAAATTCTTAAGCAAAGTTTCTCCACCAGTTTCTCCAGTGAGGGAATCCATAACCACACTATGTTTCATTCCCTGCACTGCATATAAAAGAAAGAATTTTCTATAAAAAACAAAATGCAGGATTACTAGGTAGCAATTAATTTCCTAATTAACTGCACAATATCTTCAGTATTTTCCTTTACTGAAAATAAGAGTGGAGAAATTATTTTCTGCCTTGATGACATCTGGTACAAGCAATTTGCAGTTATTTTGACTGGTACAATACTTAAATTACTAATAGCACATAAAACTCTGAGTTAACACCTGTCTGTGGCAGCAAGAAACACACTTTGTCAGGATTATATTTCCACAGGACCAGATTAATTTAATTACAATTAATATTTTTTTAGTAAATGGCTCCAACAGACATGCATAGCAAATAATTTGCATATAAATTACTCTCACTCCTGCTCTAGATGTTACCAGCTCCAAAAAGCCACTTACAACTATGTGAATTCACTGTCATTCTCAATCATCATCTATGAAAACGTAGTCAAAGTTTTGTTGAAATAATATACATCTTTTGCAAATACCATGTGTCTGCTTTTCCCTCTAAGGCTGCAGACTGGGCAGAAAGCAGCATTTGCGGTAACAAATGTCGATGTTCATTCTTGGCAAGAGATCCCTTCTTCATATACTCTTTAAGAAATATCATAGATCTACATCATCAGAAGCAGCATCCACATGAAATTATTTTGCTGAGGATTCTTTAGAAAAAGCATTTCACTTCCCAGGTCTGCTCACCCAGCCCGGGTGCTGTGAGATTCTGCCCCACTGTGTGCTGTCACCACTCTTGACTCTCTGCTTGTCCTGCTCCTGCTTCTCCCTGATATGGGAACACTTTTCCGACAGTTCAGACACACAAAAGAGCTCTCCCATGGGGAGATCCAATGCAAGAAGTGAGCTCACACCCCAGGCTTTTGCTCAAAGACTATTTTAACCAATTAATCTCCTGCAGGAACACAGTAAATTTGAGTGCCTTTCTCCAAATCTGTTTAGATTTGGTTAAGAGATGTTACAGTCTGAGAGCCGCAAAAAGGGCAAGCACACAAGTTCCTGAGATGTGACAACACGAGCTTTCAAAGAAGTAATTTCATGTAAATTTGTGTGTTCTTTTCCTGTTCTCCATCTTCTTTTGAACAAGAGAAACTCCTTTTCCTGAAGTAGCTTAGTTCAGCTTTGCAAAGTATCTCTGGTCTAAACTGGGTTTGGGTATCTAAATTAGCACTTAAAAGGCTTCAGCAGGTGAACTGACAATAGCTCATTACAGCTTTTTCCTGCTATCATACCAAATTTCTCTATTATTAATACTGCAGACACCTCCACTTCAAAGAATTACATGATGTTTCAGTGAGCAGAGTCTCATGTATACACTTGAAATACTTTCAGGATTATTTATGCATAGCTCAGCAATATTCACTGGAAAGTCCTTCCTAACATTTTGAGTCACAGTCATCTGGCATTCAGATTTCAACTGAAAAAAAATTCTTTCCACACACAAAATTGTTAGTTACACTCCATCATCAGGCCTGTTCTTCGAGATAGCATGCAAGCAGAATCAGGAAAAAAGAGATAAAAACTTAAACTAATTCAAATTGAATCAGGTAACAAGCACAGCATTCCCTGCCCTGTATTGTGCATCCATAGAAGCAGCATGGGCTCCCAGTGAAGACCATCCCAGTCAACAAAACTATAAGTTGTCTGTATTACCACCATGTAGCAGAAGTGAAAATTCAATGTTAGGACAGCCATGTAACTTAAAAATAGGGGAAACACCATTAGAGACTATTCCTTATTTCCTGGGAACTCAAGTGAATGACCTAAGAGGGATTTTCAAGGTTTGAATATAGGATATTAATGTGGAAAATAAGAGTTACATGCTATAGAACTGGAAAAATTCTTATGATCTCTCATTCAAACTGAGATTCATAATCACATATCCTGTGTTTTACTCTCATGTAAAAAAATTCAAGAAGATAATGCATGGAGAGCATAATCTCTTCTCGTAAAAGTGACTCAGTGATTCACAGGAAGCCAAACTGGAGATTAACACACAGTGACGACAACTTCTCCAGCATTTTTATATTCTACGGTCATTCATTTCATACTCATTTGCACAATGGTGTGATATCACATTACTAAGAATATTTTGGCAACAGAAAATAATGAGAGGAAACCTTTAAATTTAGGTGCCTAATTCATGATGTCCCCTTCAAAGCTGTAGAAATCAATGACTTTCCTCCCTTCTGAACACAGCATTTCATAAACCACAAGGATTCCTAACCTGTTTTTGTCACCAGAAGGCAGAACACCTTTCCCAGAGCACAAATATACTCAAACATTTTCTGCAGATGAGTCTCCTATTTCCTACACCCTCTGCTTCCCACTCATATTCTCGGTCATGACCAGAGCAATTCATCAAGCTCCAGTGCACACGAGAAGCACCTTATCACCAGTTCTTCAAGCCAAAAGCATCGCTGATGTCACAGGAACACCTGCATCCCGTCCGAAACATTATTCCTGACAAGGCAAAATCTCTCCAGGCTAATGCTGGCATAGAATTGATTTGCTCTTACTCACACACATGTAACATTGGGACATAGCATAGGGACAGTCCTTGATGAAGAGTTTTAAACTAAAAAACATTCTGCATTCAATGTAGATTACACTAGAAATCTTGTATGTGATTTAAACATAACAGTTCTTGTGGGCTAAGCAGCACAGTGCTTACCACAATAGCTGTGAAACATTTAAAGAATCAATGCTCCAGAATAGTGATGTGCACCATTAATGCTCCACATGTTTTCCCAGAAAACTACCTGGTGGACAATGTTTTTTTTTTGTGTACATTTTGCATTACCAACAAGAAGCCGAAAAAGAGCACAACCCCAGCTACAGCAGACTGAGGCTGAATGTTACCAAAGTGCTGCAGGGTGACCTAAAGCCTTGCTGCTGCTGCTTCTCACCATTCCTGGCTCCCTCTGCCCCCACTCAGTCATGAGCCTCTGGTGTTGGCACCGAGTCTCTCTCGAGTTGGCCCAACTCTCTGACCCAGCAGAAAACAAACTTGTTTCTGCTGAGCTTTTTGCTATTTTAACCAGGCTGGCTTTGCTGACAAAGGGGCTGACAGGCACATACGTACAGGGGAGACCGAGGGGGACCACCACTTCCAGTGGTGACATCACTCAGCCCACCCCTGGAAACCTCTGTAACAAACAAAACCAGGCACATATAACAGGTTACTGCTATGCACATAACCCTTCTGCCAAACTTGTGAAACTTAGAGGGTAAAAGCTTGTTAAATGAAATTAAAATATTAAAAAATCCCCATATTTTATTTATGATAGTTCTTATTTCTAATAATTACACTACCTCCAGTACATAAGCAATACATTTGATAACATTTTTTTTTAGAAGGGGCAAAAAAGTAAACCCACAAAACTTTCTACAGAAGTTACAAGACCACTGATTGAAAAACAGTGACCACACCAGAAATTCTAACAGTTCATGTACAAAGATTTTACATGTGAACAATTCAGCCACATTGTAAAAGCATCATTTTTCTTTTATAAATATGCACACAAATTATTCATGTTCTTACACAACAGCCAGCTAAAGGCATTCCCATCACAGCCTGCCAAGATGGCTCATTTTAATAAAGATACAGAACAAAGGAGAACAATAGTACCTAATTGTTTTACAGAGTGTAATTATATCATTAGTCCTGAGTGGTTTCAGCTTCCAAGTGTTCTGCCACTAATCTTTTGAATACATTTTTATTAGGAACTAACTAAACTTGCCTATTGGAGAGCACTCCACTGGAGAAATCCAGTTCCATAAAGCTCATGGAAAAGGAGAAATTTCCTATACGCATTGCTCTGGAAACAGCCAAAGGATGAATCAGTGACAGATGTTTCCATGTACCAACTCCATAGTAACTCTCTTCCCAAAGCTTTACACCTTGAATGCTATCTGCCTTGGTGCAATCATTTGAGGGCAGTGTTGTTCCTAACAGTCTGCCTACCAAGAAAGATCAGTCAAAAAAAGTCAATAGGGCACAGAACTTCTTCACAGGTCTGGATGTCCTCTAGGGACATCTTCAACTGCTCATGTAGACTCTACAACTATCTCTACGTGCCCAGTTGCTCCTTCAACTTCTGGGGAAGGTCATCTGCAACTATGCTCGCAGATATCCGAGATTAGAGCAGATACTGCAGCTGCAGGGAACATCTGTTACCTGCTAGTCAACTCCAGCATGTAGCAAAACACATCTGGCTGGCCAGAAACAGCAGATATGAAATCAATTCAACACCTGCTTGCTCTCAAAATCTTTACTTCTACAAGACCTTTTTTTCCCCAACACTACTAACTAAAAAGCAACACTTCAACATGAATCCTTTCAATTTCTTGTACCTTTCTCTTTCTTGTACCTTTCTCTTTCTTCTAAATACTATCTTTTCAGCTTGATTTTAAGAATAAAAGTCCCTTTTAGCTTATTGGAACAAATCTAGAGCCAGTGCTACTTCTGACTTACAAGACATTCTTGTTTGCTTTGCTTTGTTTTCCACAGAATGCCTCAGCTAACATCTCCATAAAGGTTACCCTTTTTATACCACACAAGCAGGACAAGAATAAACACCTTATTTTTGAAGTACTGTAGGTTCTGTTACTGTGTACAATTACACAATTACCATCATGCCAGCGCTGAACGCAAAAAGGTCAAGTTCTCTTGCACAGGCACAAGTGTACAGGCAAGAATGGCTTCAGATTTCAGTTGCATCTCTTGAAGCTGTCTTTGGCAGAGAGATCCCAGTTACCATCTTATTTCAACATAAGAACCATATTAATCATGTGCAGCTCACTGTGACATAACAGCCAAATTTAATAATCTGTATTTTATAATCTCATACTAAAATTTATAAGCTATACACGCTCAGGAATTACTTGGTTTAAAAGAAGAAAAGAGGGCAAGCATCATTTCCATACAAATAATTTCTGGAGATAATACAGATGTCACAGCACCACAGAATAGCCAAGGTTAGAGGGGACCTCTAGAGACCATTTGGTCCCAGTCTACTCAAGGAGGGTCAGCAGGGCCTCATCCAGTCAGGCTTTGACTATCTCCAAGGGCACATTCTTGTCTCTGTGGCACCGGGGAGCTCACCAATGCTGCACAGGAAGGACTGATCCTCTCCCTCAACCTCCTGGTTACACTCTTTCCAAAGCTTTGGCCTTTGCTGGCTCCTGCTCAACTTCTGGTCCACAAGGACCCCTAATGACTTCTCTGCCAAGCTGTCTTCCTGCCTATCAGTCCTCAGCCTACACTGGGGTGTTTCTTCCAGGTTGCAGGATTTTGTTCTTCACTTAACTTCATGAGGTTCCCATTGGCCCAGTGCCTCTCTGAACAGCAGTGCAACATGTGGTGGATCAACCATTGCTCCCAGTTTTTTCCATTCTGCAAACGTGCTGAGAGTGCACTCTGTCCCACCATCCATGTTAAAACAGGATTGCCCCAGTATCACCTGATCCTGCTTCCACCTCTTGTATGCTTTTTACATTTGTGTTTGTTCAGGACTGCGGGTGCTGAGAGTCCCCCAGAAATGGATTGTAGTCCTTTAGCTGGAGGAGGGGGTGCTCCCCCTGGATCCCTTGCCACGTGGTCGCCCGAGCCCTGAGACAGAGCACAGAGACCACGGCAAGAGACGGGCAGGAAAGAGATTTATTGTTCCCACGCTGGGTTAGTTAAAGGTTAGGCACATTAGCATACATCCAATCAGGGAGCCGAGAACACCTTAGGCACCGCCCATAGGGGCCAGGTTTCACAGCCAGTGGGACAGGTACAGGGGATTTCTGGGAAACTGAGTTTTTCAGGGAAAGAGTGTTTCTTGCAGAACAGTATTATAATCGGTTTGTGGAACAGGTTTGCTAATTTCTTTATTAGCTTCAGAAGTCCACCTTTGAGAGAACTTCTTCCACTGTACATCTTGAAGGTCGATTGCTACACAGGACCTTCATGTTCATCCACGTAGGCCTCCTATCACTTTTGCTGAGTGTCCTGCTCATCCAGTTGGTCCACTCCTGAGCTTGGAGAAGATAATCCTTAAATATTAAACAAGCAGGTCCACAAACAGGTGAAAGTCTGTGCTCCTGAAGCCCACAGTTGCAGTCCTACAATTTGCCTTGTTGCTTTCCCTCAGGATCCTGAACTCCACCATGTCAAGCTTGCTGTCTTGAAGATAACCTCCCCAGACTCACATGCCCAGCCAGTTCTTCCTTGTTTGTATGTATGAGGAACAGAGCACCTCCCCTCATCAGCTTGTTGATCATCTTGCTCAGGAATTTTTCAACAATGCACTTGAGAAACTACCTGATTGCTTGTGTCTTGCTGGGATGCCCTTCCAGCAGAAATTGGGCCAGGTAAGTTCCCCATGAGGGCCCAAGGCATCCTCCAGTTGTCTGAAGACAACCTGACCTACTTCTTTCTTATCATGTCATGGGAGGCATCAAGAACAGTACTGGTAATACTGGTCTGCCTGGTAATCTTGAACAGCAACTCTTCAGTGGCTCATCACCTCCCTGAAGGCAGAGCTCCAGGCATTCCTGCTGGTCTCCCAAATGAAGGGCAACTTTTCTTGCCACTCTCCAACTTGACCTTCCTGAAAGGCTTGAATCATCCATTACAGCAGTCCAGCTGTGTGAATATCTTAGTACCTCTCCTTGTTGCAACGAGGCTGCAGACATAATACCTACAAATGAGAGCACCCCACCCACCATGCTGTCCTCTCAACAATTTGTCTGTTGAAGTCCTTTTACAGCAATTAAATAAGATCCCTGGGGTATATCTCCCTCAATCCCTTTGATTACAGGCTAAAAATGCCTCACACACACTGCTTAATACAGCTCATATCCGGCAGGTAGGAACAGTTATATTGTCACATTCAATCCTCTGAAGCCATTAATGCAGCACAACGTGAGTGACGGTGCCAGGGGTTCAGTAAGGTACAGGGGATGAAGAGAAGGCAAGTGAAGGCAAAACCAATATTCTGGGGATGGCTGAGCTGAAACACTGTTTGCACAGGCCCAGAGAGTAATCTGCAGAAATGCAGGTGAGGTGATCACTGAGGTTAGAGATCCAGCTGGAGTATTATTTGAACAAACTGGCCTGTTTGGCAGACAAGGTTTTTTTACCGTGCCACAATTAAAAACCACCTGAGCAATCCCTGGAAAATTTCTAGCACTGTAGTTTTTTACCCCTCGCACTGACAAAACAATCACAAACTGTACTATCTCAGCTGTGCTATGAAAAGAGGAGTTATGGAGCCACCCTGAAGGGGAATATCCCTTGGTGTTTAACCAGAGGGAAAGGACCCATATGAAAGCTAAGAAATAACCTACTTGGTAATTACAATTAATAGCATCTACCTCTTACTGAGAGCCTTACATTTCCTAAATGTTATCCACACATAAATTGCTAAGTCATGAGGGAAATAAGTCAATGCATTATGTAGAATATACTAATATATTAATTTTTGTGTATGTACCACTGTTCCCTGAGCCATTCCATACATATAGCTGGGGGTATATGTGGTTTGACCTTGTTCCCTGCTGTAAGAGCAGACAGCATTTTTGGATTATTTTTTTTCTTTATTTGTCCACTTTCTCCCTAACTAAGTTGCTAAATATGGATTATTCTGCAATAGGAAGTGAGCTAAAAATTAAACTTCTTTTAATGTAGACTTGGGATCCCAGAAAGCTACATTCCAAATTTCCCAGAGAGTAACATACCAAAATAGCTAAAAAATTTCACCAAGTTTCCAAAACAATGAGGCAACACATAGCTTTTGCCACCTCAACAGGTAGTTCCAAAAATCAAGGACACAATTTGTACTGCCATAATAGCTACTTCCAAAAGCAGAAACCTATATTTAAACATTTTTTTAACTATTCAATCAAATGCCTTGAAATGAAGAAAGGTAACTATAATAGAAATTATTAGAAATACTAAAACCAATACTTCAAGTTTTCATCAAATTATCATTGTTCTGACTGTGTAACAAAAAAAGGAAATTTACTTACCTGCTCCCAAAACTTCCAAGTGAAAATTTCATGAAGCACTGCTATCTCAGGGGAAAAAAAAAAAAAAAAAAAAAAAAAGGAAAAAGACCCATTCTCAAGGAAAACTTTAATTTTTTTTCCCATCATTATCAAGCGTATTTTTAATACTTGGGCACTCACAACTCTTTCAAGCACATCTAATCACTTTTCAAAGCTTTCTTTTTCATCTTTTCCTAGATCAGCCTAATGTACCTCTTGTAAGGGGTCCCATTTCCTTGGGAAGCTGCTATTAAGTCTCAGAATCATCTTCCTAGGCTAAGTCTGCTATGACTGTTGTAAGCCCAGTAAGGCACATGACCTAACTGAGACAAAAAATGTGAAGCCTGTTGCAGAACTCAGTCCTCCCAGAGAGCTCATCTAAATTCAGGCAGCACTTCAATTAGTTTCTATAATGAATTTAAACTGTTATACTGAAAATAGCGAAAGGACTTGCCATCCAGAACTCCTCAGCACAGACTTCTCAACAAGGCGGAAGCTCTGAAACCAAAATGCAATTAATGTTTTCCTTATTATCGGTGTCTGAACCATGATGGATACTTTATAAATACACAGAACAAGGGGCACTCACTACCCGTCTTCCCCCTTGTCTTCATCTTTGCCCGTGAGAATACTTTGGAAACAATTTGTTGCCAAGCTTAATATTAATATAAATTTACTTTTGTAACTGTCATTTTATTATAGATGCTGATTTTGAAAATCCAATTAAAAATCTAATACTTTCTCCTTAGTCTCATTAGCTTTCATCCTGTCTGACAATCTGAAGCAAATTAAGCTGTCATTTAAAGACAGAAGCTGACCCTAAGCTGTCATTTAAAGACAGAAAGACAATTGGTTTAATTTAACGAAGTCACTTTTGAGAGAAGACATTTGCGTCTGACTCATACTTTTATGAACTTCATGTGCTAAGCATCCCAATACCCTATTTTGTACAGGGTTGTCCAAGTCTGAATTCTAATTTTACCCTTTGGTTATTTTGTAAGAAAAAGCTTTGACAAAACTGACAAGCAGTGACTAAATCTGCTCTATTTCACCCAAGGAGGCAAAGGCACGATGTCATTATGGTATTAGGAACTCCTAGTTTAATAATTCCCTGCCTCACCAAGTCCTTCAGGAAGCTAAAGCAATCACATGGATCAGTTCTCAAAAATACTCAAGACTTAACTGAAATAAGAAGCCTTTCACATTTTGAGATATTTAAATAAAGATGCAAAAAGAAATAGGAAGATAGTCTAGAAGTTCTAGAGATCTCTCCAGAAGCTGAAAAACTGTTCTCAGTTTACAGGTCTTGCTCTATATTCTCCATTGGACAACAACTTGAGGATGTGAGCATCTCTCATTCCAGATGCATTTGTGAAGAAAAAGTACAAAACAATCAAGTGTTAGAGTGATGAGGAACACAAGTGCCCAAGACCTCTTAAAAATGAGGCAGAGCACCTTCAGCAAAATGGTCTGCTTCATATGAGCAGACACAAACTGCCCTGAATTATCTTTCTTGATCTCAAATGTATGATTATTAAAATACTGGTCCTTGTATATCTGTGAGTTTCCTGTGAGCACACAAACAGCACAGCTACACCGAGCTCCACTCCCATTAAACAGCACAGGGCTTGCTGCCATCACGGCCTGCACTTCAGCCACTGCTGGGAAACCTTCCCAGCTGAAGTCCATTTCTGGCTTTTTATAAATGAGTGTCAGAGAAGCCCAAATCACTCACTGCCCCTCAGTCCTCAGCTGTGCTCAAGTTCACAGTGACACAGCTGAGCAAGGGCAGTGCTTGAAGCCGTTCGCTTTCACAACAGGACACGGAGCTCCCACCCAGCTCCACTGGCCGGTACAGGTCAGCAGAGTCAAAAGATGAGGAGATCACTAAAAAGCAAAGTGCTACAGCTTCCAGTACTGACAGAACAAATAAGATCATCATTTAGCAAAAGAAATACTGAATGAGGGCAGTGATAGCCTCTATTTCTCTATAGCATTGCTCACCCAACCCAGCAAGGCTCCAGATCACTCACTGCAGGGGCATAGCATGAACAAGCCACTCATATCTGCCTCTTTCTTATACTCTCGCCCCAAGCATCTGCTACCTCCACTTTGAAAAAGACCCTGGGACTTCTGTCTTACCTAACACAGGCACTACATGTTCTAAACACAGTCTAAGAAGACTTTTTTCCATAGGCTCTCAAGCACAAAGATTAAGGGCAAATTAGAAAAACTCAGCCTAATACTTTATTCTGCCTCATGCAAAATTTCTTTACACATGAGCCAAAAATAGATAATGGCGCTTTAAGCTGTAACAGAAAGGAACCTCTTGTAAAATCTCTTTTGGTATCTTGTCAAAATCAGCGTGCTCTGTGACTAGACAACTGTCGGGGTGATCTATAGCCCCCAGCCAGCACCATAATATAAGCTAAATTGCCTGAGCCACAAAGAATGATAGAGTCATCCTACAGGAATTTGGAAATCAATTCTTGTCATCACAGTACATAATTCCTTTATCAGAGATCCAGTTCATCAGTGTAATGCAGGGGAAAGAAGCTGGGAACTGACAATCATGACAACTTCAACAGTCCCACACATAATTAAGTATGGGAGTTCTGTTTCTAAAATGCCCCTTTGCATAGGGCACATGACAGATGTGAGCAGCCTGACCTGGTGAAGCATCAAAGGTTACTGGTGGTCACACACTGCAGGTGTCCTGCATCTTTTTCGATGAGGAGGATGTACATACCTAGGGTTTGGGCCTGAAATTTGAGGCCAGAACTTGTAGTCGTCTTTGTGCTGTGAGTCCTGGAAAAAGAGAGGGACAACCTCCTGCTAAATCTCACACTGGAATCCTTTCAGACTGTCACTCTGAGATTCCTTCATAATCATGATCCAGGTGCTGCAGAAACCAGGGCACCAATATCAGCACTGGCAAGATTATTCGCAAGTTTGGCTATCTGCAATGCTTGTGGTCAGGACTCAGTTGTTGGAATCAAGTGGTCAAGTCAGCTTTTGTTACCAACTTAGATTTTCAAACTGAGGGAGGAACCTTGATTCTAAAAGCTAAGAGGAAATAAAGAGTGCAACATGATGTTATACTTTGAGCATACAATCAACCTTCTGGCAGCAATGGTTTTCTGCATAGATGCTCTGCTTTGCCTCATTTTACCTGGACTCAGCAGCTAAATTCATTAAAATGAAGTACAAAACTAGTTTCAAAACAAAGGCAATTTAAGGAAAATTCTCTGTGAAACCAAACATTTTCTATTTCCACTTCCTGCACAAAAGCCAACTCATCAATCTTCCACTCACCTAGAACAAAGCCATTGCTGTTTCCTTACACAAACTCACTTTCAAATACTTGACACAGAAAATCCAGAATGCAGGAATATGGTCAGTTCATATTTGTCCAGGACAGCATGTTTCTCATCTTAATGCAGGAGTCCTAACCTACAATAAGGACTCCTTCCAAAATACAAAATCCCACAATGGTTTGGGTTGGAAGGGATCTTAAAGATTGGTCCACCCTCCTGCCATGAACAGGCTGCAAGCCTGGCCTTGGACATTTCCAGGGATGGGTCAGACACTAGTTCTCTGAGCAACCTCTGCCAGGCCTCCCAACTCTCACACGGAGGAGTTTTTTCCTAATTTCCAACCTAAACCTACTCTCTGTCAGTCTGAAGCTATTCCCCCTTTTCCTGTCACTCTAGGACCATGCAAGTAGTCTCTCTCCACCTTTTTTTTTGCTCCCTTCAGGTACTCCAGGGCCACAATTAAGTCATCCTGAAGCCTTCTCTTCTCCAGCCTTTCCTCATAGGAGAGGTGATCCAGCCTTCTGATCAACTTGGTGGCCTCTTCTGGACTTCATGCAACAGGTCAATGGCCTTTCTGTGCTGGGGACTTCAGAGCTGGATCAAAAGTTTATTATGAAATGTTCTGCATACGTGTCACTAAGTTTGCTTTCCTACTCTCTGGCCTGTTTGGGAGAAAGTGATTTCTTCCCATACAATAATTTGTTATTAGACTAACAATGAAGTTTCCTCTTCATGAGAGCTAAAGAACTCCATGAAGCTAACAAGCCAACCCCACCAGCAAATGGTCTCCCTGTGCCACACTAAGCTGAAAAGCCTGGAACACACAGCAAAAAGGGGCTGTGCATGCCCTGAGAGCTCTGCTGCAATGGCTGGCATGAATCAGGCAAGTGGAGAGAAAACAGGCTATCAGAAAACAACTGAGAAGCTAAATGCTTAGGTTAATTGGCTGAATTTAGTTTACACCAGCCACTGATCTCTTTATCCTAAGTATGGTATGTTATGTTCTTGTTACTATGCCTAGAGAAAGAACTCATCCATAATCATCTTCTGAAGTGCATGAATACTTTTCAGCTCCTCTGCTCCCCTATTCAGAAATATGGTCATTCCATGTTATTTTTTTTATTTTTCATGCAGTAAGTAGTTAGGAAATGAATGCACATTTTGTGGTGGAACAACTGTAAAATTTAAATAATTTGTGATTAAAAATACATCTTCTTTTGTTTTTCTTTAAAAGCAACTTGAAATCCAAAGTATCCCAAAAAGATGACCACTTCTATGAAAAAGTCTTACTTGGTTTTAATTACAATATCCACCCTTAATGATGTGCCATTATTCATAAAATATTACAAAATTAATCTGATAGTCGGACATTTGTTTTTTTAACATCATTACCCAGTTTTGAGTCCATGAACAAAGGGAAACTGGCATTTAATTAATGCATACAGAATAAGAAGGGCATGAAAGCATAATATTTAATTTGCAGAGTGTAGTTACACAATGTGTGTTCCTTGGTGGCAAAGCCAGCATGAGAATTTCCTGCTCCACTCTACCGCTTCCTTCTTCCTCTCATTAAAACACTGCAATTTTCTGCTTTTTCCCTCAGTTACGCCAATGTAACTTCACGCTGTATGTGTTCATCACTCCAACCATCTGGAATATCATTCACTACCCCTGCAACAGTATTGGCTACTCTCTTAATTGCTTCCAGTACAGCCCCATAAACATCACAATTGAAGGCAGCAAACACTGACATGGCAAGTGACTTTATCTGCATAAAACAACATAAGGATCAGTGTCCATAATATACCATTGCACTAATAGTATCCTGGTTCATTATGGGCTGTCACATGGGCCTAACAATTTAATCCAATGTGATCAGCTTGTTCTTAACCAGCACTGCATGAGTCACTGGCTTCCAAAAGTCCCCACCTGAGTACGTTGGCTTTGAAAAGGCCAAGACTAAAGCTCACCTGCACCCATTAACAGGGTGACACTTTCAGGTAAGGAAATATGGGCTTTCTGATGGCTCACACTTTTTTTTGACAGCCTGAGTCAGTCTGGAAATCCCAACAAAGACTTCAGCCATTGCAGAAAGATGTGCAGAGTTCGTGCCACTGAGGAAGAGTGGCCAGTTGAAACTAGAGATTTTGCAACAGCAGACTTCATTCTTTCATTCTTGACCTGCACCCTCACACTCACAAAAAAAGTGTCTTTAGCTACCAAAAAGCACCAAAGTTAAAGAATTAATAAGTGGTGACTGTGAGAGAATGAAATGTTAATGATTAATGGCTCAAACCTTTGGCCATTTGTAGGGGCAGCAGGTGATTTGCTGGGCTGGGGTTGCACCCGCCGAGGGGGAGGGGGAGAGTTTTTGGGTGTGTGGTGGTGAAACCTCTGATCCACATAAGCCAGAGGGGGTGAGCACCCTCCACCAGAGGCTCTGGGTTTTGAGCCAGTTAAGGGAGAAGGCCAATAAAAAGCAGACCCTGTGGAGGCAGGATGCTGATTTTCATTACCAATTGTCAGCCCTTACACAACTGGCTCTGTTGTAAAACTCAACCCCCCCAGCAGGGAGTGTCATATTTACATGGAACATTCACATTCACATGTCAGCCTGAGCAAATTCATCCCTTCTGATAGGGCATAACTGCCTCAACTAGGCTGACATGAGAGGCAGCTGTCATGTCTTAGAAGGGACCGTAAATCATAAAAGTCCCCCGAAGTGCCCCCAGACTCATTTCTGAGTCTTTCCACCACAGGACTACACGTGATCCAAAAGTAATGTAACAGATCCATGGTGTTGCAAAAGACAGTGGAAAGCTAGTGTGTTCTCATGTGTACCTGAATATACATTAACCCATTGAACTCTGTGTTTCGTGGGCTTTCCTCCACCTCCAATGGATCAAGAATATCAGTTTGAACAGCAGACATCTAAATTGCAACAATCAAGTCTCATCGCTGGATGGTGATATATTTCTAATCTTATAGTTTCTTTTTCTTTCTTTCTTTTCCCTAACACATTTTCTTAAATCATATTTTTATGCTTTCAGATTTCTATATGACTATCATGGGTTCACTTTTTCTAAAACCTAAACATGGAATTTTTTCCCTCCCCTGCCCCACAGTGTGTGTGTGGGGGGGAAGGGCGCAATGTTTGAATGGGCAGACTGGTTTTGCCTTGGGCATTTGACTCACACAAAAGAAGTGGCCAACAGTTTGACATTCCAGGCTGATCGGTTTGGGAGGGGCGAAGGAGTTGGGTTCATCGCTGCGGGAACAGAGGGAGAGGTGTGTTTTGTTCCCAGCCTAGCTGGTTTGTTGTCTTTTTTCCTCTGGCCCCGGCTTGCCGGCAGACAGTTTTCTACCCTTTCCTCCCCACCCCCACCGCTGCTCCCCGCCCAGTTGGACCTGTGTGGACTTCATCGGAGAGGAACCTTTTTTGGGAAGAGAGAGGCCACCTTTGTTTTCCCTCCCCCGGCTCCTGTGTCTTTGGCAGCTGTTTTTGGTCACTTCAGCGAGGAGAGGGGAGG
>VXAY01002050.1:17500-27970 GCA_013399855.1 Oxyruncus cristatus | reverse complement strand
ATACACATATATCCTTTAATAAAGGGCTGTTATTTTTCCTTTTTCCACACTTTGTCAATTGGAGCCTCTTAATTTTGGATTTACAATTGCTTAGAGAGAGGAATTTTGGTCCTTCCTCATAACTCATCCTCCTTAGCAAAACACTTCTCTCTCATTAAACTGAGACACTGTCTATGTGGTTTCAGCTAGCGAAACAACCAAAATAGTGCAAATCCTAAATCAAAGTGAAAGAAAGCAACTACACCAGTTAGAAAGAAAACCAGAGGAAACTGCCTGTGATGCTTCTCTTTTACCATAGCACACTCAGAAATATCACACAGCTACACTGTAATTGAGCAAAACCTATGCGAAGGAAACATCTTTTGTCCAAGGCCTGGACTCTCTGCCAGTGGTAACAGCTGCACTCTTGACAGCAAGGTTACCCACTGAGCTGACAGAAAAAGCAGCTAAGCATTCAAACACCAATCCCTTGGCAGCCTTTCCCCCAGCAAAGGAAACCCACTTGGACAAGACCACCTGATGGCACATTCAACAGATGTTACAGTGTTACAATATCTCAACAGAAAAAAAACCACATTCTGCAACAATTAAACTACAACCTTCTTAAAATGCCCTGAGTACTACTTGAGTCTTTATGGTCAACTTTGGTTGTGATACTTCAAACAAGCACTAACTGCTCATGGGTTAACCCCTAAAGACAGTTAAAGGAATTCAGTACAGATGCAAAAGGCTTAGCTGGGAAATTTCAGTTATAACTGAGATACCAAAGTACAGGAAGACTGACATATCCTGAATTACCTACAACCCTCTCTCATTGCTCTGTACTTAAGAATCACATCCAAAATAAATAACATGGTGAAAGGCCATATGTGTAACTGAACCTCACCTGCCTGTATAGATCAAGTAAAACCAATCATTTAGGATCTCACTCTGCTTATGCAGCTTTCAGATTGCTCTGCTAAAAGCAGTATGATGGCAACTACTGAGTGCCATTCCAGGACTCACCAACTGCTGAAGAAAACTATCTACTTCAACATAATGACTTATAATGGTAGTTAAACCACTCACATTTATCAACCAGGAGCACACAGGTGCTCAATTGTTGAAGTTTGGCTGAGGAGTTGCTTTCTAAGCTGTTGTAACATATTCAGAGATGATCTTATGAATAAATACTAAGAGTTCTGACTGAACAAAGTCTAGGAGGTTGGTATTTCTAATTGCTTTGGATGCTTTTGATTATTAAGCCTCAGTAGGAAATGCAGTGCTCTGTGATGCTCCAAAGAAAATGTACTATGCAACTACACATGCTCTTTGACAGTATGTGCTGCATCTCATGGCAATACCGTGACAATCCTGACAGTTACTTGTCTCTGTGGTGTTCAGGATGTGGTATGAGGTTTACAGAGGTTAGAGTAAAAAACAGTTTTACAGGACGTTTTCCCTCTCCTTATATTAGAGCCGATTGTATGAGTATAGCACAGCAGTACAGACACTCAAAAGGTTAAGATTATTCAAAATCTCCCCCTAAGAACAGATACTGCAGCACCAGTCATTCTTCACTGTGGGTCTCAAGCTGTGGAGCAGGAAGCCATTTTCTTTCCTTACCACTGCAAATCTTGGCCAGGAATCCCAAGTGACGTAGTACTGTGGGGCCGACCCCGCTGATGGATCCCGCTCCATGGAAAGCGCCATGTAAGTGAAGCGATTTCCTGGCATGGGAGAACTGCCGTGGAGCCAGAGAACCATCACCTGGGGATAGGCCTGCACTGTCCCTTCCCAATCCCCTGATCACAGGGAGCACAAACATTTTATCCCTTCCTCAACAGTATACAGCTTTATATTAGAACACACTTCATGTAATTAGATTTAGAATGAAAAAGTTATTTTCTCAATATTCTTTTTACCATTTCATCACTGTTTTCCCCATCTTTCTAGAACCAGTTCCATTAATTCTTCCTTTCCCCTAAATTTCACAGGAAGGGATTTTTAAAAGCATTATATCTTCAAGTCAGTTCCGGAAAAATCCCTCATCAAGAAAAATACAAATAAATATCTAACCAGCCTTTTTACTACAGTAAGCTAGACAAACATAAATACAACTATGAATAAAATTCAGTGGGTTTATGACCTAAAAAGTCTATCAAAACGGAAGATGGTGGCTGTGTTACTGCACATTACCTGCGCTATTATTCTAACATATTTCTGAACTGTTAATTTAGAGAGACATTATTTCCCATGAAGGTTCATCTCTGTCCCCCTTGCAATCAAGTAGGGTGTGATGACTCCATGTACTAGCTCATTCTCTGAGGCACCCAACAAACCTGGTATTGGAGAACAGCAGAACAGAGCTCTTCCCAAAGAGGAGAGCATTGAAAGCAGATATTGCTAGCTGGAAGTTGGGAAATAAATTATAAAATCCCAGCAATCCCATTGCCCCGAATGACATGAAAGGGCTCTCTACTTAAAACTTCTACTGCTTGATCTGCCACCCCTGCTCCTCAGCATTCCCGCTGCTCTTTCCCATTAAAGCACACATCGCGGACATCCATGTCATGGGACAGAGAGGCAACTAATAAATTCCTCATTCTGCACTAACAGAACACAGAGGAACAACGGTAACCCACAATCCTAGCCTCAGCTGTAATACAAAAATGCATGCACTTTATGATGGCATTGAAGAGTTCCCCTGACTCGCAGCTCAGTGCAGCATGCACAGCTCCCACAGTTAAAAGTAATCAGTAACTCCCCTTGACATTTTAGGCATTTACAAATCCACCAGATCCTTCCATTCTCTAAATACAGCACACGAAGTAAATTATGTGCCTTCTGCACTCGTGTCCATCCCCTCTAAAAAAAGTTAATTTAGCCAACACCTGAGTTTTGTGTGCTACTGCCGTGAAGAGGGGGATGCGCAGAGAGAGCACCGTAGAGAGAGACAATGCGAGAGGAAGGGATTTTATACACGAGACAGGTTAGAAGCACTCTGGTCTTTGAGTTGCCTTGTGGGCCATAAGCAACCAAAAGATGCTTGCAACAACAAACCCAAACCACGCATCTGACATCAAATTTGTCGTCCAGAAAAATATATCACTTTCAAATGGCAAGAGCAGATAGATCAAAGACTGACTTTCTCTCCTGGTACATACCAGTAGGAAAGTTTATCTTTAAAGAACTTCCCAAAGATCTGGACCCCTTAAGGAGGTGGTGGGGAAAAGCTGTGCTCCAAGCTGTGTTCCTGCTACTGGGACGTGCTGCATTCTGCTTCAGAGAACCTGTATTTTCTGTTTCCAATTTCAGTGTTAAGGATAGACACAGTGGAGCCAGGAGATGCAGAGGAAAGCTGTTTTGCTTTCTACTCTGGCCACGTTTGCAACTCAACAGGGAGTCATGAGATCTTTTCTTTCCACTTCCTCTTGCTTTTTAGATAAGCTGGCATAAATCTGCCTAATCATGTGCTACATCTCATGCCACAGCCATGGTCAGAGGCTGTGCAATCCAGATGGGCCTACTCCAGTTTCCAGTTGAATGTGGCCAGAATTACCGTCTTGCTTTGAAAAAGCACAGGGACCCTGAAAACAGCACGTCTAGAAGGGTTCCTCATATTAGAATGTCTATTCCTTGGAAGGAGTTTCACATGAAGAGTTTCAGCGTATTCTAGTAATTCAGATGATAATTTCTAGGATTTTAGAACAGAATTTTTTACCCTCTTCTGGAGGATCAGGAATTTATGGAATTTGAAATATGACCTGGTCAGTTTTTAATTAAGTCCCTTCTGTCTGGACAAGTGGCTAAGAACAAAGGAATAACAGAGAGATTTGACGAATACTAACAGCCACCTTCATTCAAATAACAACCATGTTGTCTTCCTGAATACATTATGCTCAATCTGCATGTTAACGAGAAATGTATAAAGAGAATTGGGCATTAACTGACATTAGATTTTTTTTTTAATGGGGAGGAGATGAGGGATGTTGTTATTAAGGGAGTTAAATTCTAACATCTGTTTTTAATTCTACCAGCTTAGTTGTCTGTTTATACCTACAGGCTTTCAAGACATCATTCAACAATGCTAATTAAAGCTGACAAGTTTTCTTCACTGTGAAGCTGCAAGCCACTTACTCATGTCAGTGCTGTCACTGCAGGTGTCACTGCTTGAGGAAGAGATGACAAGGGGCAGAGTGCCCCCAAAGGGATGAGAAGAGGTTCGCCTTGTTCCCTGTCAGAGAGAAGAGTGAAGAAATGATGGATGGCAGTGACCACTGCTCTGGCTGTAAGCCTTTTTCTCTTCTCCAGGCTGGGTCAGAATCCTCCAGTTTTCTACAATGGCTAACGTCAAACACAAATTCATGGCAATATTATCTAGTATATTTCTAAAACGAGACAGAAATGGGACTCTCATTTAACAATATATTGTAGACATCCACAAACACACATTCTGTTTTTAATTAGCTATAGGAACTCCATCTGCAGCAATGCCCTCAGGAAACTTGCTCTTTGTGCTTCAGTCAGAACAGCATTCAGGAGAGTGGCAGTGCACATAGGAGTAGGTCTTGCCTAGGAAAGCATCTGCAGAAGGGGCTGACTTGGTTCAGGCAAAATGATGCACCTGATGCAAGAAACAATGGACAAATGAAAAAAAGTTTATTCACTGCTTCATATTCTAGACTTCAGACTCCATAAATAAAAATATAGGTATTATTAGCTACTTATTCACATATTTTCTCTTTAAACAAAAAAAATAAACACCATGTCAATCAGAGAGTACTGGTCAAGCAAGCAGGCCAGAGACAGCCCATTATAAAATCTTAGCCTCTGATCTCTTTGCATCACGCAGTCATTTCATTATCTCTGCACACCATCCCCAGTGGAGCATGCTTGTGGATGATCACTGGATCCACACTGGGCTGCACAGGCAGAGGACATGCCAGGAGCAGAGAACACAGAACAAGTTAAACAGTACCTGTGCACATTGTGACTCATTCACTTTTTGTCACACTGACATTTTCTTATTTTTCCCCACATAGGAGTTTCACAACCAGAATAGACTTTTTTCCCAATAACCTACATGCTTTTTAAGTGGGTTTTTAAAGAGTCTGGAAGAGGCTTTCTGTTTACCCAGGCATACAGTGCTCAGTACCTGGTGGCTTTGCTCCTTGGACAAGGTGTCTAGACATCTCTGCAGTGAAAACAACAGCACCAACCAGCACCATATTGAACCCACTGGTTTTAGCATTAAAAGTTATTTCATGCCCCAGGTAACCATAATCAAACACATCTGTTGCATGAAAATTACCCACATCCAACTTAAGAGCGTGTACAAAACCTCTGGGTTCTCAAGATCAACTTTACCTCCTAAAAGACTACACTAAACATCACACATCATATCATCACCACCACTGCTTCAGTCACTCCAAATCCCACATGACATGCAAACGCACCTAAAAATCCACTTTGAGGAGAACAATGTCTTTACACTGGGAAGAGTAACTTTGAGAGTAATATTCCAACAACTACTACACTGCTAGTTAGGAACATATAAATTATGTGTTCCAAATACTTTCCCAAAAACAAGTTAAAACACTTCTCTCAATCCTCTAAGAAGAAAAAATTATAGAGAAAACAACTGTTAATTCAAGCCATTTTTTAGCTTCATTTCTCTAAAGTTATATTTTCATAGTTCAATACAAAAAAATATTATGATATATATGCAGATCTGATAATTTCAGGCTGGAAAGGTGAAATCCCTAAATATGAAAGGTTGAAGTCTTATCCTTAAAAGGAGCCTGCAGCTGGCTTTTCTCATGTTTCTTCCTCTCATTGATTTAATAAGCAGACACACATTTTAAGGAAAATGATGATTTTGTCCAAAAAGAACAACAGACCTCCCCATACTTGGCCAAGAATTCACCTTTTCTCTGGGGTAAAACACTCTAGTACTTCACAAATTAAAAAAAGAAAAGGGGGAAAAATAAAAATCATATTTTCAGGTTTTCGGCTAAAAGATTTTTTAAGTAAATAATAAGAAAAAAAAGATAATCATATAAAAGTATTTCCCACTAATTAAAACACTTCTCAGTTTTTTTCCTACTTTATTTCCTCATCTGCTTTAGTATTATCTATAGTTACAGAATTGAAGTGGAAAATACTTTTTGAACTGCCACTCTTGTTTTGCAGAATAAAAAAAAATATTCTTTCTTCTCACTCTTCCCCCTCACACTTATACGATGATTGCTGTATGGTTTTCCTCAAACTCAACTCAAAGAGACAATTTTCACATACTAATGCCACATCCCTCAGGTCCAATATGCTAAAAGCCCATGAATCTTCTTTCTAAAAAAAGAAGTTACATATTTTATTCTACTGGTTTGGGATGCTGAGAGCCTCTGAATCTCTCTTTCGAAGATAAAGCCTTATGATGTCACAGGGTGTCACACTCTTCATTTTTATTTTTGTTGATCACTTGAACATTTCTCTCTCCCTGTAACATTACCTCCTCTGAGCCCGTGCAGATGCAGGACTGCAACAAAATAACTCCTCCAGGCAACACCAGCCAGCAGAGCATCAGCAGCGTGGAGATGTGCATCCACAGCTAAAACTGAGCTTTCCACTCTCCTTGGAAATCTGCAACAAACCCAAATGATCTGTGCACAGAGTACGAAGTCCATGACTCAAACCCTCAGGAAAACTAAAAGCTCACACCTCTAAGGGTACATAGCACATTCACACACAAACCTCAGAGCAGGTTGCTATAGGTATATGCATTACAAAGAATTAAAGGTTGCAGAAAAAATTTCTAAAGAGATCTTTTTGAACAATACAAATGCATCAAAATGACCAGAAAATAAACTTTATCAGCAAATTCTCACGAACAAAACATTCAGTCCAGAGGAGGCAATAGAAAACTATCAAAGCACTTCTTTATTTTAGCAATGTTTAGGGGATGGGAGTGCCGAGGTTTATGATATCACAACATGGAAAAAATGTTCAAAATTATATGAAAATATGCTGGATTAATAGCTGTTCTTCTATGAAGAAAGATGGCTCTTTTCAGCCAGTATATTTTAAAAACACTTCCCCGATAGCATCTCTCCTTGAGGAAAACTGAATTACATTATCACTCATAAACTATAATAATTTCTGTCAGCACCAGTCAGAATATTTGAATGAAAGAAGGAGGGGAAACAGGGAGTGGATGGTGGGAAAAATAGCGAAATCTTGTAAATGATTCCAGAGAGATAATATTAAAGGTTCTCCTCCAGCATTTTGTTCACTCTCCCACCCAGCAGAGTAGAATATTTTTCAAGTGTTTTATTTTGATTATAAAGTGGAGGAACTGTGTGGATAGAGAGCAATGCATCACGAGCAATGTGCGCAGCCCCACGATCTGTGATATCAAAGAGTCATTTTGAAATATGGGCTTAAAGCATTATGCGAAAGGGAAACTTGTTTTCTTTTTCAGGGTAGAAAGGTCTTTTGAAGACTAATGTGCCCCCAAAAGTCTGCTTATGAAATAAAATACATTAAAGAAGCAATGTCTTTTCTATTTCTCTTGTGCAGCAGCCAACTGACACATTAAACTGCCTTCTTAGCTATAGAATGGTTTAAACAGAGGTCAATATTTGGTACTGCTGCTGTCTGCAGAGAGTATCTGAGGTGAGATACGAGTAAGCACAGACTTCCAGACTTTAGAGGAAGGGAACTACAGACAAGATTGCAAACCAAAGCTCCTGCCTAGTAAGGTACAGTATTATTGTTACGCTCAACCAACCATTTCATCCCAGCTCTGCCAGAAAATAATGTCTTACTACGGTATGACACAAACAACCATGAGAACTTTAACTTCTGTTTCTTAAAAAAAGTGTCAACAATATATTGACCACTGACTTCAGACAGAATTAACGAACTACTGTTCTACCAGAATCAAAAAACAAACAAACGAAAAAACCTAATTAAGTGTAATATCTTCAGCTCGGGAAAAAAATCACAACTAACACCCTAAGCAAACAGCGGTGACTCTAGTCAGATGGCTGTCACCATTGCAGAAAAGTAAAAAATAAAAATATATTTAGACACAAAATACCTCATTTAAAGATGTTCATTTTGTGTGAGTCAAAACCAAGAAAGAAGAAAGGTTTACACTATAAACTGTAGAGAAGAGATTTTTTTTTTCCATTCAGGCCTTGGTATAAAAAGGGTCTACCTACCAAATGCACAGGTTCCCAGGTGAGAGTTACAATCAATAATAGTAGTTGTAATTAAAGTAAAAAAAGGCAAACAGGTAGATTGGATTCCCAGTAAATGAAGGCACTCTAACAACTTAAAATGAAAACATTTGAAATCAACTTCAAGTAATATGCTAAAAAGAATTACGCACATACATTTCATGCTCGCTGAGAATAATATTATCAAACTGGATTCAAATGTTTCAAAGCTACAGAGAGCCTGAGCTTGTCTGACTAATTAAAATTAACTATGTTACTGAGCTTACCCCTTTGGACAAGCAAATTCTGGGTAAGGTCATTTCATCAAGCAAATGTCTGTATTTAAAAGGCATTAACAATATATTTTTTCTGAATAATATATTACTGGATTGAGGGAGATTTTTGGAGTTATTTGGATTTTGGAAGACACACAATAACTCTCTTTATTTATAATACCTTGAAGACAAAAAACTATTCAATAAAATTTAAGAAAACATGTCAAAACTAGAACCTTATTTGAATTATTAATAAGGTCAAAACAGTGTTTGATATGAAAACACCCTATTTTTACTAAAAATATCACTTGATTTTTCATTTTTTAAAAATACAAATAAACAGAAAAAATGTAGATTTCACTGTGGTTTGACATTACCGAGACCGTTGCATCTTCCACGCTTCTTATGCAAAGTATAGACCTTGTTTTCCTTGGTCAGATATAAAGGGGGAGCAGAGAATTGAAACACAAAATTCCAGGTACTGTAACAAGTTTTTTTTCTTGTCTTCATTTTTCCATAATATAATATAAAATGGGAAAGTTAAGATCACAATAAAGAAAATAAAGTTTAGGTTTCTCAGAATGCACTATGTAGAAAACTAGACTACCATATTGGTAACAGCTGAAAATTCTGACTCCAGCAGTCCTGCTCTTTCCCGGGTGGAAGGTGCTGGGAGAGGCCAGCCCATGTGTGCAGATACCAGTCCATCACCACCAGCCCCGTTTCCCTGTGCGATAGATTCCCTCTGATGGGAGGCACCTCTGAGTATCACCACAAAATAAATAAGTGTTTAGGTAGCAAACTGACAGTTTTAAAGACCATTATTACTTCGCGAACACGCCAATCCACACTAAATCATTCCCTGTGGGATCTCTTCCTTTCTGAAGATAGATATACTCACTCTGTTCCAACTGTCCCACACGACTCAAGGAAATATTATTTTTAGTATACTGGCACTAACAATCTGAGACCTACTAAATAAAAATAATTTTATGACACAAAATAAAACCCCCTCATTTTATCAGACACTGATCTGATTATTTTCTGAATAAAGCTAATAAATATAAATATATAGTTTAAAAGTACATGTGCTGTGGAGCCACAGATCATCACAGACAATACTTCTCTTGGTGCCTGCTGTGTTTCAGATTTACTAGAGTTTCTTGTAACATTCTTTTTCAAAAAAAAACAGGGGTTTCAAATTATTCTTTAAAATTTAATTTTAGAATTAGAAATGGACAAAGTTTCTTACCATTTGCTTTCCAATGAGAACATTCCATCAAAAGGTAGCAATTTGGAAGATGAAGCACAGTAATTCCACGCATTGTGGTGCTCCATCAGCAAAGGGCTGGATTTGGAAATACAGAGTCCCACTTCATCGCCCTGACAAAACTGATCTGCAGTTCACTTAAATATTACAACATGGATATTATTGCCATCATTTAATATCTTAGCATTAATATGTGAGGCTGCCAAAGGATTCTAATAACAGAAACACTGTTCAGGTCGAAAAAAAAATAAAAAGTAACCCATAAGCATGTTTATCTAATTAACTAAAACTCAGCTTAGAATGTACTACTCTGTCATGGTTTAGCCCATCCCCCTCAGTTTTAGGGTAGAAGATGGTTAGTTCCAGGTGAAATTCCGGCTAGGTAGCCAATTAGAGACTTCTGTGACGTCTCTACGAATTACATAATTTAACACAAACCGGAAAAGAAGGGTTGTTGTCGTTGTTGTAGTTGTGTGTGGGGCAGAAAGAAATTCGGAGCCATGATGTAAGTGAGGCGGCGAGGCCTCCCCGAGTGGGGGGCCAGAGCCCTCCGCCCCTGGCCTTGGGCCAGGGGCAGGCATGGCACTGAAACCTCTGGCCAAAGCATGTAACAGAGTGGAGAAGAAAACTCCAGGGAAAACTGCTCGGCTGAGACAGAAGGAGTTCTAACTCTGAGAGGAGCGGCAGAAAGCAAGAGATAACAATGCAGCTGCCAAGGTCGGTG
>VXAY01002050.1:879-16920 GCA_013399855.1 Oxyruncus cristatus | reverse complement strand
GTGGAAGAAACCTCCATAGAGCCCTGAATCTTGTAGTGACGACATGATAAAAAACCCTCAGCAGCTGTAAGCAAGCAGCAAGGTGGGAGTATGAAGAGAGAGAGGTTCGAGCTACAGAGATATGGAACTGTTACCTTAAAGACTTTTTTTTTCCTCCCTTCTCATTCTTCCTCTGGACTGTTTTTGAAGAAGAGGAGAGGGGGGGCATTTGTACATATATAAGTGTGCTATTATAAGAAAACTAGTTAGAGTTGCATGTATATATGAAGTATTTTCCCCTTAGTGTCTGTACTGTAGCAATAAATCTTAGTATTACCCCCATTTCAAGGTGATCTGTTTTGTCTGTGCAAACTCTTCCTAATTAGTAGCAAAATTTATAGGTTGATAACACTGTGCAGAAAGCATAGGGGCTAAACCTATGACATACTCTCACTCCTATAAGGACAAGTGTCATTGCGATAGTATTCTCCCTTTTATGCCCTGTGTCAGGCAAAATTTGATCTAAGCCTTGCCAGAAATTCATTGCCTATGATCCGGCAATTCCAGCTTTACTCAGTTGATCTAGCTCTGATCTGAATAATCAGTGATGTTCTCTTGCATCCAGCTTCAGGAGCTGTCGGTTGAAAACCACTTTGACATTTCTGATTTGGTATCCTGCCCTCAAAAAATGAATTTGATGCTCATGTGTCTCCTCCTGGCTCCTCACTGCCACAGCAATCTCTCTGCATGGCACACTGCCTGGGGACTACTGGATGTGCCACTTTTACAAGGGCACAGATGCCAAGAATAGGTGGTTTTAAATGCAGAGCCACCATATTAATTCACTGCCATCTTGTCTTAATGCCAACATCTCTGACTCCAAATGCATGTCATTAACAAGGGCTTTAAAACAAGGGTATAAAGACCTAAAAGTTATAAAATAACCTGCTCATCAAAAGCCTAGAAATTTTTCAAATGTAAACATGCATATGGTCTTCTCTGTAGAAAGTGTTATAAAACCTGGAGTGAACCTCTCATTTAAAACTTCAAATGCTGCAATGCTGTTAATCATGTAAATCATATTAAAGCCACTCCAGCCATAACAGTGTCAGTATAGAAAGTTTTCAAACATTTAGTACAGAGTTGAAATAATTTTAAAACTCCTTTTCTTTGTTTTCTTAGCTCCAAAATGGAGACAAGCTTTAAAATGAACTATCTTATTGCCTGAATATGATTAATAAATAATGTTGTAAATGCAACTAGTTCTTCTATTCCTCAATTTCTCTGAAGGTTAAAATCCTGAAAAATGAATGCTGCATTGGTGCAGTGGTGCTTAATTTTCATGTTTGTCCCCGTTTGCCATACAAATATTTCTCTGTATGTACTGGGTAGACAACCTTTTGACTGGGTACATCACACGCCCATGGTGAGGACGGAACACACTCCCACAACTCCCTCAGCCCACAACAGATGGTAAGTTGGTAAGTGAACTTCCTTCTGCTTGGTAAGAAGGTAAGTGAACTTCCATGGGATCAGGAAGGACTGTAAACCCCTTTGCATTCATGTTGAAGGAGTCAGTAAGGGAAAGAGCAGTGAAGAAGAGGTTGCAGACTACAGGGAATGTGTGAGGACTTGCCCTGGTGCCAGAATTTGTGCCACTGCTGTAGCTGAAGCAGTGAGTTATCAGGTAGTGCGTGTTACTCCCTGCGCACCGGCCTGGCCTCACAGCCAGCTGACAGCCAGGCTCTGTATTGCTGGAACAGGCAAAGCATGGTTTAAGAACTAGCCTCAAGGCTGATGGCAACCAAACAGGACAAATCACTCAACATTAAAAAGCAAAGCTGATGGAGTTGCAAGACACAAGCAGTTCCTCTGAGAAGGCAAGATCCAGCCAGCTCATATAAATACACCTGAATTTTTTTATGCAGAGAAGAGATTTTTTTTAAATACATTTGATCTCCCCAGTGATATGGTACACAAATATGCCAATTTTGAAATATATTTGAACACTGAGTAAAATACAAATGCTTTCCAGTCCTTAACCAGAAATTCTACCATACTTGGACAAAGCCCATTTGAATAAAAAACTAAACCACACAATAAAAAAAAAAAATAAAAAAAATTAAAAAAAAAAACCTAGACCCAAACACATCATCCATTTTCTGCTCGTACACCAGAAATTATTTACACTTTTCCTTATGACTTCATCTTTCTCTCCAGATATCTCTTCCACTCTTCCCACCAAAACTGCTGTACAGCTCTCAGATGACTGAAGACCAGAATTCCCAAATACAGTCTGTCAACCTATATCTGTCAAGTCAGCTACAGCAAGCTCTGCCATAGATGTCTGCTGCACCAAAAAGACCATGACCTATACCCACAGAGTCTGAAACAACAGTGAGGATAAGTTCCCTGAACTCCACGAAACTCCAAGTAGATTTACCACAAGAAGAGAACAATGCGGGTTTCCACCAGCTGAGTTTGCCTCCTTCTCCTTACAGGAGGGGCTGGCACTTCCAATCAGAGGATTTCATATCAAATGGTGAGAGCATGGTGCTAATAACACCAAGCTCCACGGGTTCAAATCCTGTATGTGCCGTTAACTTAAGAGTTGGACTCAATGATCCTCAGAATATTCTGTGAAATCTTAAATCTGTGCAGTATCAAACTATTTAGCAGTTGCATTATTAGGTATGTTAGCAAACTATATGCACAAATGAAATGTCTTGTCTCTGCCCTTGCAGTCTTTGCCATTATTTGTGGATGCATTTCATCTCCTTGATACATAGAACTGATCATAACTTACACAACTTAAATGTTTCAACAGAGACTTCCTATCATAATTTATTTGTGACAGCTACAAGAGATGTGAAGAGTGACTTTATAGTTGTAGTTTTAGTCATTAAAAACATTTCAAGTCTTGCCACATTTTTTATGACTTTGGGCATCATGCCAAGTAAACTTACACCAGTTATTTTTGGCCCCCTCATGCTCCCACAGCCTCCAGAGACTCTGCCCTTCACACAGTCCAGTGCAGTCCTCCACAAAATCCCTTGCAATAGGCAGGCAAGGGATGTGGACATGCCCTGACTGAGAGACTTATTTGTTCTTTCACAGGGTGGGTGAAGGCACTGGTACAAGAGTAGCTCTTTACCTGCTTTTTTGGCAGTGCATTAGAGCAAACAGCAGAGGGAAGACGTTAGGACTTTCCCAAGTAGTTTAGGAGCTCCCCAGGGCGAATAGCAGGTGTCTTGAAATTAGTGAGGCTCATGCAATGTGCAGACAGTATTAACCTGGTCTCTTGAGCCTGAGGATGGCTTTTCCCCCCAGCCTTCCTCTCAGCTCTGTTCTAAGTTCTCTGCTAGGACAAAGAGAGCTGAATTTGACCCACCTCTGACAAGAAGTCAGTCTTTAAAAAGTGAGCTTCCCACACTTTTTAAAAAGAGGTGGCAAAACTCCAATTTATTCCTTCTGTGCTTCCTGCTCAGAAAGGGGTCAGAACCCTCTCTGGGTCAGAATATTTGTTTCACACAGTGTTGCTGCTCTATTTGTGCCAAGTTTCCTGCAATATCTGTATTTATTTCCCAGTGGAAAATTGGTTGCACATTAAGCCAAATTCCTTCCATTCTTGCTGTTTTTACAGTATATTACAGGCTTCATAAGATAAAGCTGCGAATAGCAGCAATCTGCTACATTTCAATGGGACAAGATTACACTTAGAACACTATAGGATTTGTTTATATTTCCATGATTACAAACTGTTTTAGGGAAAGAGGATTACTGTAACCACTATGTTGGTTTGGTTTTTAAAGTGCTTTTTTTACCATCATGTAGCAAATAACATCTCTATTCCTCCTGTGCTGAGCCTCACACTGAGCCTCCAAGACAGATAATTAGAGCAGATAAGGCCTGTAGGAATATCTCAGCTGAGGTATTTCTGCGCAAGTAGAAGAGTCTCCAATGCTGCTGTCTATTGTTATTCTGCTCCAAAAAGACAACTTCCCCCTATTTTCCTTTCAGATATTTTAAGTTTTCTGAAAATTCCTTTCTTTCTCCCTCATCAAAGCAAAACAGAAAAATGCATTCAGACAGTCCTTCTTTTATACCCATATGATAAGGAAGCACCCCTGCTCTGGGAACCAAGGGCAGAATCTCAGGGTATGCAGGGACTGAATAATATGTGCTTCTGAGTCAGAATTCCACTTCTCTGATTGCTGAACACTTCAGTCTTCCTTCCCCATCCCTGAAGATCACTGATATTTAGGTGACCCTCTTAACAAAAGCTTGAGGAACCCTGCCCAGCATCCTGCTTTCACAGAGCTGAAAAAAACAACCAACCAAACAACCAAAACCACCACCACAACAACAACAAAAATAAAAAACAAAATTCTGTTCAGAGCTCTTTGCAACGGTGCTGCAAACAGGATTCTCAAGGGGCAGCAGGACAAGGAATTTGGTTGCAGATCCATATTTTAAGAGACCAGAAAGTACCCCAAAACCCTGCACCGCAGTGGGACCTGCAAGACAGAGCAGAAGCTGGAATACCTGTGGGTCTATGACCAGAAAAACTCACACTAACAACAGTATCTTTGTATGGGATTTTTGTCCTCTCCCTTTTTAAACCCCTTTTTTCTTGCCTGTTCTTCTTAGAAATTAGAAGCAATGACTTGCATCTTTAGGGATGTAACTGACAATATAAAAATACAATAGAAGTAAAAACTGAAGTTTCCAACTAGTGTTAATGGAAGCAACCCAATTGCCATTACTTGGCACGGTAACCTGCTACAGCTCCCGTCTGGTATTCCGTTCCTGTCTTATTACAATTATTTGGATTGTGCAGTTTTTCCTCTAAGGAAATTCCTAACACAAAGAGAGGAGAACTGGTGAAAATTAAAATTTGTATATAACACATAGAAAATATTCCTTTTAAGTAATATCTCCAAGGACTATTTTCATTTAGACACCTCATTCTTTCCTGTAGTGGTCCTGAAAACATTGACTAAATGTATACAACCCAACTGGACACATTTGGGCTTGGAAATATAATTTCAGGAATCATAAACACATTAATATGAGAAAAACTGATATTACTAGAGTAATACCATGCTCACAGAAGTAATTACATATTAGTAAGCACATAGTCCCTGTAAGAAATGGCCACATTACTATACATATTGTCTTTTTTAAAAAATAAAAATTTAGCTTCTATTCCTCCTTCTAGTAGCAAAAGTACAAGTCCTTGCTGCATGTAAAATGGTTTAAAAATCAAATCGATTTTCCCAGAGTTTTAATTGGCTTCCAGTTTGACCCAAAAACTGAGCAAGAAAGTAGAAATTTATCAATTATAATTACAAGAAACTTCATTAAACCAAATTTATATGCCTGGAAAAATCTAGTATAGAAACAAAATATCAAGATAAAGCCACAATGTAAATGCTAAAAAACTAAATATCGTGTTCTAGCTTTCATTTTTAAACACACCTAATTTAAATCAGGGGGACTCTCAAGAAAAAATTTAAATACTTTTATTCTTTCATCTGAAAAAAATTCATGGACTTTGGTAAAAATTTTACCAGTCTTTGGTCCAAAATTGTACAATTATTGTAAAATAATCTTTGTTATCCCAGTGCTATATTTCTTAATGTCATAAATATTCTGCCTAATAACATCGTTATTTAAAATACAATCCTCTAAATGGCTTTATACCCAAAATGATGAATTATTGTAAAAGATATTAACATCTATGTGTTGATGCCTCAGAGCTTTTTGGATTTTTTAACTTTTTAGATTTTAGAAAGAGTTGTGTAGTAAATGTAATTTTAATGTAGCTGCATTACACACGTCACTCTTTAGCATAATAGTTTACACATAGGTAACTTTATTATCCCATTTCATATCAATCCCTCTAAATTCCATTAGCATGTTTAGTCTTCTTTTCAAGGTAGAACTGTAGAAAAACACCTCTCTTAAAGAAAAGCAGACCCTAGGCCTGGACCAGCAGATATCACACAGACACAGCAACTTTCAAGCCCAGCATTTTGGAGGAGCTCCAAGGGCCGTGCGTGCTGCAAAGAAGATGGAGGAAGGGGGGTCCCAAATGCCCCTGAACTGGGGCAGAACTGGGAGGATAGATCTGGGATTGGACAGGCGATATTATAAAATCACAGTACCATTCTCTGGGTGCACATGTGTAGAGGATATTCTCCTGGGCCTGAGGCCTGAATGAATGACCTGCTCTTTTTATTTTACAGACTAAATTTTCCTGGAGTCTTTTCCTCCATGATCTCATTAGGCAATAGTATGATGAAAATGTATTTATTTATTCTGAGAGACAGGGCACCAATTTATTGCACAGACAGAGTTCCTCAATTCAATTGAAATGTTCCAATTTATATGACAGAAGCAAAAAAACATAGCTAAGCAAAAATTACCAGCTAAGAGCCTTAAATAAACAAAATACTGTTTCTACTGTGGTCTCTCTCTAATTGCCCATCAGTTTAGTATCTTGTTTTAACCATTCCAGTGTCCAAAGCTGGTTTTTGGGGTGATTATTTTTACCAATGCCATATAAACTTAATATATGATGCCATTAAATGACAACAGCCTCTTCCAAGAAAAATCAGTCCCTAGCTGTAAGTAATTAGGGAAAGAAATTTATTTTACATTTGAGGGTGAGAGTAGCCACACATTCCTGTGAGCAGGCTCCAAGTGTGCTCTAGCCATGCTCCAAGCTACCTGGGAAGCATGAAACCATTAACCTACCACGGAGGATCATCTAATAGCCCTTGTCTTTTGAGCAAGGGTTGTCAGAGCACTTTCAGTGTGAGTGTGGCCCATGCCCAACTGCTTGGATGCTGCCAGCATCTGGAAATACTGGACGGATGTATTATAATGGGATACTCCAGGAAGGCAAATTTCTCCTCGGCCTCTCCAATAAAATTATGCCTGAACATACAATGGGAGTAGAAGGCAGCAGGAACTGGCCACAGGTCTAACTCTATGGCCACTCCTCCTTTAAATCTGACCCACCTATCTCAACTTATACAACAAGATAAAATGGTTGAGCTCCAGACTACTTGGCTGAAGAGCTAGGAGGGGTCATTCCATGCTTCAGAGAAAGGGCTTGGAATGTTTTCTTAGAGCCTTCTCCAATGGGGATAGAAACGAAGGTAGTTCCATTTAAGGAGTTACTTTTTGTTGTATTAGGAAACAAGAAAAAAGAGGAAAAAGAGATGCAGATTTTGCTAGTTACCCAAATCAATGACTAGAGCAAAGTTAGACTGTCACATTTCAGACATTATAACATGAATATTTCCTGTACATTTTGGGCATTGCCAAGCACTCCATCGACGTAATTATGTAGTTTTATTTTTTTAAGAACATGTTAAAACTTCAATTTCATGTATGTTTCTGCTGGGAGAGGGAACAGGAAGGATTATAAATGTATTTCACAACCATACTGTTGGTTAACAGAACAACAAGCTACAAAAAAGATTCAGGTGGTTCCTGATTCATGATAATTCTTGGGTTTCATATATATCCTGGTTGATTGCATCACAGTATCATGTGCTTGCCCCATTCCTATACTCACCCCAGGTATCCCTCATTGACCTTTGCTGGAGACAGAGCACAAGCTCAAGGGACCTTTCTTCAAGTACAGTCCCATGTTGATGGTTATCCTCCAGGAAAATCTTCAGCAGAGAGCTAAAGTATATTTTACTTTGCTCTCTTCTCAGATTAACAGCAATGGGCTGAGGCAACAATATTATTTTTATATTTTAATTAGTTGAGTCACAAGAAAATGGCTTGTCACAGTTAGCCTTATTGCTGTTGTCTGTGAGCAGAAACACTATCTAGAATATCCAAGTGACTTTTAAAAGACTTTTATGGATATTCCACTCTCAAAGCACGTTAGATGAGCTCAATGGATACCAACGAAGATCATTACATATGAATTTACCCTGCCCATTTCCTTTCCTCTCTGCCTCTGATGCTCTTTTAGTGCACTGAATGTCTTCTTAGGGAATTTCATTTAATATCTTGGCAGCACACTCAATTCCTGCTGTCAGATCCTTGAGGCAGTCCTATAAAAAAGGGGTAGAATGCTTTATTGCTAGAGTCAGCAAAAGTTATGCTCAGTGATGTTCTTACTCATACCACAACATTATGCATACCCTTCCCATGATTCACAGGCAAAGGGAGGCAAGCAATTTTAACAAGAGCTTCAACTCTCTCTGCTCCTAGATGTACATGTAACACTTGGTACTCTGAATTCTGCTCCACATGAACTGCTGTCTCTGCCTGCTCTTCTTCTCTTCACACAGGCCCACATCTCACTGCTCCTGCATGATCACACACTTCATTTGTGTTCAATACTTATGTGCAAAACGTGCACTTCAAGTGTCAGTAAATGGTAGCCTGCTAGGACAGACACTAAGGTTAGAGCTTAGGGCTCCTAATCAACCTTTGCATTTCCAGCTGCCCATAGCAAGCCAGAGACCTTGAAGAAGTCACATAGGGTTCCCACTACAAGTTCTATAGCCTGTGGCTGTATAACAAAGGACTCAAAACTTTGACCTAAAGTGAAAGAGGAAGGAGGTTACTAACTTAAAATTGGCCTACTTCAAAAAGACTTCAAAGTCCTTGCTAGTGTTACAGAACAATCCAGTCAGGGAAGACTTACAAAAACACATTGAAGCCAGACTCAGAATTTTATCACATACACTCTTCCCATGGGCTTACATGGCAAGGAAGACTTTTATTCCTTACTTTTTTAAAACATGAGGAAAACACTAAAATAGGACCCTGTCTCAGTTTAATGAGATAGAAGTGTTTTGCTAAGAAGGATGAGTTATTAGGAAAGACCAAAACTCCTCCCTCTAAGCAATTGTAAATCCGAAATTAAGAGGCTCCAATTGAGAAAGTGTGGAAAAAGGAAAAATAACAGCCCTTTATTAAAGGATATATGTGTATTGGAGAAACAGCAAAAAAAAACCCCAACCCAATAATAACCCTATACCCAAAAATCCCTTTCAATGAAAAGTGAACAGTTCAGTTTGCACTTTTTGGTGCAATTCTAACCACAGTCAGCAGGGGGCGCTGTTGGATCTCTGGAGGTGCAGAGCCCGCAGTGCTCGGGGGTGGCCGACAGGAGGCGCTGTTGGGCTCTGGTGGTCACCACGTGGAGGCCGTGGGTGTGCTGGGGGGGCCGAAATGGAGCCTTTCCCTTCCCCTCACCGAGAAGGGGAAAAAGAAGAAGGGAACACAACTGTCTGCTACTGGTCGTGCAACTTCCCTTTTCTTCGCTGAAGTCCACAAAAAAGATGCTGCCAAGAGACATGGGAGCTGGGGGAAGGGAAAAAACAAGTCATTCTCTTCCCAAATAGTTCCTCTTCAATGAAGTCCAAGCAGGTCCACCCGGGCAGGGTGGGGGCAGAAAAAAACAGGGTGCCAGCAAGCCAGGCAGCCAAGCTGAGAACAAAGCAGCCTCCCAGCTTTTCCAACGCACACCTTTCCTTGTTCCTGCAACCACGAACTGTGTATCCTTCCCCCCTCTCCAGGCGAGGGAGGGAAAAAAAAAAAAAAAGGATCTCCTAGCCCCTCCCAAGGCCAGTAGCCTGGAATGTCCATCTACTGACCAGTTCTTTTGTGTACCCAAGGCAAAACCAGCCTGCCCATTCAAATATTCCCCCCACACAGTGGGGCAGAGGGAAGGGAAAATTCCGTGTGTAGTTTTTTAGAAAAGGGGAACCCATGACAGACCCAAACCTACCATTTCACCACTCAGGAATTGTAGCCCTACAAGTATTAACATCAAAAACGTAACCAGTTTTGAATTCAGCAAGGTTGCTTCATGTATCTCCAGCATGCAGCTCCCCCAGCGTTAGAAGGCCCTTTTCTTTTTCCTATTTTAAATTATTAAACAATTTATTAAAGACTTATAACTGAGGTTGTATTCTTCACTTCCTATTTAGCAGCCCTTCTAGTGACTCAACTACGGAGCAGTACGGTGTTACACACTATTGCTATGATGCCTGATGGATGGGGTGGATGTTGGGAGGGAGAGGAAGAAAAAAAAGTGTTCCAAAAGACACACCTTCCAGAAGTCTTACAAAACATCTTTTTTCAGAGCTACTCTGCATTACCAGAGCTACACTTCTATTTAAAAGGAAAATGAATGATCTAGCCCTCTTTTACACCTTGTGCTCTTCTGGATTTTAGTACTGCTGCATTTCATAGGCTGAGATGACTTGGTCCCGCACACCTTGCACACAGTGATAGAATATCACTATGATTTACACAATGGTCCACCTCGGGCAATAGTTACCAGTCATCTTTTATTGCAAATCTAACAAATAAAACTTCTATCTTGAATCCAGTATTAAAGTACACTTTTTCTCTTATTAAAATGCTCAGTAAGGAAGAACAGAAAGTGTCAAACAGCAAAAGTATTGCTTTTATAGGGCTCAGCTGATGCAGAGCAGTTCGACTTCAGTAGTCATTATTTAGTGCTTACTTAGTAAAACTGTTCAGCTCAGGCACTGACTGTCTAAGCATAAACAACATTCAAATGCTGAATGTAGGTTTCCATGAGGACTTCAGTTGTTGCAGAATTTCAGCAAAGTGTAATAATACGTCTCAAATAGACTTCCGTTTACTGTATAGGCAGCTTTTTCCACGTAGAGTCAAAAGAAAGACCTTTTCACTGGACATCTGTTGATGTCTTTTGGAAAATGACTTCCATTTTTCTTGAAAACAACTAAAACAAAATTGTCTAGTGTCTCAAGGAAAAAAAATCTGTAAAATTACTCCTTTAGATTTGTCTGAAAAGCCAAAAAAACCAACATCCATACATCAAAAACAATTCAAAGATTAATTTAGCAACAGACAAATATATATAATAAATATGAAAAAGAAGAATGTTCACACAGGTCTAATATATATTTTTCCTAACATACACACACAATTAACATATATATACCAGTCACGAGTTAAACTAGAAGTTGGGTGCAATGGCTTGCAGACCAAATAAAAAATAAAACACTTCTAAATCAGATGCATGTATTTTTAAATGTGAGTATGCAATAATATTCCTTGTTGGTTTTGGAACAGGTATCAAACTCAGGGCTGGAATGTCATCACTGCTGGCAGGGAACAACTGCGAGGACACTCATGTATGCAGTGGTCCCACTGAACACCATCAGGTGTTGTTTATGCATGATCCAAGTCTAGATGTCAAGGCAAAACACAAGGAGTCCACAGGGAATATAACATGGAAAAGCGTAAGAAGAAAAGGATTAGTTACCAGATACCAATAAAAATTAAAAAAAAAACCCACCTTTTTTCTTTCTCCTAAAAACTAGATTGTACTGCAAACAGGAATGATCCCAATACAAAAGAGTTTGCATTTAGGCCTTAAACACACTTCAGAGAAACCTAAAATTAAACACATTTTCCTACAGTTTAGAAGCTCTCCCCTCAAAAAAATTTTTCAAATTCCTAACTACTCTGTTTAAAACAATTTTTTCTCTCTTCTGCTAAAACATGGGCTGTTTTTGCAAGAGAAAGCCAACAAAAATATATTTAAATACTCCCCATTTTTTAAACACAAGCTTACCTATACGTTATTCTTACCTTCAAAATCTGTGTTCACTTCTGGTTTGAACTAAAGAACAGCTTTATGGGAGCAAGTAACTTAATCAAAAAGAATTGATATCGCCAAATCCATTTTCAGAATGTATTTCAGTACTTTCCCAGAGGCTTTTTGTCTCACTGAACTTAAACCCAAAGTGCTGAAACATTCTGGTTTTTGGACTAGATGCATCTATGTGCAAAGCAGTTCTGCTACTGGGGAATCAGACTGCATTCAGGAAATCCGAGATCCATCTTCTTATTTTTCCTAAAATTGCTCTCCCAAGGGAGGTACAATAAAGTACTTGATTTCCCCTGCACTTAGCTTCCCATACATAGATAAGACATCTGTTTCTTTGCTTCCCCTCTATACCTGCTGATTTGGATTTCCATGTGTGTATATATTAAAACCGTGCAGCACTCCAGGATCCTGATCCTGTTTGATTCCCATTGATGCATGCTACCAACAAGGTGTTTAAAAGCGCTACCAGTTAAAAAAAACCCCAAACTTTTAGACAATCAACCGGGTTTTACACCACCAATGTTTAGATCTGGTTGGAAAACCAGAGAGCTTGTGGTGATGAGAAATAGAATACCATAGCTACACCGAATCATACTGCAGAGACAGCTCTCTTGTCCTCTGAGTTTGTAGGATATGGAGCAACGAAGCAAAGTACTAAACTTTTATGAAAAGGCTACAAAATTTTGTAATCATTAAAATCATTCTGTGACATTATCCCAACCAATAAACACACATTCACGAATTTAATGGAGTACACAACATCAAATTTTCATGAAGATTCAAGTAACAAGATTTCTGCAACTATTCTTCACTCTTCAACACATTAACTTGACTGATTTCCTCTTAACCTTTCACAATTATGGGGTATACATTGACAAATCTAAGACATGAAACCAGCCTCAGTGCAAGGCATGCAGTCTTTGGAAACCTACTAGATGAAGGACTGTCAGCCATTAAATCTGGTCAGGGAACAACTGCTTGAATTATTTGTGCAAAATTAGTGCCATCTCAGCACACCTTCAGCTCCCCCTTTGTTAAAATTCACAAGAGTCCTCACTAAAGAGATGAAGGAGCATTAAATGAAGGCAGAAATTAGACCTAATTTTAAATATGCACTGGTTTAACAGAACCCAGTAAACTGCTCAGGTGCATTACACCTGTGACTTCCTTAATATTTCTTTAACTATTTTGGAAGGTAATTTTCTGTTGCACTGAAAACCGATTTTGTTCAGACATATTCACGTTTTCCCACAGTGGAGTAAAAAAGTTATCATGAGAACTAATTAGCTTGACCTTCTCTTTGCCCAGTAATGAGATATGCACAAAAAAGTTCTCTCCTTTCATGTCTGAGTTTGTCAATTAAAGCTCAGGCTTTCTATTCTTTACATTGTCCTCAAGAGTATTTACCGCAAGCACAGCCAATATAAGGAATGCTCTATCCACTCACCTATTAACACTAGCAGTTAATAGCTTTGAATTTTCTTCAGAAGAGGATAACAACACCCATAAATGAAACTTCCTTCACAGAAGCCAGATAAAATCCTTCTGTGTTCAGACTTACTTTGGCAAAATTAAAAGCTATGGATTTAGGCAGTAATGGACCGTACGGGCAAAAACAACTGTCAAAAGAATAATCATATCCCAATTTATTTGGAAATTCAGGAATTGCTGCATTTACATGAACTATAAATCCTGATTTCTTTAGTACTCTAATAGTGCAAACTTTTTTTGCAAATATAAGCCCTTAATTGATACATTCAACTTCCTTTTACAAATAAAGCATGTCAGAAGATAAACCATAAAAATCAAAGGCAAATACCCAGGGACTAGCAGGAGCAGGGACCTTGCTGTAAATTTTCCTTCATGTTACTCAGATAAGATCATAGCAGTCCAGGTTACAGGGGAATGACATGGGAATCAATGGAGATTTTGAAGAAGAAAGAAGGTCAAGAAAACTTCTACTTTAAGGTAATCCACAAGTCACACATCTGAAATTCGAGCAAACTGATCCCAGAAAATGGACTTTAAGATCTAATATAAGGCCTCGGCTTTCCATTTCACAACCTCAGACCTATACATTCGTGACATGTTACAGACATACTCTTAAAAAGAAATTTGACAAGAGATTGGGCAGTTCCATTGCTTAGGAAAACTACATTTGCTGGACTCAAAATTCTCTACCCATTTCATCCTGGGTATGTAGAACACTCCAGTTCTTGATTACTTTCAAAAAAAAAAAAGTAAGTAATCACCCTGATTACTTTCTTCATAAAAGTGTAATTGAACTGCGCAGAAGCCAAGGATCACCCTTCCAAAGAGAATTGTTCTTTCACTGAAGAGCACCGCAAATCCTTTACCCATTCTCACCAGTGCCATCCATCACTGTGAATGAGGATCTTAAGCTCACTGAGTGCTCCATGAAGAAAGAATTTACCAGTGGTGTTCACACAATGCTCACACTAAGCTAAATGTCCTTAAAATTACCTTTTTCAGAAGGAGGTGCATCTTCCTCCTCTAGAGTTCACACACCTGACATCTTGGTGAGTTGTCCACTTGAACACTTCTCTACTGACAGCAAATCAACTACCATTCTTCTGTCTGAAATATAGCTGACATGGGGTTAGGGTTGTGACAATCCTCTTCCACCCAATGCGCCAGTTATCAGAACATCTGGAAAAGATGTAAGAAGCCCAATTTCAGTTTCCTCCTCTACTTAAAGGAGGTTCTAATTTTCACTCTTCACTGTGCTACCAGCCAGGAAACCTCAGAGCCTGGGAGACCACAGTCAGTCCTGGGCAGGGAATGACACAGACTGAAGCCAGAGGCAGGCACACAAGGGAAATGAATTGAGTTTTCCACATGGAGAAGACTGCTCTTAAAGCCAGGCCATATAAAAGAATTTCACCATTTTTCACCCCTCATATTTCTTCAGATTGGAACAGAGAGTTCTGACTGATGTTGTAGTATGCATCAATATGTTCAAAACATATTGCAAAAGATGTCCCTTGGAAACAGAAAGGCTGCAAACTTCACTGCCTAGTGAAGACTCATGAGACAGAGACAAGGAGCACTGTGCTATTCTCAAGGGAGTATGGAGCACATGCCCACACAGGGCCTTGTGGAAACTCCCCAATGACCACAGTCTCCCTGTATGAGAAGCGTGTCGGTGAAATGCCTGTACATCACACTGGTCAGTGGAATTTTTCCATTCCCAGTCTAGTCTTACATCATCTAGTTTGCTTACATGGTCCTTGAAAAATCTTTGGGTTAGAAACTGCCATTCGGGGATGCGCTGGTTGGGTTTTTGTCAGGGATGGTGAGGCATGTAGGAAGAGAGCAGGAGCTGACTTGCTTACAAATTGCTTATTAGTGGCCTTTCAGTTGAAGTTTTAGGGAAAGATTAGTTGCTATTATTACTGCACTGGCAGGGGAGAATTATTTTGGAATTGGTTACTGCTTAGCTTTCTAAACTTCTTTTTGGAAAGGGCTGTTTCAGGTGCCTGCAAAGTTTGATTTAATGAGGGGTCTTCTCTTGCTGTGTGCCTGGGGGTGACAGAGTAGAGAGAGGTTGCTCAAAGCTGATCGATGTGGCTCTGAGCTGATTTTATTTCTTGGTTTGTGTCCTTCCCTGTGGGAAGCAGGGGGGGGACAAAGTTTTGAAAAAACTCTGTCCAAGTTTTGGGCTTGGCAGAGTGGTCTGGGATATGATGATTCCTGGCCATGCTGGGAGATCGGGTCTTTTAATGTCATTCTAGTAGTGGTTTGGAATATTAGGTGGATCTGTATTAGTGGGGGACGTGGATCAAGTTTCCCCTGGCCAAGATCTGCCGTGAGGGGGTTTCGCCGTGTGCCTTTGTGTAAGATGCTGGACGTACAGCAGTGGACCAGGATTGCGCGGGTGGCTTCTGGTGCAGCGCGGGCCGCCGAGCGCCAGGTGCGGGCCCGCGGGGATTGCCTTTTACCCATGAAAAATTAAAACAGGACTACATTAAAAAAAAACAAAACCAAACCAAACCAACCAAACAAACAAACAAAAAAAACCACCAAACCCCAAAACAACAACAACCAGAAAGGAGGCAGGGGCAGGAGTCTGTCCACCTTGCAAGGGAGACCCCTTAAGCTAAAACAAAGCTGAGCTAAACAGTCTCCATGGCAACCGCTCGCCCGGCAGATAAACCCCAAACAAGCTCGGGGAGAGAACACCTTTCCTTTCAATTGTCCTGTATTTTACAGATGAGTCTTTAAAAATTGCTGGACAACTTTTTGTAGTTCAACAAAAGAGTTCTGGCAAAAGAAAAACAAGAACAGCAAAGACAGTCTTTGCCAGGAAAGGAGGGAAGAAAAAACCTCTGGCTAAAGTTTGCCTTTGTAAAGAAAAGGTGTAAGAGGTAATACAATAGAAATAATCT
>VXAY01002049.1:209599-249136 GCA_013399855.1 Oxyruncus cristatus | reverse complement strand
AGAGGGTTTGGCGTAGTTTAATAAAGGTTTGGGGCTCCTTGAGGGGGGTTTGGGTAAGCTACAACCGCCTGAAGGAAGGCTTCAGTGAGGCGGGGACCGGTCTCTTCTACAGTACCCGCAGCGACAGGAGGAAATGGCCCGAAGCTGAGACAGGGGAGGCTCAGATCAGATATTAGAAAAAAATCACGGAATATTCTGAATTGGAAGGGACCCACAAGGATCATTCCCTCCAACCCCTGGCCCTCCCCAGGGCACCCCAACAATCCCATCCTATCCCTGGGAGTGTTGCCCAAACACTCCTGGAGCTCTTGGTGCTGTGCCCACCGCCCTGGGGAGCCTGTTCAGTGCCCCACCACACTCTGGGGAAGAACCTTTCCCTAAAATCCAACCTGACCCTGCCCTGACAGAGCTTCGTGCTGTGACAAGGCCAAAGGCTCAGTGTGAGGGTTTTTCTTGTGGTGAGGAGGTTTGGGAGAGGCCAAAATCCTGGCTCCCCTCCACCCAGCTGGGCAGAAGCTGAATCAGAAGCCCTGAAACCCAAACTGGGGCTCTGAGCTTGGAGCACTGCCTGCTCACAGAGGCAGGACATCCATCCTCAGGGTCATCAGCCCAGCACGTGGGGTTGGATTTGGGTATGGTGTGATCCTCCCTCCTCTCCTGTTCACTCCCGCAGGCCTTTGACAGCAAGGGTGGCAATTCCTGGAAGAAATGAGCCCCCCTCGTTAAGATGGAGCAGAGCCGAGTCCTCCCGGGCTGCACTTGGCAGAGCTGGTTGGCATTTTGGGATCACCCGTTCCTGGTCATGGGAGCTGTGCTGTGTGAGCCCCATGCCCTCTTAGGGAACGCCGGGCATGGACTAAATCCCTGGCTGTGGTTGTGCACGCCATAAATCCAGCCGGCGATGACAGGGACACTCCAAACCCTCCGAGTTATTTTTGCCTCCGTGGCTCAGGCTCCGGGCGATCCCAGGCTGTGGCTCCGCCGTTCCCGTCCCATGAGAGGGCAGCACAAGCCCGCCCGTGTCGGATGTGGGTTTTTAGGTGCTGAAATTGGGCAGCATCAATTCTGAAACTCCTTCCGAAGCGATGTGTGTGTGTCTGCTTAAACCTTACCCCGGTTTAAGCATCCCCATTCCGGTGACTACTGTGGGAAACCAACCAGGAGTGGTTTTCCCTGCGGATGAAAAGTGTGGTGAACATCGATCCTCGCTGCATTCCTGCAGGAGACTGTGGAAATCCTTCATTCTCATGCTGAGCAGGATCTGCACCTCTCATCATGCTGCAGCACGGCCAGGACTGATTGCTCTGGAACATCATCTCTTGGGTGTGCAAGACATGAGATTAAAACCATATTGAATTATTTTCTGATTTTTGAGTCCCTAGAGCACCTTCAGGTCGTTTTTCCAAGCTCTTCCCTAAAGCACTGTAAAATCTGGCATGAAATCAGGCAGCCAGCAAGACCCACAGCTGACAACCCAGCTGAATAAAGACGCTGGGTTGTCAAGTAGCACTTTCTGTGCCTCGGTGTCACCGGCGATGTGGTCTCTTGCAAATTCACCCTCTGAAGTCCCTGCTGAGTCTGCCTTTCAAGTGTCAGCTCCCAGGATGTTTTTTTTCCCTCCTGACATGGCCATTTCCCCGCTGGTTAGTCCCAAGCTCTGCTCCACAGAGCCCACAAAGCTGTCACTCATCCTCTGTTATTACTTACAACTGCTCAAAGCCAGTAGTTTTGTTCTTTGTGAACGAACACTTAATGAAGTGAGTCCAGTGCCTTTAATTACCCCTTTCTATTTTTCCTTCCAGCTGAGTAATACAGAACTTGCTTTTCCTGGGATAATCCATAGAGATGGATGCTGGGCAATGAAAATGCAGAAGGAAGCCAGGATCATGTGAGCGTGTTGGACCAGGAGAAAGGAAGAAGTTTATATTCATTGTTTGTCTGAAGTGATTGCTGGTTATGCACCTAACCTTGTGACAGAGCAAAAACACTGCCAGAAGAATGTTATTACCTGAAAAGCTGTTTATCCCCCCTTAAAAATTTGTGAACTGGCAAAGAGGCCCTAAAAGGAAGACGTGGGGATTCCTCTGTCCTGTGTGTGGGTGTCAGCAGCCAAAACATCTGTGTGCCCTGTTCCCTCTGCTGGGACAGCAGGGATTTCTGGATCTAGGAACTTGGTCCTGAAAACTGCTGAGTAAACTCCAGTTAGTGTTTACTGGAACCCACTGGAGGGGTGATCCCTGAGCTCATTTTTTAACTGGTCACTGGGAGCCTTAGCCTGTGGAAGGGCCCAAAACTGGGAGCTTCAGAGCTCTTTAATCCTCAGTAACATCGACTGGAGTTAAGGGTCACTCAGTACCTCCTGGGAGGAGGCCCTGAGTGGTCTTGGCTTTTAAAGTTAATGGTTTTGAGCATGAGAACCTGGCCTGGGTGTTTTTAATTTGAATCTGCTGTTTTTAGCTTCAGCTTGAAACTGTCTCAAATAGTTTTTGTGCCCTCAGTACTGGATGTTACTTTGTTAGAGCCCTCCCTGTTGTTGGTCTTGCAGGTGCCAAGTCCATCCCCTGTCTTAGGCAACTGTAGCCAATGGACCGAGATCAGGCATGAATTTGGCCAGGGATAATTGAAATAATAAATAAAATTTGAAAAAAATTATATATATAAATCAAAAGTTTGAGTTTGGAATAGCTTCTGAGATTCTGAAAGGAATTGAAGTAATCCAGGAGAAAATACGCCACAAAATCTGTTTTCCATTATTGCCTGAGTTGGTATGTCTTAAAATTCAATCAAACCCTTTTTATTTTTTTGTTTTAATATATGATGAAGACAATGCAGCCCAAAGTGATGTGGAGATCTGGGGTCGTTTTCAATGTGGTATTTGTAAATTATTGTAGACTCAACATTCTTCTTTATTTATTGATAAGATTTGCTTTTCCTGTTGTGGTCTCACAGCAAACAATTTCTGCCCCGAGTGGTGTTTTTGAAAAGAGTGCTAGTAAGAGGTCATTACTGATACCTTTGTGCCTGCTAGTTTTCTTATCCAGACCCAGCCTGTTGTGTAACAACACAGTGCAGTGGGAGAGACCTGATGTCCTCTCTTGCCTTGTATTTAAGAAGAAGTGAAGTCACTTATGTGACAGTCCCATGTTCGTATTCCCCCGTGGGTTTTGTAATATTCCCCAGCAAAGCCAAGGCCAAACAGGACAAGGGCACTCCATTGCTGTTGCTTTAAAGGAATATATTTCCAGCTTGAGTGGCTTCTGAGCTCGATAGCTGTGAGCAACAACACACAGAGTTGAGTGTGGGGAATAACTACACACATCAGTGAGCAAGAGGGGCCAGAGGAGTTTATTCCCAGGGCTGTCAGTTTTCCCCTTTAGGAGCAGATGTGCTCCCCTTGCTGGCTTTGCATTCCAATTCCCACACCATCAGTCAATCCCTGTTCCTCTGTAGTTTTTATATGCTTCATATCTTTCCTGAGGGATGTCCTTACTCCCTCCTCAGAGGGAATTGCTTTGGAGGCTTCATCCATCCCCACAGGGATGGAATCAGGCTGACGTATCTCACTAAGCCACGATTCAACTGAGGTCCATCTCAGATTGTGGATGTAATTTAGGGTCAAAAGGAAGCCTGTTTCTTGTTTTCTGCCTTGCTAATACAGGGAGTTCACCCTCAGAGAATTTATGAATATGTCAATTGGTCAAATAAGAGTGTTCTGGATATTCACAGGAATAATTTACTACCTGGCAGGGCTCATTTGTTTACATCCTCCGTAGGGATCCCGTGGGACAGACTTAATCCTGGGCCTGGATGTTTGATTGAGGACAGCTCTTGGGGTATCTGTAGTCCATAGACAGCCAGCTGTGGGATGGTTTAAGGTAAAATAAATATATATATGAGCTTTCCCAGCCCATCAGTGAGGATCTGTGTAACTCCCCAAGTGTTCAGCTCATGGCTCAGTGCAAACACTTCTGATGCTGCTGAAAACAAGCCCCAGTCTGCTCAAATTGATTTTAAAGGCAACAGAAAACCCAGGAGGTCGAGCAAGTGCCTCGTGTGATCAAAGCCAGCGCAGGGGAAGGCACAGTGCAAGGATGGCAGGGAAAGAGGGGGAGCTGGAGGCTGAGGGTTGATGGATTCATCAGGGCATCCCTGTTGGATACAGCAGGGTTGGAAGGCAGCAGTACCAGCTGATGGGTTTTCACTGCAGCAGCTTGTGCAAATCTCTGCTGCACCCCCAGCACTCAGGTGGGCACGTGTGTGTGTGTGTGTGTGTGGAGCAGTGCAGGACGTGTGGGAGAAGGGCTGCTCTCCACCTGAGGTTTTAATCAAAGCACTTCAAGCAGGTGCCTGGAGTTAAGGGGCTAAATCAGGGTTTGTTTCTCTAAATACCTTCTGTAAAATGCAGCTACAGACACTTTCTACGAGTTCCAGTCTTACCAAGCTCCAAGCAGCGTGAGAAGTGTTCGGTTTATTCCTTGCTGAGCGTGTCTTTCACACTCTGTAAATTAAAATCTGGCACTGCGTGGGTGTCACGCCCACGTCATGAAGCCAATGGCAAAGCTGGGCATGGGGTGGCAGAGCAGAAGCACGTGGTGATCTGGTCCCAGTTATGTGACATCTGGCTCTGCCTTCAGCCTTAAAACTGAGCTGCAAACACAGCAGCAAGTGCAGATTGCTGGAAAGGTCTTTACAAAGTACCACGAGTGGTCACTGCTCAGAAAAATAACACGTGAGGGCCTCAGGGGTCAGTTTCTGGAGCAGGTACAAGTCATGTGCTCACTCAGATGCTGCTGGAGATCCACCAAGGAGGCTCCTCAGGGAGCTATCAGGGCTCCCTCAACTCTTGTGTCTCTTCCAGCAGCTCGTGCAGTTGAATTAACATTTACTGTCCGTGCAGTTCTCCCCACAGGTCTGGAAAAGGTAGAGCAAGGTCGCCTTAGACAACCATTGCAACAGCAAGGACAACCAGAATGGGTTTATAAGGGTGGGAATCAGCTCAGTAGTGGCTCAGGCAGAGAAGGATGTGGAGGTTTTGGGGGACCACAGCTGACTATGATTCAACAGCTGGTGCTATTTTGGACTATTTTCGTTCTGGCAAGTGCTAACAGGAAAGTCACGTGAGACACGGGGTGATTAATCCCTGCCACCCTGGGAGGCATCAGTGCTCCCAGCTTGGAGCACCCAGGGGGAGCAGGACACACCAGAGCCCGAAGAACAACTCAAACTCTGCACCTATGGGGGAAAATTAAATAAATCCAGAAATCAAAGAGGAAGGGCAGGTTTTGCTGAGGACAGTCTTCCAGTGGTGAAAGGTAAGAGGCTGAATCTGCTCTCCTCGGACTCTGCTGTAGGGAGGATGGGAAGGTGCTGAACTCCCAGCGAAACACACTTCAAGGAGGTTTTTCCAGGTTTTGTCTTACCAGGCAAGGAGGCTTCCCATGGGAATTTTGGTGTGGTTTCTATCAGTACCTCAGCAGACCACCCTAACGTGGTGTCCGTGTGCTGGGTGATGCGTGTGGGGGGACTGGATCGTCTCTTTGGGGGTGGAAACATTGCTCCTCTGGGCTTGGAATGGGATTCAGCGGCTCTGAGGAGCAGGGAATTTGAAAGGGTGGCAGAGGTGTCTCCACACCCAGGCTTGAATGTCCAAATCCATCTGCAAATCTCCCATGGACTCCATAAATCTTCATGTTTACAACACAGAACTGGAACCAGCTATGCAGAATAAACCAGAATAACCCCAAAACCTGATGATTTCTGTGAATGAGACCATCACAGTTACAATTACTGGGTTAGATGATCTCAAGGGAATTTTCCAGGGATCTGAACCTTACATTTAAAAAACCCAAACAGCCCTTACAAATGAGGAAGGGGGGAATAAGATGAAATCCACACTTCTTCCAGGATGGGATACCCATGTTTTTGCACACTGTAGGATATATTAAATCTGTGAGGCTGACCTGAGGATATCTGGGTGCAGCAAATGCTGCAAATGCCTGAAATTCTTGGGAATTGATGGAGAACTACCCGTTTTGGAGGTCGGTGGAGGAACATTCTGCCCCAAAAAGACCAATTGAACAGATTATTTTGGTGAGCAGGGAGCCTGTAGCCACCTGGTTGCCAACAGTCCAGTTTACCAAGAGCTGCTTTCTCAGAGGCGGTTTGTTGCTGAGAGAAAAAAAAAAAATCAGAGAAATCAAACATTTAGATTGCTTCTCTGATTCCAGCAAACACGGATCAGGGAATTGGGGCGGGAATCTTGAAGAGTTTTCTCTCAGGTTTGAAGAGGACCAAGTCTTGCTGTCTGAACTCTCTGGCTTTGGGGTTCCAGAAGTGAGTTGCGGCTTCCTCGTTTCTGCTTGCAAAGGTTTCCAGCAGGCAAAGGTTTCCAGGAACGGGGATGCAGCGAGAAAATTGTTCCTGAGCTTGCTCTCGTTTTAGGGAACGCTGCCAAACTGAAGGGAAGGTGGAAATCCCCTCTTTTTCTCGGCCTAAAAGCTCGACAGGTTTTCACCGTCTCGAGCTCCGCCGTGAAGGTTTTGCGCGCGCGTGTGTGGGGGGTTGGTTTTTAAATTTCAACCTCTTTTCCCCTATTTTAGCAGAGACAAACTGAGGTCATTTCGAGCCCTCTGAAGCGGTTTTCCAGGTGTTCTTTGGCTTCCAGGGGAGGCAGCTAGCGCCACAGCTGGGGGAAAATCACGGGTTTCCTTCTCTTGTGTGGCAGGGGCGGTTGATGGGGCCACCCCGGCTGGCCCAGGGTGGAGAGCTTTGATCTCCCTGCTTGACTCTGAGCTGCCTGGAAGCCCCAAAGCTCTTTGGTTCTCCATGGAGTGGTGCTGCTTTTCCTGTTTCTAGGGAGTTGCCGGTTCTTACCGGGCGAGGTGGGGTTTAGTGGGAGCCTGGTGGGATTCAGTTCTCCCACAAAAGCACCCCTTCCCCACAGCGTTAATTAATTACTCGTTGGTGCCAAATGGGGAATGAGAAACAGAGTTTAAGGATCTAATTAGCTTCTCCCCTTCAGCAGGTCAGCCTTTTACGCTCATAAACTCGGTGATAAACCGATTTTCGGTTACTTTCTACTCGTCTGAGGATCTTGCAGCCTCCACAGAATCTGAATTTCCAGGTTAGGAAAACAAACGCGTGAAAAGAAAAGCTAGAAGTAATATCTTGCTGCCTTTAAAGAAAAGGACAAATGTCATTTTTACGTGCATTTGTCTTCTTTTTCAGCCCAGCAGTGATTACTGTACGTGCCAGAAGTACCTGTTAACATTAAATCTTCTTCACAAATCTTTTGTTCTGATGTATCCAGAGTGTGAACAGCTTAAAAATACATAAAAATCAGTATTTTATCCTGATTTGGTTTATTCCCTTATAGGGATAGGTAACATAAGGTACCATGATAACAATCTGACAGTGTCTAAGGAAAGCAATATTATCTTTACCACCACAGAGTGACATAACTAAAGCAGTGTTGAAAAGCCATAGGTCAATGTTATTGCTTTGGATCTACACCAAGGAATGCCGCAGTTTTTTTTTTAAACAAGTGTTTCTTCTCAGAAATCAGGCCTACAGGATTTGATTCGGGGCCCTTAATTCTGGAAAGCATTTTGAGGCTCGCTAAAGGTGCCATGTTTAGTCATAAAAATAACAAAATGAAAAATACAGGGGTGTATTTATAGCAAGGATAATGAAGATTTATAGGGTAACGATAGTTGCAGTGCTCCTGGCCTGGGAACTCTGTATTGAACAGAGTGATTGAACGTTTGGCTTTTAAAAAGAAAGAGAGAGAGAGAGAGAAAAAAAACCCCTAACCAACAAAAAACCAGATGAATAATGAAAAACAAATCCTTTCTCTGGTGAAAAGCCAAGCCTGTGTTTTGAAAATTAAATGTTTTTTTGGGTTAAGTGCTGAAAAAATGGACTTGATCTTTGCAGCAGCTTGGATTTATTATTGGAACCAGTTGGCTGTGCCATGGAGGAGAGGAATTTTCTGGTAATTAGGACAGGAACAGGGAGTCAGGAGCAGTAGGGTCTGTTCCTGGCTCGGGCACTAACACGCTATGGAGCCTTGGGAAATGCACTGCCCCGTTGGTACCTTGGCTTTCCCATCCGTAAAATGGGAATAAGGAAACAATTCCACCTCACAAACTGCACACACTAATTAAGGGACATTTCCACAGCACCTTGAGGTCGTTACTGCTGGAGGAGGGATTTTCACAGGGACGTGTTTAACTGCTTTTGAAAAGTCCTGCCCTAAACATTTACCAACCCCATTGTCCAGATTCCTAAATCCACGTGTGGGCATCTAATTGGATTTCTGATTTCCAGAGGTTTGCCTGCTGTTGAAAAGAACGTGGTGGGGAGTGTTTTCTCACTGGACTGTGCAAACAGAGGGACCACAGGACTCCCTCCCGCTGGGGTCCTGCCATTTACCTTGGCCAATTGCACAGGCTCCCCCTGCTCCCAACAGTGAGGTGTGAGCACGGAATCATGGAATGTGCTGAGCTGGGAGGAACCCACAAGGACCATCCAGTCCAACCCCTGGCCCTGCACAGACACCCCAACAATCCCTCCCTGTCCCTCAGAGCGTTGCCCAAACCCTCCTGGAGCTCTGGCAGCCTTGGGGCTGTGCCCACTGCCCTGGGGAGCCTGGTCAGTGCCAACCACCCTCTGGGGGAAGAACCTTTCCCTGAGATCCAACCTGCCCCTGCCCCGACACAGCTCCAGGCCATTCCCTGCACATTCTGTTGCAAGTGGGGAATGATCAGCCCAGTTGGTTCGTGCAGTGGATGGTCTCTGGATGGGCAGAAGTGCCCCTGACCCTGCTGGGTGCAGGTTCCTTGGGAGAGCAGCGGAGTTGATCTGCACATCCTCGCTGGGGTTACCCCAGTATTCCCGAGGCCCCAAATCTGATTTGGCTTGGGTTTCCCAGTGGTTCAGTCCCCAAATCACCTTCTGTCGGTGTTGAGGCTGCTCAGCCACCCCTTCCTCCGGCCGTTGCCGTGGTCTGTGAGCACCAGGAATGCTGCTGGCCTTGGACACCATCCCTGCCTCCCTCCCCGGAGCGCAGGAAACGCGCGCTGACAGGACAGGAAATTCTCCTGAACCACAAGGACCTGGAGCTCTCCCCTCGCCTTCCTGTGGGCCTTACCCAGCTCTCAGCCTGGGTCTTTAAAGGTTATTTATAGCACTGGTTGCATTAACAGGTTTGTGTTTTTCTTCTTCTGTCAACCAAGTTATTTCTCCAGTTGGGACTTTCTGGTTGTTTTTATCCAAAGCATCAGAGACGGGGCCCAAGAATGTGGAGGTCCCGCAGGACAATGATCCCTTGGAGCTTCACGGGCAGCCAAGTGGGATTTGTCTTTCTGGGAGGCTCTCAGTCAGCAGTGGACAGGCTCTCAGGTCTCCAGTGCAAAACAAATAGCTCCAAACTGGGGCAGGGTTGGGTTTCACCAGTGTTTGTGTTCAGCAGCAGCGGATTTCCAGGTCGGAGTCACGTTCTCCTTGCTGTGGCTGACTGTTCCAGAACACAGCCCTGTTCTCCTTGCTGTGGCTGACTGTTCCAGAGCACAGTCACATTCTTGCTATGGCTGATCTCTCCTGCATCACCACCGTTCCCCTCTCTCACCCCATTTGCACAGCCGTGTGCAAATGGCCCACTTGGGGAATTATCTCAATTCCAGAAGAAAACAGAATAACCCCCCCCTTCGTTTTTGTTTTTGTTTTTGTTTTTTTCACTCTCTTAGAGTATTTTCATCTCAGGTCGGTTCCCTAATCCATATTTCAGCTGGAGAAACAAGTCATGGAGACAGAGAGAAGGTGACAAGGGCTGGGAATATGGGAGATGCTTGAGCCAGTGCTTCAACTGGAAACAACACTTGTGCAACTGGAGGCTGAGCCAGACCAAAAGGAGGTCCCTTGTGCTCCTCTTTGAGTCGTGAGGACCTCAAAGTGAGTCTTGGCTGCAGGGGTGAGCAAGACATAAGTGTGTGGTTGGGTGTTGGTGTCCAAGGAGACAGTTTGTGTCTTTGGTGGGTAGAAAGTGCTGCTGTTCCTTCGGCATAAAAGCTCTGCCGTGGACAACAAGCTCCCAGGCTGGCTCTGGGTTTGCAGGGGAAAAAGGGTGAGGTTGGGATTGGGAAGTCCTAGGATCCTGTCATGGTTTAGCCCTGATTTAGACAGATCCCTACATTTGAGGAGTGTGACTTTTTAATAAGTTCAAAAATCAGTGTGTGGCTTTTCGTTCTCCAAGTGGCACACTCTTTGTGTGGCAGGACAGCGTGTGCTAATGCAGGAAAGGAGCCAGGCCTCATCCTAGATGGAATATTGGATGTATCTGACCGATGGTCCAAGTGGTGACAATGTCTTTGTTGGGAGTCTTATAAAGGTGTTCTCACAAAACCTCTGGGCTGCAAGGATTCAGGCACAGGGAAGAGAAATTCTGGCTGTAAAAGTGCTAAGCCCTTCCTGCAAACTGATGATTTCATCTTCTCCTGCTTCCTGCTGGAGCTGCTGGTGCTTGGCCAGGAGGGATCTGTAGCTGGCACACAGGCAACTGTTTTGCTGTCTTTGGAGAAAGGTGTTATTTTCTCTAGGAAAGCAAGGGAAGGAGTGTTGGGGAACCTTCACACAGCTGAGTAACGTGCAGGATGGGGAGAATTCTCTCCCCCACAAGGTCTGATCCTCACAAGGAGTTAAACAGGGCTTATGGAGTGAGTAGATGGTGGGCTGGTCCTCCCTTCAAAAGCCTTTTTCCGACAGGAAGAAGGACAGAGAAGAGTAAAAGTTCAACTTTGTTTACCCCAGATTTATTCTGGAGCATAACATGTATTGTAAACAACTTTCTTCACGGGAAAGGACGTGCACAAAGCCTGTTCTGATGTATTTTCTCTGCTGTTCAGATCTAGCCCCAAAGTAGTACGAGCTCCTATTTCCCCCTAAACATTAACACTTTTAAAACCAAGCCCAACACGTAATTTCACTTACTGTAGGCTTTGTGTTTGTCATGCAGGGCGACAGCCCCAGCAGCACACGAGCTCTGAACGGCCACCCTGGACACAAACTGGTTTCCAGCGCAGAGTCAGAGCAAGAACCTGTAACCCTGAAGGATGTGAGCAAGCCTGGGGCTGCTCCCTTGGCCTGGCCCTCCCAGTTCCCCTGGTGGGGTGCACTGGCTTTGCTCACCCTCCCTGTCTTTGTGTGGGGTCAGGGAGGGGAGATCAGAGACATTCCTTCCTTGTGGTCGGGCTGGATCCCTGTTTTTGTTGGTTCTGTAACGCCTGGGAGAGCAACTGCAGCTCCCTCCTGGGACTCAACTCAGCCCCTAACGAGGCTTCCTTTCCCCTGAGGTCTCTGCTGACCCTCAGTTCACTCTTCACTGCTGTGTCACCCTGACAGCCCTGGAGCCTGTCCTGACCTCGGAGCATCCCTGCAGAAGTCACTGGGAGTGACTGGGAAGTGCCTGGGAATGAACTGGCAGCGCCAAAGCCTCCAGCACGTGTGTGTTCCTTCGGGGTCAGATTTTTGGATCCGTCTGTTGGTGGATTATCCCCAGCAAACTGTTGGTAGCAGTTAAGGTCTCACCCAATGTGATGTGGCTTAGAACTGTAAATATTCCTGAAATACATCCAACTGCAGCCAGGCTTCTCCTGTGGAGTGTGGGCAAAGCAGTGCTCCCTAATTTTGAATTACCACAGAAATACCGCATGTGTTTGTTCGATGAGCTGGAGATGTTTGGAATTCAACTCCAGCCCCTCAAGACATCCCCAGATCTCCCAAGCAGGCTCTTCTGGGAGCTAAACCTCTGGATTAGAAGGGTTGAGTTGTGGAGGTGAACAGATGATGGGGAAACAGGGCTCTTGAGTTCCCTGGAAATCCATGAAACGTCCCATTGAGTTTTTTCACAGAGCTGCACAGAGTTTTCTCCTTTGTCACTTAATTAATTTCTTTGCTGCATTGAAGTGAAGACCTAAAGGCACCAGGGAATCTTTGGAGCAGAGAGAAAACACTCAGGAGACAGGAATCATCTCGTTTAGCCTGACTCGATGTTGTGTGCTCTCTTTGATTTCTGCCTCAGCCTGGTCCTACATTCTTACATGGGAAAGGAGAGCTGGGTCCTGTCCTGGACTGTGGACAGGGCTGGAAGTCCAGCCCACGTTCAGAATCCTTCCTGGAAGTGCCTCTGTGTGGCAACAGTGCCCACACAACTCAGGACAGAACGGATCCTTCGCTCTCGAGCACATCCTGGGTCTGGGGCTTTTCCAGCCTCCTGCAACATCTTTGAATTTGGGTCTTTGCCCTCTTTGGTCCAGGTGGAAGCTCGAGAGCTCATTCAACTCTGAGCACATCAGCTTGAAACCAGTATTTGGGAGTTTTGGGACACAACTGGACAGCAGCAGCTCAGTTGGCTGCATGGAAGGGAAACCTTTATGCATGCACCATGTGTCTGGCAAGACCCATCTGTGGAAGGGGACATGGCATCCCTCTGACGTGTTCTGGGCTGCCAGGAGCAGGACACTGGGGTTGCCAGGCTTTGGGACAGCAACCCTGGAGTTCCCCAGCCTGGATGGAGGGTGAAATCTCCCGTCTGATCTCAGCGTTGCTTTTGGCAGCTGGCTCCAGGGAGAAGGGAGGAACAGCCTGTGTGGGATGGAAGGGCCCTGCTCTCTGGCTCAGGGGGGTTTGGGGGGTGGAGCGTTTCTGGCAAGCAACAAACTTGTCCAAATAAACAAAAGGCTAAAAACAGCCCGTCCCCAGCCCCCTGAGGAACCCTGCGGCAGATGCGGTCAGAGACTGGAGGTCCTTGTTGGGAATCCCGTGGATAATCACTGACAGCAGGCAAACACATGGCAGTGCAGAGAGGGCCCTCTGTTCTCCAGAATCACTGGAATATCTGTCTTGCCCGTGCCCACAGAAGCACAGTGGTTGTTGGAGCTGGGGAGGGAGCAGAGCTGCCCTTGGCTCGGCTGTGGGCGGTGTGTGGCCTCCAGCAAGTTGCCTCTTTTACACTGTAGGTCCTTCTCGTGTGTGTGGAGGTCAAGGACAGGCAGCTGCTTCCCTGGGGACCCGTGGCCAGGCTTGTAAACTTTGCAAGGTGCAGCTGGAAGGCTCTGTGTTCAGCAGGAGTACGTGGTCAATGTGGATTTAATCCTTTATAGCTGAGCTAAAGGTGAGGAGGGATGAGAAGTTCAGCTCAAAGCTCAGCTTACAACACAGCATTTTTTTTTTTTTTTGCCACCAGTGAAAACAAGAAATGATGCAAAGAGAGAAGGGGGCTGGGTATGATCAGAGGTGACACTGGACCAGGATTGGCCTCTCTCATGAGATGCTTTTCTCGTGTTTCGCTGCCTTGTGAGCCCAATTTTTGGCTCTGTTATGAGGTGATTTGTATTTCAGGCTCAGTGATGGCTGTGTGAGGTGGCTGGGGCTAAAGAGGGGAGGACTGAGGAACTGAGTGTGGTTCCACTGTGTGGAGGAGGCAGGGAATTCGGGATTAAAGGAGTGAAAGGAGGACTCAGGGCAGGCTGCAGTGCCTTGTCCGTGCTGTGCAAGGTGCTCCCTTCCTGCTCCTTTCTGCTGTCGAGTCTCGTGGCGTGTAGATAGGAAAGAAATACTTGTTTCCTTGGATTCATGGACTTCCTTCCTTTCACAGAACTGAGGCAGGAGGTGGGAATAACCGTGAGAGTCTGGGACCTAGGTGTTGTTTTCTCCCCTCTCTAAACATGGAAACCTCTTTCAGATCTGTCCATGTCCACGGCAACCAGCTGACCGTCCTGTGGTAAAAATGAAACCGCTGAGCGAAGCCTAAACCTGTGAAATCCTGGGATGCAGTTCTCAGCAGGACCATGCAGAGCAACCGTGTCGTTCCTGTTGCACCTGAGCACCCCAAACCAGCCCGGGAAGCGACGAGATTTTCTAGCCGTGCTCTGAAATCTTGTTTCATGGTTTAGGGGCATCCCAGGGATGCAGCAAGACAGCATTTCACAGAGCTGTGGGGCTGTGGGTCTATGTGTCCATGGAAATTTCCTACGGAAGGAGCATCCGCAGGGAAGGGGGCGTTTTGGACAGGTGCTGATGTGAAAATATGCAGACCCACACGTGGGCTCCAGAAGCCCAAGAAGCTGGACCCAGCACTTTCTCGAAACAGACTTTTTCTGTTCTGTTTCTTATTTTGTTACTTCTTGGGGCTTTCCCAGCATCCCTCATCGGAATTTATAATCTGCCTGTTTCATAATTTATCGTGGCTTCTGGTCTCAGGCTCGGCACAACTCACAGCCCTCCTGATGAAGCAGCGGCAGATTGTTCCCATCTGATCCCGTTCCCGCTAATCCTGAGAAGTCACAGTTGAGTTAAAAAGTCACATGTGCAGTTAACACGTTGAGAAGCACCGAAAGGAGAGTGTGTGAGGCCAAGGTGAAGGGTCTGGGCCGTTTTGTGCCATTGGAAACCAAGCTGGGAATACTCAGTGGGAATTATCTCCCGGAAATCACTGTACCCGTTTCGCTGTGGCGTAGCTCTGTTGTCTTCCGAGCCTTCTCACTCCTGGATGTGGCCATTTCATATTTCTGGGAAGGCCTGGCAGCTGCCTTTATTTGGATAGTGCTGGTCACAGCAATCCATCATCCAGAGCCGCAGGGTTGGGGTAGCAGGAACAGCACCTGGAGCAGTGGAATGTCAAAGAGCTACTGGCTTTTCTGCAGGGAAAGAAAATGCGTGCTCTCAGGCACTGGAAAAGCTTCTTAAGAAACCCTGGGATGCTGTAAAACTTGCCAGGAGACCTCCCAATAGATGCTTATCAATTCATCTGAAATTCAGTTCTCCCTTGGGCAGTAGGGTTTGAAATCCCCGGATCTCGAAGAAGGCAAGGGAAATATAGGAAGTGGTTTTGCAGGAAATCCTTGTCTTGCCTGAATTGTCACCTAAGTTTGTGTTGATGAGATCTGAATGACTTTAGTGTCATTGTCCATCCAACAGGGATGGATTATAGGGAAAAGATAGGATTATAGGGAAAAGATAGGATTATAGGGAAAAGATAGGATTATAGGGAAAGGTTCTTCCCCCAGAGGGTGGTTGGGCACTGCACAGGCTCCCCAAGGCAGTGGGTACGGCCTCAGACCTGCCAGAGCTCCAGGAAAATTTGGACAATGCTCTCAGGGATTGTTGGGGTGTCTGTGCAGGGCCAGGGGTTGGACTGGATGATCCCTCTGGGTCACTCCCAACTCAGGGTGTCCCATGATTCTATGAAATAGGCTCCTGCAGCATTTAAACCCTTTGGAAACCCTCACCTGGGCCTTCCCTAAACTCTTCTCATAAAAGAGCATGTTAGAAACAGTCGGTACTAACATTCCCCCTGCACATCTTCCTTCTCACTGAGGAGGAACGGGAACTTTCTTCGCTTGCCTCGGCCAGGGAACACCACAGGTCTGCCAGTTCAAGGGAGTCGCTCTTTCTTTACCCTCACCGAGGCAAGACTGGCCTGCAAAGCCCAGAATTCCTCTGGGTTCCCTACTGTCTGGGTAGTCCTCAGTAACTTTTGCAGCGGGGTGTCTGGGAGCAGGGCTGACAAACCGTGCTTTGACATCTCCGGGCTGCGTTTGCCTCGGGAGGTTGGTTATAAATGCTGCTCCCAGGACGAACACTCTCCACGTCTGGGAGCTGATGAGCCCGACAGCTGCTCCAAGGCTGTCCACCCCTGACACCAGGAAACAGCTAAGCCGTGTGAAAAAGATTTTAACGTGCCCAGACGCTCTGATGTAAGAGGTTGAATGTGTGTCTGAAGCGCAGGGGGGGGTTTCCCCACGTCCATTTTACACCTTCAAAGGGAAAAAAGCCCTTTGCTGACCATCTTTGACACCTGTAGCTGCCAGGACAAGGCCAGCACAGACCATCGTCTCCTTGACACTGGTGCAAATCCGGCTGTTTTCAATAAAATTACAGAGGGGTGAGGTTATGAAGCGTCACGAACATCCCTCTGCATTTTTGTGGGGATGCCTCTGAAATGTGCCACATGCAGACAGCATTCACTGCCACCCCCTGGCTCTCTGAGCAGCTTCGAGGCCAAAGCACCAGTAAATCCACTTTAACTGGCTGATTAAACTGGGTTTACAGCTGCTTTGCACTACAAGAGCAACCGAAGGTGTCCTGGCTCGTGCTGATCCAAAGTACCAAAGAATTTGTAAACAGGATCTAGGAACTATTTGAAGAATTAAATGACTTTGCCTGTAAATTTGGATCAGCATGGCACAAACGTCCACGATTCACTTCAGGGGAGACATAAACAGGAGAATTACTGTGTGTCAAACCTCAGTTAGCCAGGAAAAGCGTGCAAGTGATCTTGCAGTTCACAGAATCATTGAACACCCTGGGTTTGAAGCATCATCATGTCCAGCTCCTGGCCCTGCCCAGGAGAAGCCCAAAAATCCCACCGTGTGCCCGAGAGCGTTTTCCAAACCCTTCTCCGTTGTGAGAAGCTGGATGAGTGCGAGAAGACGAACATTCTATATGGAAATCTGCTTCTCAGCCATGCTTTGGGGAGATCACAGGGCCCTTCCTGCGAGACTTTTTCCCACCAGTGCTCCTCAGACCCCAAACTCCCACCGGGGCCACAAGGGGCCTGCTTGAAACCAGAGTAAAATGCAGTTGCACCTCACTGTGCACAACCATGAGGGCAAAAACCTGATCCTGGCTTAGAAAAGCCCCTCTGACTCCGCCTGGGCTCCTGACAGCAGCAGTTGTTGCGTTAAAGGACCTTCTGAATCCTCAGATTCCTGATCTGGGGGCTGTGGGAACCATTCTTTTCGCCTGACTCATGTTGACTTAAACCCAAGTGACTTTTAGCTCAGGCAAAGTCAAGCCCAAGTTGTGAACAGGACCTTTCCATTCATGTTCCCACCAAGCCTGTGTCTTCCGAAGAGAAAACCAAACAAACCGGGGCAGTTCGAACGCGGTGAACAGTTTTGTCTCTTGTCTTGGGCTCAAGAAAAAGTCCCAGTTGCTTAAGTGAAAATTACTGTGACTTAAAAGAAACGCGTCCCAAGGCCCCTCTTTCGTCTGGCTGTCTGTCACGAATCACTGGCAAAGCCTTTCCCTAAGAAAGTTTGCTTTTAGCAGCTCCAGCCTGGGTGCTGATCTGGTTCCTGTGTTTGCATCTGGCACGAGCCTGGTGAAGGAAGTGGAGTGACTCAGGATTTATGGCTGTGTGAACCAGAGCAGGGGAGACCATCCTCTGGGTCCTTCAGCATCTGGAGAACATCACAGCCTTGTTAAAGCAGCCAAACCTCCAGTGATAACTGCTCTGACATCCCAGCCATGACATTCTTTCTGACAGGGAGACGGGGCGAGGGTGGGAAGAGAGCAAAGGCAGTGGGGGGTAAAGGAATTGAGCAACGTGGGTTGGGAACAGGCAGGATACGCTGTTCATGCTGGGTTTTCCCTGCTCCTGGCCTTTTGGGCTGGGTGGAATCACTCCTGATTTACACCCATTCATGCGGAACAGGATCACTCCCTGGTTCTCCAGCAAAACAAACATTTGTTGTTTGGAAAGAAAAACAGAGGAATCTTAAAATGTGACCCACAGCTGAGCGGAAATTCCCAGTAATGCAAGAATTTGGGTTTCTTTAGTTTGTAAACAAAGAAGGAGCCCTTGGAGGGAGGGTGTTGACTGATGCCACGGGGGTGGCAGAGGGGCAGTTCCTGCTGTGGGTTAACAGGGGATTCATCCTGCCACAGTCACAGCAGCTCCAGGTGTAACCAACGGGAATGTGGAGGAGCAGGATGCTCTAATAGGAGTGGGCTGAGCTTTGGGAATGCTGACAGCAGCTTCTCTGCTGGCTCTGAGCCCTCAGGCAGGCCAGTACCTTGATCAAAACAACCCCAACTGCCAGAAGAAATTGAGATCCAGCGCTGAGCTGGAGGTAGTTTGGGGTCTGCAGCTGTCAGGGTTTCAGCTATAATTATTTCCAGAATCACCCTAAGCACCAAAAGCCCAAAGAGAATCAAAGTCAGAAGCTCAGCTGGCGTAAACTGCTGTAACCTGGTGTGGTGCCCCCAGGCCCTGCCTCTGGTCAATGTTCTGTAGCTCTCTCCAGACTCAGGTTCCTGTAGCGCTCACCAAGGAGCTCCAGATTCCCTGATAACCTCCAGGGTTTTGCTTTCCTTCCCTCCTTAAAACACACCAGCTCTGTTTCGAAGTGGTGGTTTAGCCCGAGGGGAAATGCGGAGCTCCCAGACTCCAGAGAACCCCCGAGGTTCCCTCCAGGAAGGGAGTGGAGTCACATCCACACGCACACAGCCCTCAGCACAACCTGTTAAACTCAGCATGAACTCCAGGCCCAGCCTGGATATATAACCCAGGATATTTATGGGGTGAATATCTTCATGTAAAGGATGTGGAGGGATGTTACAAGCGCTGCAGAGCCCCCAGCCCTCCCTCCCATCCTCATATATCTCTCATACACACACTTTTATGACTATGTCACTGGAATAGCAGAGGCAGAATTCCATTCTGAGGGAAAAGGGTAGGAGAAATGCTTTCACCCTCCCTTCCATGCCCTGAGGAAAGCCCCAGATCCCGCCAGGAGAACAGTGCCTTTTCCACTGTAGCTGCGCCGCCCAGGCAGAACATTTCAGTCACCTTTTGGGAAGCATGGAAGCGTTGCCAATCCCGACAGTGCTGCTGTAAACGTACCCCACGACCCTCTCTTGGGGCTGTGGGGTGACTGTCCACGAAGTTGCTCCCAAAATGACCAGAGGAGGAGTGACCGCCAGCGCTGTGCGTGACCTCAGGGGCACACCCTGCAGTGGACACACCACCCGAGCCCCAGTGCCAGCTGAGATGGTTCTCTGGTCACACCAGGGACGGGCAGAACCACTGTGCACTTGCCCCAGGAATGCTCAGGGTGAAGTTCTGCCTTTCTATCAAATTCACCTCATCCTCCTGTTCCTGAAGTTCTTTCGTTGTGGGCAATTTTTCTGCCACAAGATTCTTTCTTTCAGCTCTGATTTTAGTTGCTGGGAAGGGTGACAAAGGGGGTTATATCCTCGTCATGAGGCTGGTCCATGGGATTCCCCTCTGGCTCAGCACAGCCTGGCCAAGGTCCCCTTAAAATACACCTGGGGCTCAAAATAGCATCTTTCCCACACACATCCTGGGGAAGGGAACAGCCCCAGTGTGATCACGGGTGTTTGCCTCATTCCTTTGGTTTCTCCGGATCCCTCCCACGGGATAACAGCACAGACTGAGCTGCCATACTATTTTGAGAAGAACTGGAGAAGCTGGAAGTGATTTTGTGTTTCCTTTGTTCCAGGAGAGGGATCCACAGGGCCCTGCCAGCCCTCCTGGTCTGGGGCAGAAGGAACAGGCTTGAGCTGCCTCCCGGCCCTTGCTGGTTCCTCTGGAGGAAGATGAGCAGAGGAGGAACATCACCAATCCAGAGGAACTTGCACAGGGAGGGTGTCACTGTTTCAGCAGGAATGTGGTGAGTCCATGCAGCTGGTGGGTTATCCCCCCACCTGGAATACCAGGGACACACGGAGCCTGAACAGTCAATGCCAGTCAGGAGCATTTCTGTGGGGTCTGAAGGTGCTGAGTGCCAAGTGACCAACAGCTGCCCCGGCAGGAAAAGCCTTTTTTCCCCTTACCTCCTTGAAACACAGCCAGGCTCCACAGTTTTCATTTCCCCCCTTCCTTTTCTTGTGAGGTCAGGGCACCTTGGGCTCGAAATCGTAATAATTTAAGAATCCCCAATGAGTTTCTTTTTTAGGAGAGCCTCTGGACCTTGCAGCCTGGCCTGTCCCTGCCAGGCAGGCCATCGACTTCCAGTCTAATGCACGAGGGGGAACACTGTGAGATGACTGTGCATGAAGAGGCACTGGAGTAAAGATGATTTGGGGCTGTTTGCCTGGCAAGGAAATGGGACCAGCTCCAGCTTTTCTTCTACCTGGCTCGTGGCTGTGCTGCAGGGATCAGACTGGAAAAAAAACAAACCCAAGTGACTATATTTTCACCTCAAGTCTGCCTTCAGACTCGTCTCGTGCACCCCCGTTGCCAGATGACGTCAGGCTCCTGAGGGTGAAACAATTTAAAATATAGAGCTGAAAATTATTGGTTCAAATAACTTCCTTCAAACAGCAGCAGCAACAACAGGCCGAGGCTTTGGGAGCTGATTTGAAAATGTCTGTTGTTGCACCTCTGGGGTCAAAGGGCCTAAACTTGGAAAGCTTTAATAATCTCTCAGGGTTTGCTTTACAGTGATGGGGAATTTAGAAGACGGCGTGGCAAAAGCTAAACTGAAAATAAAGGCTCTGAACTTAAAGTGCCCAGGACTCCAGCACTGCCTCTGCTCGTGTAAAGCCCTCTGAGAGCCCTCACAGCCTGATGAAACATTTCATCCTCCTCAACTTGTGTGTGTTTGGTCGGCCTGAAGGCAACGGTGGCTCCAAACACAGACGATTTCCTTATCAGTGTGTGTAAAATTGCACCATTCCTACAACAAGGCTCTTCGTGGAGCTTGAGACTTGTCTCTTCTTACACAATTTGTCATGTGAAACTCCTAAGATATCTATTAGTAAGGAAACAAAGGGAGGAAAAAAAGGAAGATCAACCTCACAGATGTGTGCCTGCGACAAAAAGAAAAGGAATCAAGAACCTGCAAGCCAAAGTCTCACACTTAACATTTCCCACTTCATTTTTAATGTGTTTGTGACTTAGTTTGTGCAGCCCTTTGGAGGACGAGGCTGTTATTCAATCAGTAGGTTTACAGCTGATTTTGGAGGTGACTGTGTCCCATCCCGAGGTTAACAACCCCCCCAGCTGGGAGAAGTCCCTGCCTCTCCAAAGGTGCTGGCCCTCTGCAATGCTGGATCACAGCTACAGCCCCTGGGGGCTGGAAGCTCCTCAAGGATTCCTGTGCTGAGATTCCTTAGGACAGGAAAAACCGGCAGGAGAACTGCCTGGGTGAACCCGGAGACCCCACTGACCTGCCCCTCTCTCTTGGTCCCTAAAATCTCCCCCTCTTCTCTACCCTCTGTGTTGGGAGGGGCTGCAGGAGGACCTGAGGGTCCTTCCAACCTGCATTACTCACTGATTCCATGTAATGAGCTGGAATTCTTCCAAAACCCGAATGGGAAAGGTGTGGGCAGGCTCCTGCTGGAATCCCAAATCCCTAATGAGAGCTACACACCAGCCCTGGTAGGCCACCCACCCCTCCAGGTCCTCCCAGCCTGGCAGAGCTCAGGGACCTGTTGCTGCCTGCTGAGGCTGATGAGATGTGCAGGGAACTAGGGAAGAACTGCGGATTTCGGCAGAGCTGTTTTGTCTGAATCCTGCATTTTAGGGCACAGGTGGTGCCAGAGGTCCTTGGAGGGGTGGGATCCAGAGGAGAATTCCCCTCTTGCACCCTCTTGGATGCAGCTGTGTAGACACAGGCACTGGAGGAGGCTCGTGGCCATCGTGGCAGGGCAGCTGCTCCTTCAGGGGGTGGCAGATCCCCGTGCCCATAAAATGGGATGAGAAAACGCGCTGTTTGGAGGTAGTCATACTGATGTGATGCCATATCCCACATCTAGAGGGACCTCCCTTAGTCCCTTCTCTTTCCCAAGCCGTGTCACCTCGAGCACATCCTTCTGTGCGGGCGGTGAGGACCAAAGCCCAGGAGACACGGGGTGCTGGTCTCAGCCATCGGGGCAGTCCTGTGGCACAGGCAGCCTCCTTAAATGACCCTGCCCGAGTCCACCTTAAACATGCCCTCCCTCCCCGCCGTTTTCCTTCAGGATAATTAGGCATGCAGTAAGTCAAGAAGTGGAAAAACCCGAGGAAGCATCCATTTCACAGGTGGGTGCAGCTGTTTCCTCCCGGGGGCCTGTTCCTCCTGCAGCTCCCTGCAAGCCCGTGCCTTGGCACAAACGCTCCTGGCCACGGTGGTGACTCACAGTTGCATCTGAACATCCAGGTTTTGCGGTTGTTAAGGGTCTCAGGAGACCACCTGCTGTCCCACCACGGCCCTGGTGCAGGGACATCCCCGGGAGTGTTGTTTGTCACCGCTCGCCCGATCTGAAAGGAGCATCCCCTGGGACAAGAGTCTTTTCCTGGGGTGCCCTTGGCTGCACACGTTGGTGCTGCAGACCTGGATTTTTTGCATCCTGCCAAGATCAGGCTCCGAAGGGGGGCATTTATTATTTTTTTATTTTTCCTAGCCAGCTCTGTGTCTGAGCACTGGCTCTTTCCAAACTCATTTGGGAAGACTGTTTTTGTATGTTTACTTCCTTTACAAGGACATCAGCAGCCACCTCACCCATCCCCAAGTGTCACATCCCTTGACAGACTTGGGTGTCACAATAAATCCTCAAATACAGCAGGGTGTTCCTCCCAGAACTAATGTAACTGGAGATTTCACAAGTGAACTCTGCAGCCAGGGACAAAATTTGTCCCCTCCCTTGACATCCCGTGGGCACAGCAGAGTGGCCCCAGGGCCGCGTATCTGGCAAGCAGAGGGAATCCCAGCCCTGCTGGAGCCAGAGGGTGTTTCCCTGCAGTCAGGATTTCATCCCAGGGCTGTGCTGGAGTGAGGAGGGGTGGTTTTCCCTACCCTTTCCACCCCTAGGGCAGGGAAGGCTTCACACCCTGATTGAAGTCGGACAAGGTGTAGAACTGAGCCTTTGCCGAGCTCTGGTGCCCCATTTCTGTGACACTTTCTTCTGACAATCTACAGCCACTGAGGTGGTGACACAGCTGATACACAGAGAAGAACCCTCAGAAGGAATTTTAGGAGCTCCAGTCCCTCCCCATTGATTATTGGGAGCCTAGAGAGATTAGGCTTCTAGTGGAGATGCCCTAATTAATTATCCGTGGATTAGACAGCATGAATCTGACCTTAAATGTCCCTCTAGACAGATGCTGAATCAGTGCCGGACTTGAACTCAAACTCGGGTCTGGAAGAGACCTTCTCAGCTGTTAATTCTCTGGGAATGACACTGAGGCCAAAAACATCCAGAGGTGCTCACCCAAGGCACGTGGACCTGCAGAACTCCTTCCCAGCCTCGCATCCGACTCCCAGCCATGGGAAAAGAGTCCCAGATGGGAGTGAGGGCCTGAGGTGACTTTTGCCAAGCTGGAAGAACACAGACTTCTCCCCAAGGCTCTGGAGGGCCACCAGCATGTCCTGGGGGTGACTGAGCAGCTTTGGGACAGGGGACAGCTCGGAAGTCACTGCGGACTGGGTGAGCACAATCCCCTGGACTGGGAGAGCACAATTCCCTGTACTGGGAGAGCACAATTCCCTGTACCACGCTGCTTGTACCAGCTTTTTATTTTGGCTTCTGCAGTCAGGGAGAGATCCCACTGAGCCAAAAAAAACCTGTGTGTGTGCTCGCCTTCATTTTGTTCCTTGGCCTGACACAATTTTTAGCAATTACCTAAATGTCTTCTATTTTAATTACTGTGAATTCGGAGAGGCCGCCGGTTGGGCAGAGTGAGTGAACCCAGAAGAACGTAACAAGGTGAATTAAACACCCACTATGCTTTGCTTGGGGGAGATTTTAAGCAGGGTTGACATCTTTATCCCTTCACTTGAGGCAGCTCAGGCAAAAGGAGGAGATACCAATCAGTGCTAACTTGGGTGTTTCCCACCTTTGATCATTCTGAGTCACTCAACCTTCATGTTCTTCTTTTCCCTCTTGGTATGTCCAGTGGGGTGAACAGTTCAGCTCCTCACATGAGGGGTAGCTTTGGTTGTCCCAGTACCCAAAGAAAATCTTGGAACTTGGGTGTAGGGAGCTCCCAAAATCCAGGGATCTCCAGCTGATGCTTCCTCTTCACATCCTACTGCTCCTATACTCCAAGAGCTAAGGTGGCTTGAAGGATGAGCAGGACTGGACTCAGTATGTTTTGCTGCTCTGGGAAGGTGGAAGCATTCAGGTGGATGATGATGAGCTGCTTGGAAAGGATGTTTTATAATCAAATTATTCTTTATTCTGGTTGTAGGTTGAAAACCTAATCAGCCACCAAAGTGCTGGCTTAGTGCTGAATGTTCCCAACTCCCCTCCTGACAGGTGAGTGAGCCTTAGGATTGTGGCTGAACAGTTCACCCCAGGTCACACAGCAGGTTTGTGTTAAAGCGCAGTTTGGAATATCATGGTTCAAGGTGCAGCTGCTGCTTCTTGTAGAATCATGGAATGGTTTGGGTGTGAAGGGAACTTAAAGCCCATCCAGTTCCAGCCCCTGCCATGGACAGGGACATCTCCCACTAGCCCAGGTTGCTCCAACCTGGCCTTGGACACTTCCAGGGAAGGGGCAGCCACAGCTTCTCTGGGCAACCTGTGCCAGGGCTTCCCCACCCTCCTAGGGAACAATTCCTTCCCAATATCCCATCAAACCCTGCCCTCTTTCAGCTGAAGCCATTCCCCTTTGTCCCATCACCGGAGAAAGGGGAATGTCTTATTCTTGGGCAAGGAGCAATGGATTGAGCCACACATCACACATGATCCTTCTAAAAAACCACAAATGTGTCATCTCCAGATGCCCTGGAGGCTCAGAATTCAGCTGGGCTTTGTATTCCTGCAGTGTGAGAGGATGAGGACGGAGATGTGCAGCCCTTCATCCCTGTCTTATTTACAAGCAGCGGGAGAATGTCCTGGCAAGTGCGAGCAGCTAATTTTAGGTGACAACATAGTTCAGGGTGCCAAGCCCTCCAAGAGGGGAAGGAATGTGTCTCCAGCCAGACTGCCTGGAGCTCCAAGCTGCCTGAGGGCACTGGGTGTTTGTGCCACCTCCAGAACACGAAATCTTTTGTGTGCAGACATAATCCCCTGCTGGGACACGGGCAGAGGTGGCTGTTACGGAAGCGATTGTAAAATCCCTCTTATGGAAGGGGAGAAGAAGGTACATCTGGGGTGGTTTGCACTGTGCTGATGCTCTCCAGCCCCAAATCCCAAGGGGCTTTCCAAGTGCTAATTAGTTAAGAGTCGGAATTGTCAGTTTGGACACACAGGGAGTGCGGAGGCTGATCTTGTTGCACAGGGACCTGACAGGACCTGGATGAAATTCAGGGCTTGATTCCCAGCTAAACTGCCCTACCCTCGGAGGCAGACAGGAAGGAGGCTGAAGGTAGATGATGGCATGAATTAAAATTTACATTAAGTTAAAGTAATTTAAATTAACGGCATGAAGCTGAGTCAGGGGAGGTTTAAGCTGGGTATCAGGAAAAGTTTTTCCATCCAAAGTGTTTGAGCACTGGAACAGGCTCCCCAGGGATCACAGCACCAAGCCTGTCTGAGTTCAAGAAGCATTTGGACAACGTTCTCAGGGACAGGGTGGGATTGTTGGGGTGTCTGTGCAGGGCCAGGAGCTGGACTGGATGATCCTGATGGGTCCCTTCCAACTCAGGAGATCCTGTGATTCTCTGATTTTATGACCTACTACACTCCCTCATTCTCACTGTGGGGCCGTGCTTGGGCTCCATCCCCTGCTTTCTCCTGGCCCCAAATAAGTACCAGACCTTGCACTACTTCTGCCCGGGGAAGCTCCCGGACTAAGGCACAGCTCCATCTTTCTCAGGCAGCGCAGAGGCTCCTGTCCGGTACCCGACCTGCTCTGTCCCACCCCCGGCCAGCGAGGGCTAAGAGTGCCCTCTGCTGCACTCCTCCTCCTCCTCCTCCTCCTCCCCCCACGGCAGCGCTCCGCTTCCTCTTGGGGAATAAACAAAACGGCTTTTTAATACCCAAAACAACCCTCTCACATTCCACGGGTCTGCTGTGCTGGCTCTACAGGAGCCTGGTGCTGGATTTCAGCAGCAAGCAGGGAGGATGATGCCCCAAAGTCAAGATGCGTGAGATCCTGCACCAGGATCAAGCACTTCAGGGGAGTGCTGTCCTTTATCAAAACTCCTCACCCCGGAGCTGTCCGTTGCCTTCTGAAACACGCGGGAGTTTTACGAGCACTCCCCGTGCAGGGGTTCTGGTGGTGAAACTTTGATTTCTGGGAGCTGGAAGCACGGGCGGTGCAGGGACAGAGGCGACACCTGACAGCTCCAAACGTCCCATCCCTCCCTCCCGCTCCAACACCGAGCCCCGCAAAGCTCTGCTCGTTCACCCCTCAGCCCCTGCAGCCGGACAGGAACGGCCGCAGGCAGGGAAAGGGGGGCTCTTGTCAGCAAAGCTGCGCCAGGGATTGTCAGTTTTGATTGTCAGCAGGATTCCTGCTCCGGGAGCTGGAAGGAGGTAAAACTCAAAACGTGACAACGCCGCTTTTACTGGGGTTTGATTTACCCGCCTGGAAGGGAACCAGGCTGCAGGCAGCAGCGGCAGCCCCGTAACCGCGGGGGCCGCAGGAATCCGCTCCCGTTCCCTGGAATTCGGGCAGTATTTGCTGCACCCCTTTGGGCTCGGTTCCAAGCCCGTCGCTCAGCGCGGGGCCCGCCCCCTCCAGAGGATATTTAAGGAGAAGCTGATGCGCGACTTGCTCCAAAGAGACGAGAAACTCCGGACGAGCGGGGAGTCAGTCGGCAGCCTGGATCCCTTCCCAGCGCTCGGGATGTCTGGAAACGTGGGGACAGTGACCCGGACCGTGTTCCTGCTGCTCCTCGCCCCTGGCTGGGTACGTACAGCTCTGCCCGGGCTCTGCAGCTTCTTGCTTGGATGCATGAGAGGGCTTTGGGCTGGGAAACTCTTCCCACCTGCTCCCGAGTTTCCCAGGGAAGCTGAGATGGGAGCAGAGAGGCGCAAACGTGCTGTGCAATTAAAGCAGGCTTGCAGCTGCCCCGTGTAACGCGAGTCATCCACGGACCTCCGGGCTCCTGGCACGTGGGAATGGGTTTTGCTTCATCCCCCTCCCGGGAGTCAAAGGCCAGTCCTGGTTCACAAGGGGGAGAAGGGAACAGAGAGAGGGAAACTCGGTCACTGAGTTTGTGTCACTGCAAGGAATAAGTCTCATATCCCAGTTCCTTACCATCCCCATCCTTCCCCAGCTGCCACAGAATCCACTCGTGTGCTCCCAAAACCAGTGATCCTGAGGGAAAAATTAGACTGCAGAGTTCCAGAGCAGGATTTGTGCCTGTTTTCCTCTTAGTGCAAGTGCTTGACAGAGCAGCTCATTCCTCTTAGGATGTTTGTGTGCTGTTGCCGTGCCAGGACTGGCAGGAAGGTCCCTGCAGTCATTAATGGCTCTAAATTGTTGGAAGTGCCTTTTGGAGACATCAGGAAATCGGGTTCACGGAAGCGCTTGCAGGGCTTGTTGTGCTGAGAGAGGCAATAAACTCCCGGTTGGTGAGGTCTGTTGGATGCTCCTGGCAGCACTTGGAGTGTGCCAGCCCCTTTCTGGCCAGGAATGTGCCCTGGGATACGATCTGAGGGTAACTGCTGCCATTTGGGTTGGCACCTTGGTTTTTGCACTGGCTCAGCTTTGGCAGCATCATGTTTGTCATATAAACAGTAACAGTGAAGGCCACTGCTGTGACCCTCAAATATCGCTCTGAGATGTGTCATTTTCCCTAAACCTGCCTCAGAAAGGGGAGTTTTACCTCTCTTTGAGCTTTGAGCACGAGGATGGACTCAATGACCTGCGGACCTTCATCAGGAATGAGAAATCCTGAGGGTGCCACAGACCTGGTGGGAGTTCATGTCCCCAACTTGTGCCCTCCTGAGGGTGCAGAGGCAGAGTTTTTACGTGAATAGGGAGCAGGAAGAAGGTTCTCACTCTTTCTTGCCCCCAGGTAGCTGGGTTTGGTGCTGGCAGTTGGGAGGGAGCTTGTTCTGGCTTGTCAGCTGGGATGGGACCCGGGAGTCAGAGGTGGAGAAGACGATGGAGCAGAGGCAGGGGAATCCTCTATCCAAGTGTTGACACTTGGCCATCACTCAGGAGTCCTGGCAGTCCCACAGCTTCTCACACAGTGTTTGTGATGGATGCAAGAGCTGCCAGCAAAGCCAGGAGCAGGGAGAGCTGGTATTCCAGGCTTTAGAGCCGTCTTAACTCCACAGCCTTGATCCCTCAGACTGGTTATGTTCTGCTGCTCTCAGACTTCACAGAAGTGCTCTGCCAACCTCAACAGAAACAAGGGCAAAGGCTGCAGTGATCCTCAAATCAGGATCCTGCTCAGCAAAAGCAAAAGTGAGTTTTGGGGCAGCCCCTTCTGCAGAGGGAAGAAAATGAAATGTGTCCTGAGTTGAATCCCTCTGCACCCAGGTCAGTGGCAGGTTACGTGGAAATGCTGGGCTTTGTGCTATGTTTGGGTCTGCAGGAAAGCCCCAAATTCCAGTCCTGGCATTCCCTGGGGACAGTTTGGGGAGTTCTTTGGGGCAGTTCCTTGGGCAGTTTCCACTCTGTATTGAAACAGCTCCTGGAAGCAGTCCTTGGAAAGAAGGCAGGCGGAAGGTGCTCCTTGCAAATCCAATATAATCCACTGTTTAGCCTATCTGAAGGGAAACTGAGTAACAGAGGACTCAGGAGGTTGGTTCAGTGTTGACTTTCACCCAGCTGTTCCCAACTCCAGGGGTTCCCCTGGCCAGGCAGTTTTTCAGTGCTCAGTGTCGGGGGCACGTGAGCCAAACCCAATTCCAGCTCATTCCCTCCTCTCCTGGACCTGAGAGAGCAGCAAGATCTATAAATAGCACGGGCTGACTCTGCTCTGCAATAAAAGCAGCAAACAGGAGCCCCAACACCCCCTGGGTGATGGAGGGAGGCGCTTCCGAGCTGAACGGTGGGAATGTCTTGTAGTATCGGGAAGAGCCCTGAAAACTGGGATGAACTGGGGGTTTGAGCTGAGGGAAGTGAGGCACGGCAGAGGTGGGTGCAGGGTGACCCAGCAGGTCTCTGACATGCCAGAGGTCTGAATCCAGATGCTGTGCTCTGAAAGCAGCTGTGATACAGCGAGGCAGTGAAGGTGCTGGGAGCAGAAGGTGAAACCAGGTGGGGTGGTTTGTGTGGGGGAGTTTTAATCAAGGCAATCACCAGAGCCAGCAAGGGTTGATGAGGGCAAGGAAGAGAACTCACAGAATCGTGGAATGGCTTGGGCTGGAAGGGAACTGAAAAACCATCTTGTGCCACCCCCTTGGCATGGGCAGGGACACCTTCCACCATCCCAGGTTGCTTCAAGCCCCGTCCAGCCCGGCCTTGGGCACTTCCAGGGATGGGGTTTAATTCCGCTGTGTTCTGTCATCCCCAAAGCGGTTGTTTTGGGTTGGATTTCAGCAGCAGAGCTATTTTGAGAGTGTTTCTTTCTATGGCCTGTGGCTGACACTGCACTGGAAAATGCTTGTTGCCATCATTTTTTTTCCTTAAGTGCATGGATTGCGTCTCAACACAGATCCCGTGTCAGGAGCGCTCTGCCTCTTGTGTGAGCTCACGTACCCCCCACCCACTCACCCGGGGCTGGATAACACATCCCTTGGCAGCTCCAGCAGTTGCCTACATGAAAAACAGTAGGGAAGATTTCTGTATTTTTAGTTCTTTTAGTGCACTTCAGTGGTTGGGAATTGATCCCCGTGACGTGCCAGCTCCTGGCGAGCTGCTCCAGCACTGCCAGCTGGGAACAGCTGGGCTGCAGGCAGGAGGGGCTTGGCTCCAAAATGCTCTGGGCTAGGAGGGATCCAGGAGAATTAGGCTGATTCCTGCTGAGCAGGGAGATTCTGGGAGGACTCAGCCCTTGGGAGCACCCGAGGGAAGGGCTGGAGCTGTGTCAGGGCAGGGCCAGGTTGGATCTCAGGGAAAGGTTCTTCCCCCAGAGGCTGGTTGGGCACTGACCAGGCTCCCCAGGGCAGTGGGCACAGCCCCAAGGCTGCCAGAGCTCCAGGAGGGTTTGGGCAACGCTCTGAGGGACAGGGTGGGATTGTTGGGGTGTCTGTGCAGGGCCAGGGGTTGGGTCCCTTCCAGCTCAGGATATTCTATGGCTCCATAATTCCATGCCTTTGAGGGAAGGTTTAGCCCGCTCCCAGTCCTGCCCTGGGCTGTGCTGGGTGTTCCAGCCGTACAAAGTGGTTGGCACCTTCCTACCCCATGTGAGCTCCAGTCAGAGCAACAGTCAAAACAGCTGGAAAAGTTTTCCTGCTGTTATTAGTGACAAACACAATATCCAAGGAAGCTGTTTCCCAAGGGAGGGCTGGGTGGGATGTGACAAGTGCAAACAGAGCTGTAAAGAAATAGAAATGTATTCTCTGACCTCTGTTCCAGGTGTGTGTCTCCCACCCCGCCTGCCCTCAGGCTCTTCCCAGCTTGGCTGCCCCTCTCCCAGGTTGCCAGTGGAGCTGTGAGGGGCTTGTCCAGTTGGGTGCTTCCCTCTCCACCCAGGTCACAGCAGGGCAGGATCCCAGAGCGTTTTGGTGGCATCATCCTTGTGCAAGGGTCGTGCCAGCCCCGGTGGGAGCTGAGCCATGTCCAGCAGCGCCTGAGGTTGGAGTGTGATGGAGCAGGGCAAGGGGGGATTTGAGTGGGCAGGAACAGAAAACCAGGCTGGAGCTGGCACTGAGGAGGTTTCAGATCATCTTTGGAGGCCACACTTGGGGTGTCACATCTCCCAAATCCAGGCTCAGCCAGAGCTGAGCTGCTGTGGCTGCTCCAGGCTGCTGCAGGACAAGGGTGGCACAGACTCAGTGATTGGGGTGTTGGACACATCCTGGATTTTCCAGAGCAGGAAATTCCCATTCAGCCATAGCCTGATCTCTGTTCAGTGTCTGCAGTGGCATAAATCCAAGGGTGGGTTTCAAGGGGTGGCCAGTGAAATGCTGACAATGGGGGCAGCGCTGGAGTCACAAAGTCCCAAGGAAGGTTGGTTACGCTGTGTTCCTCGGAAAGGGGAAAGGAGAGGGTGCATCTCTGGGAATAATGAAGGAAGTGTGAAATCCAGGGGACAAAATGGGAGCATTTGGGTCAGTTTTTAGCACTGCTCCAATCCCGCTGCCTGACTTTGGGCAAGTCCTGTCCCTGTGCACGTCCTTCTCCAGCTCCAGCTGGGTCTGCTGCTGCTGCTGCTGCTGCAGAGGCTTTGATGTTTGTCCTGTGTAAGAGCTGGAATTGCTTGCTGTTAATAATTACTACTTCATTGCTTCCAGGGAGGTGGGGGGTGAGCTGTGCAGGGGACTCCGAGCTACTGCTTGTCCTGTTTGTTTTGGCTCTGCTTCCCAGAGGCATCTTTTTTCCCCCTTGAGCTCCAGATGAATGAGGGATGAAGAACAGTCCTGTGAGCCCTTGGGCTCTCCCTCCTCTCTCTCGGGTGTCTGTGCTCGCGGCAGCGCCGTGTTTTCCCTTTCCCCGCCCGGACTCATCCTCTCCGTGGGTTTTTGCCCTCCAGGGAGAAGCACAGGCCTGCACGTTCCCGTGCCAGTGTCCCTCCCAGCCTCTGCAGTGCCCTGCTGGCACCAGCCACGTGTTGGATGGCTGTGGCTGCTGCAAGGTGTGCGCCAGGCAGCTGGGAGAGCTCTGCTCCCCGCACAGACCCTGCGACCACCACAAGGGACTCTACTGCGACTTCTCCAAAATCCACAGAGGCAGCGGGATCTGCTTAGGTGAGACCTGCACGTTCTGTCCTTGTGTGGTTTTCCGCGGCCTCTCCCTGGAACACCCAGCGGGACGTCCTGGGAGCTTCAGCGCCAGCCCTGCGAGACAGCAAACCCGCTGACACGCACACAGAGCTCCTTCCCTCGGCTCCAAAGGCGTTGAGCGGGGCTGTGGATCTCTCCTGTGTCCTGGGACATCCTTAGGACACGTCCTCTATCCCTGTGGGCAAATATGGGCAATCTGGGCGCTTACTGATAGGGCTTTCCCTTGGAAAATCCCACCCCAAATCCCCCTGCCTTGCACTGGGTATGGGTGTTCTGCACCTGGCTGCTCCCAAAGCGTGTTTCTGGCTGGAGTGTGTGGGTGTGGGTGGGAAGGGCTGAACACGGGAATTCCTGAGCCAGGCAGGCACAAAGGCAAGAAGCCGTTTTCTCTCCCCGTGCCTCTATTCAGCCAGAAAAGAAAAATCTTTTTGATTTTATTTATTTTTTTTTTGTTTTGTTTGTTTGTTTGTTTGGTGGCTCTTTTTAAAGCAGGCAAAAATGACTTTGGTCAAGAGGACAAAAAAAAATAAAAAAAAAAAAAGAAGGGCAAGTATTTCCTCAATCTCCTGTTCTTTGCTTAAAAACAAGGCTCCTCTGCCCCCTCTCTGCCAGGAGCTTCAGGCCCTCGTCCAAATGAATCTAACTTGTAGAAGTTTTATTTTATTTTATTTTGAAAAGTTTAATGTAAGTTGTTTCAGTTCCCTCACCCAGTTTTTTGGGGTCTCTGGGAGCCACGAGAGCTCCCGGTACTTTCTGAGAGCTGAGGATTGAAGGTTTATAAGGTGAATGTAGGCGTGATAACACCCAGCAGGTGTGAGCTGCGGGCTGCACCATTCCCACTGGGAACGAAGAGAGGGTTTGTGGAGGAAAGGCAGTGAAATCACGGGAATGGTTTCTTCAGAAGTGGGGGAATCTCCATCTCAAGTCTTCCCACAAAGCCTGGACATCCTCCTGGTGCTTCGTGTTCACCGTGACATAACAGGTTTGATCCAAACACTTCGGAGCAGGAGTCCCAAATTCCTGCCGTGGAGCAAATCAGACTTGCCGACACAAGTGTCCTTCCTGCTTTTAAGTGAGAAATTCAGCTTTTCATGGCAAAACTCCCAGCAGACACAGACCAGGATATCTCCCAAAAATGAACGGAGGATTTGACCTGTAAGGTGATGTTTTTGTGGTGTCCACGTGGATCTGTTGGAAGAGGGGGGATTTGGGAGGCAGAGAAGGAAGGTGGAGTGGTGAGTCAGAGGAAGGGAAGGATCAACGTGACTTACATTTATCCAAGTAAGACGGATGTTCTGGGAGCAGGAAGGAGCTGAGGTGTTCCGGTGTCACGGGAAAAGCATCTCGGTCGGGACCAGCCCGAGGACCATGTCAGGAGGGGTGGGAAGGGAACCCTCAGAGGGAAAATTATGGTGTATTTGCTTCATGTTATGACATTCCACACGGTGCAGAGGAGTCCTTCTCTTGACCTTGGAATATCAGAAAGGTGGAGACAACCCTGTAGTAGCTCTAGAGTAGAGTAGGTGGTAGGGTGGCCTGGGTGGGTGTTGGGAGCTGGCAGAGGAGCTGGAGAGGCTCCTCGAGCCCTGTCATACTCCCTGTGGGAAAGGGCAGAAGTCCCCTCAGCCGGAGTTGGTGTTTGGGATCGGGCAGTGCCAGGGAATAAAGAACCACCTCACTCCACGGGCACCGTCGCTTCGGTGCCTTGATTGGATCAGGTCAGTGGGAAAGGGAGGTCGGGGAGGGTAATGAAGGGCACGACGGAACCACTGAGTTTGGAAAACATACTCAACCCCTGGAGTGAGCTGCCATTCCTTGGGCGGGGAGGGAGGAGAGGGAACAGCACGGTCCGTTCAGCGGGACGGGAGAGCGCTCGGGCTGAAAAACAGGGAGAGAGGGTTTAAAAATAAGTCTGAATGGCTGTGTGGAGGGAGGGTGGATGGATGGCTTCCACTCTGATGGAAAAAGTGAGGGTTTTGAAACTCCTAAGTTGGAGCGCAGGAGTATTTTTGTCCCAATGGCATTGAAAAGAGTTGCGAGTCAAGATCCAGCTCCAGTTTGGAACAGTCCGGAAGGATTTGTGTCCCTGCAAGGGATGGGATGGAAAGAGGCTCTTGATCCTTGTTTAGCCCAAACACTTTCCGTCTGACACAGCATCCCCCGGCTGAGCAGGACTAAGGGCAAAATAGATCAGGTTTCCTGGGAAGCCTCCACAAGCAGCCAAGAATCCTTCATTGTGGTGACTTCCCAATAGAGGTTTGCATGGTCTTTTGCAGAAAGCAGCAGCTGCTGAGAACTGTCCAAAATCAGGATTTCTGTCCTGTGAACAACTCCGAGATTTCAACGTTTCTTTTCAGGCTGACAGGAAAAAAAAAAAAAAATCTAAATATCTATATATTTAAAAAAAAACAAAAAACCCTCAGAATTGTCCATGATTTATTTGGAATACTCGTTTGGCTGTGTCAAAACTTTCTGCATCCATTTTATCAAAGTATTTCATCTTGATCTAGAGTCTAAAATAATTATCAGAGCAAAACACTTCCAGCAATGGACACTGTCCCACGAGTATTTTGGCTGAGCATAAGGGAAGTCTCTGATATCAAAATGAAATGCTTTGGTTGGTTCCTATTGAAACCATTCCCGATTTCAATCAAATAAGAGGCTTCTGCTGGAAAACTTCCACCGGGAAAGTTTTGGCTAAGCCAGATACAAGAGGCTGTAGCAGACTGAAGGTTTTGCCGCTCTGCGTCAGATATTGTCGTGTTTCCTTTTATGCCCAAGTTTTATCAGGAAGGAGGGAAAGACCGGTAGGAGGGCTGGAGATGAGAGACACGGAGATGAGAAGAGGGAGAACTAGAAAAAGCTGGAGCTGGAAGGAAGAAGAGGTTTGTGCATCACAGAGGGGCCAGGAAGGTCACCAACCCGAAGGGTGGTTTCCTTTGTAGGTGCCATCAGCCACGTGGGAAGCAGCTGCTCTTGGGAGAACGTTGCCTTTTGGTCTGCCAGGAGTAGCGAGAAGCAAATTTGCTGCTCATGTGCCGTGTCAGGGATTTGACACCACCTGTGACTGGGCACTGACTGGGGAACGGGCTGTAAAGACTAAGTCACACTTGGCAGCTCGCCCAAACTGAGGAGGAATTTTTCTAGAGAGGTTTGGGAGGAGTCAGGAGCAGCCTTGAGTCCAGAGAGGCAAATGTCAAACAACCTAGCGCTGGGATGGCAGAGCAGGGCAGGGTGGGCTCCGTCCCTCCTCGGCAGCCCCCTGTCCCCCTGAGGCAGAACTTCAGCCTCTTGCTCACCTACTCCTCCTCCTCTTCCTCCTCCTCCTCCTCCTCCTCCCACAGCTCATGAGGGTGCAACGTGTGACCTGCTGGGCAAGATCTACCTGAACGGGGAGAGCTTCCAGCCCACGTGCAAACTGCAGTGCGTCTGCCTGGACGGGGCCGTGGGCTGCATCCCGCTCTGCTCCGACGACCTGCGCCTGCCGTCCCCCGACTGCCCCCGCCCCCGCAGGCTCCGGGGCCACGACAAGTGCTGTGAGGAGTGGGTGTGTGAGGAGGGCAGCGACAACGACCTCGGGACGGCCATGGCGGGTGAGTGGGGCCGGTGGGATGGGAACAGGAGCTGTTGGCTGCGGAACAGGGGTGGGTCCAAACCATCGGCGGACTGGGGTGTGTGGAATGGGGCCAGGGGCTGTTTGCTGGGGCAAGAGGGTTGGATCCAAACTACCTGTGGATTGGGGCATGTGAGGAAGAGCTGGGGGCTTTTTCCTGGGGACTAGAAGTGGATCCGAACTATGCATGGAATTGGGGTGGGTGGCTTGGGGCCAGGAGCCGTTTGCTGGGGAATAATGGTGGATCCAAACTACCTGAGGATCGGGGCACATGGAATGGGGCCAGGATCTGTTCGCTGGGAAATAGGAGAAGATCCAAACTACCTGAGGATTGGGGTACATGAAATGGGGCCAGGATCTATTCGCTGGGAAATAGGAGAAGATCCAAACTACCTGAGGATTGGGGTACATGGAATGGGGCCAGGATCTGTTCGCTGGGAAATAGGAGAAGATCCAAACTGCCTGTGCATTGGGGCAATGACTGGTTTGGAACTGGTCCTGGTTTTGTGCGCTGGCACGTGGATACCAAGTGTTGGGCTCCAGAGCCATTGATGCGGGACCTCAGCGATGCTGTGTGCACCCTGTGGTGTCACGGCAGAGCTGTGCTGTGGTGGGAAATGCTTCCCTGCATCCTCCCCCTGCTGAGAGGCCGAGCAGCTCACGGGATGGGCCAGACCTTTGCTGCTGTTCCTGCAGCGTTAGACCGGGTTGGGAGCAGCCGTGGAGCTGCCACGCTTCGTCCCAAGCCCTGAGCCTCGCCTTGCGTCTCTTCCCCACGGCTCAGTGTTCAGGGAGGACCCAGCCCAGAAGCCCGAGCTGAACAACCTGCAGGAGAACTGCCTGGTGCAGACCACGGCGTGGAGCGCGTGCTCCCGGAGCTGCGGGATGGGCATCTCCGCCCGCGTCACCAACGACAACCCCCGCTGCCGCCTGGAGAAGGAGACCCGGCTCTGCATGGTCCGGCCCTGCGACTTCCCCGTGGAGAAAACCAAGGTAGGAGGCTCGGGGACAGCGGGGGCACAGCACCCCAAATGCCAGGAGAGACCTTGGGAATGGGGCTGGCTCACGGAGTTTGCTCCGTGGTTCCGCTGTCTCTGTGCCCCGGATGACGGGGACGGAGCAGAGGCCTCGGGGCGTCTTTCCTGTCTGTGTTAATCCACCCGCTCTCCCCCTAGAAAGGGAAGAAGTGTGTGAGGACCCCAAGGCCACGCCAGAGCCTCCACTTTGAGTTCTCGGGGTGCACCAGCACCCGCTCGTACCGGCCGCGGTTCTGCGGGAGCTGCTCGGACGGGCGGTGCTGCACCCCCGACCTGACCAGCACCGCCGACGTGGAGTTCCGCTGCCCCGAGGGGGACTCCTTCCACAGGAAGATGATGTTCATCAAGGTGTGCTCCTGCCACTACGACTGCCCCCGGGACAACGACATCTTCCTGGCCACCTACCACAGGCGGATGGTCGGGGACCACGTCAGGAGCGAGCGGCAATAGCCCTCCCCGGGCCGGATCCGAGGTGTCGGGAGGGATCCGCAGGGCTTCGGTGGCTGCGTCCCAGGACAATGCAGCCCCTGCCCCCTCTGTGAGGGGCTCTGCTCTCCAGAGCAGCACCAGTGGTCCCAGTGGGCTGAGGCCTGGCCCAGTGAGCTGAGCCCTCTGCCTCCCACCCGCAGTGCCTCCCGGGTCAGCGAAGGAGCCACACACAGGCTCGAGCTGCAAACTTGATCCACGTTCCCTCTGGCCAGAGGGGAGAGTGGACCAAAGCCACGTGGCTCCAGCCTGTCTCCAGCCCCGAACACAGTGGGCACAGTTCCTGATTCAGACCACAGGAGCCCCTCCAGCATGAACTGGGGGTGGGCCAGGCTGCCAGGCAGAAACCTGTCCCTTGTGAGTGCCACTCTGGGCAGCTTTTAGTGCCTTGGTGAGCATTTCACAGAACCACAGAATGGTTTGGGTTGGGAGGGAACTTAAAGCTCATCTTGTTTTACCCCCTGCCATGGGCAGGGACACCTTACACTAACCCAGGTTGCTCCAAGCCCTGTCCAACCTGGACACTTCCAGGGATGGGGCAGCCACAGCTTCTCTGGGTAACCTGTGCCAGGGCCTCCCCACCGCCACAGGGAGGAATTTCTTCCCGATCTCTTCAGAAACGGCTCTGGGGTGGGAGAGAGGCCGGACCCCACCAGCTCACACACCCACAGCTGTGTTTTGCTGAGTCTTTGCTCTGGATGTTTGTGAGTAGGAGGAGCACTGTTCAGCTCAGGCCTCCCTGGGGAGTTTAAGGCACCGGCAAGAAAAATTCTTGTGTTTGTAAATGGAGCACCCAGAGTTAATTAGACAGTCACACAGAGAGCTGTTGGCACTGAGGTCTCCGGCAGGATTCCCACCTGGTCACAGCCCTGACAGAGTCTCTGCCATTAGGGACATCCCACTGCCAGCCTGTAGCTCCAGGAGAGGCCACCAGCCCAGGAAGGTGCTGGTGGTGTGTCCAGCAGCAGTGCAGCCCCTGCAGCCCCCCAGCTCCATGGAACTGCTGAGCTCTTGTGTAAAAACCTCTGCTGATTTTAGCAGGGACATCCCGGTACAGGGCCTGATCCCGTTCGCCACATCCCGCGTGCAAATCCCAAAGAATTCCTGTTCCAGTGGGAGCAGCTGCCCCAAGGCTTCACCCCACTACATCTCCCCCCAGAGCAGAGCCTGATGCCAGGGGACAGTCCCAGCTGCCCCCAACTGCTGCCCTGAACCCCCAAACTCCCCTGACACACCAGCTCAGGGCCCGTGTCCCATCCCAGCCCTTCTTCTTGCTCTCCCAGCCTGAGGCAGCTCCTGAGCCTTCAGCCTCCTGTAATCATTTGAACTGTAAATAATTTATCTGCTGTTGTTTCTGTTTTTAAGGCCCTTGTACAGTTCCTGTACAGGCCCGTTGGCACAGCCCTGCTCGTGCCATTCCCCTTCTCTGAGCTTCTCTCCTGCTGTTCCCTCGGCTGCTGGGCCTCCAACCACGCTGAGGTTGCACTTTACTCAACGCTAATAAATATCTCTTTATTTTTTATATATTTTATACATTTATTTATTTGTTTTGTATATTTATCTTTCTTTTATATCCCGTGTGAGGCTCCTGCCTGGTTCCCCCTCCAGCCTTTCCCCAGTGCTCCCAGCCTGCAGGGACCAACGCTGGGACCCTCTGCAGAGCTGATGGGTGGGTGTGGAAGGGATGGGGGTCCCACAAGCTCCCTTTCCCTCCACCCAAATAGCAGCGGGGCTGCTGTTGGTGTCTCAGGGGCCCACAAATCACAGCTCCTGCTCAGAGTGGGGGATAAACAGAGCCTGCTGAAGGACCCAGAAGTCCTTAATTCCCGATTAAAAATAACCCCGGGAGCAGATGTGAGCAGAAGTCGGTGATAGCGGGGCCAGAACGCGAGGGGCTTTGCAGCAGCTTAACAGCTTATGGATTCATCCCCCTCTCATCACATTAGCCAGGGGCTCCCTCCCCTCCCACCGCGGCGGGGGAGAGAGGCTCTTCCTCCCCCCAAACCTTCTCCCTCCCCGGGGAAGGCTTAGGGCTCCCAGGGAGGGGCAGGGGATGGGCGGACAAGTCCCCACCGCACTTGAGCTGCGGGGTGTTGAGGCTCCGAGCCCAGGGCAGGATCCGTCCCGCGGCTCTCCGAGGGCTGGAAAGGCCCTGGTGGAGGCAGAGGGGGGGACACACGATGATGGACACACGGTGACAGTCCCTGCCCGTGTCCCCAGGGCGGTGGCCATTAGGTGGCACCAGGGACCGTCCCCAGGGGGACACCCCGACCCGGGGGAAGGTGCGATGGGGCGCAGGGCCTCGGCTGGCCCCGGGGGGCTGGGGGTGACCCTGGGGCAGCACCCGCGTGCTCCAGCCCAGCCCAGGCATCCAGCGCCACTGCAGAGCCGGGACAGCGGAGCGGGCAGTCCTTGGTGCCGGGACCGAATTCCAGCCCGCCGCCGCCTCCATGGCTGTCCCGGTCCCGGGGGAGCCGCTGTCCCCCCTTATCTCCGCCGCCGCCGCCTGCGCGGCCCCGATAGCCCGGGTGCGGCCTGGCCCGGGGGCTGGGGCTGCGTTCGGGGCACCTCCGGGACCCCGGAGCCCTTTATCAGCGCCGGCCACGCCGCAGCCGCGCGGGGTGGGCGCAGGACGGGGAAGCCCCGGCTGGCCCGGCCCCCGCGGGGAGGGGGTTTCCCTGAGAAAGGTTAAGAAAGGGGGTGAAAACGAGCAAAAAGAAATAACCCCCCAAAGCCCCGATCCTGCGGGTTTTCGGGGGGGGAGGGGGGGATTCGGGGCTCTCCGGGCCCAGCCCGGGGTCCCCCGACGGCGCGCGGGGCTCCCCGCGGGGGCTCCTTCTCCTTATATGGGCCGCTGACGTCACGGGGGCGCTGGGAGGG
>VXAY01002049.1:190953-208813 GCA_013399855.1 Oxyruncus cristatus | reverse complement strand
GGTGTGGGGGGAATGGAGTTCACTGGGGCTGTCCCAGGGACCCTGAGTGGGGCTGACGGGGAGGATGTGGGGTGGCAGGGCTGGGGGGCAGCAGGGGGGCCCGCAGTGGGCTCACGCTCAGGGGGTGGCTGGGGCCCTGTCCCACGGTGGGTGCCAACCCTGGGACCGGGGGGTTTCCCCCCGTGGTGTTGTTCCCACCGGAGCAGCGGGGGAGGACAGGCGGGTGCACCCCGGGGATTGGGGTCCCCCCTACCCCCCGCCATGTCCCGCCCTGGGAGATGGCAGCTCCCCTTCTGGCGCCTGGGTCCGGGGCTGTGCCCGGGGTGCAGCAGCTCCACCTGAGCTTCGAGGGAGCTCTGTCCCCTCTCCCCCAGACCCGTCTGTGCCCGCAGAGGCGGTTCCCAAAGCCCAGCTGGGGGTGCCAGGGCCCTGCTCCTGCCGTCCATCCCTGTCCCGGGGGCTTCTCCTGCCGTCGGTCCCTGTCCCGGCTCACCCGGGCAGTGCTAAAACCTCCCCATCGACTTCCCTGCGGCCCCGGGTTGGGGTGGGGGTGATGTCGCCACGTCCCCTCCTCGACGGGGACGTTTTGCGCTGGTGTTACAACCCAGAGGGCGCGTGTGGCGTCCCCGGTGGTTCCTGCAATCCCTCCCCGAATTTCTCCCTCCTGGCAGCTGTGGTTGGTGGGTGGGACGAGGGGCTGGTGTAAACCTGCTCTGAACCCGGTGGCAGGTCGCTGCCATGGGCCGTGTGCCGGTCGCGTTTGCCTTCGCCGGTGCCCGGCGGGGTCCGAGCGGCCGGCGGGGTGGCAGGGGGACAGCGGGGGACAGCGACAATCTTTAGGGCTATCTTTAGGGCTGTGTTGCAATGGAGGGGTGTGCCTTGGCTCGGCGCTGCCGGCAGCCGCCTCCTCGCCCGGGGATTGATTTACGCCGAGGCTCCCGCTCGGGGAAAACCAGCGTTTGCTCCGCGGTTTGTGGGAGCGGCGCGGCCGCGGTGGGAGTGTGAGGCTGGGTCGGGGACTCATGTCGGCGACACAGGGTGTGCGGGGCCGAGGTTCGGGGAGCACCGTCGGCCCCCGGCACTGTCACACCTCACACGTGCTCTGTCACCGCCCGGCAGCCGGACGGGCCGAGCCGGGACGGGGAAGGCGGACGGTGCGGGGAATTTCTGCGGCCTCGTGGGAGAGGAGCCACCCTGGGGCGCGGGAACACGTCGGGTTCTTACGAGGGGCACCTCAGAACTTCCCCGTTTCCCTGCTCCTCCCTTCCGAAGGCTCTAAGGCGGGCACGGACGTGGCTCTGGGAGAGCCGGGGTCACTCCCCTCCGCGTCCTCTTCGCGCCGGAGTGACCCGGTCAGTCTGCGGGAGTAACTTGCCCCCTGCGCCAGAGCTGAGGTGACACGGGACCCAAGTTCCGTGTTTGGCTTAATCCTTCTTAACGCCGCTGCCCTGCTCGTGGCCACTGTGCCCGTGGTGATGCAGCTGCACCCTGTCTGTCCCTGAGAGGAGGCAGCCGAAACTTGTGGAGCAGTTTGCATCCCCCCAAGCTGCGGGGCCCGCGTAGATGTGAATCTCCCCCAGCTCCTGGCGCTGGCAGCCCCTCAGCTTCTCTCCCGCAGTGAGGCACACGCTGCTTCTGCCTGCGGTGATGGTAACGGCGAGTCAGCAGCAGCCAAAAGTTGATGCGCGTACCGAGCTGCTTCCCACGGTGGTGGCTCAGCCCGTTCTGCGGGCGCGGGGCTCCCCCGTCCCTTCACTTGGCTTTTCCTCGCTCTTCAGGGAAACTTCAGGCCTTCCCGGGAGGGTTTGGAAGCTGCTGAGGAGAGAAAGTGCCTTCTCATCCGCGGCGCTGCTGCTGGGATGAGGTTCCCTTTTCCCGGCGCGCAGCCTGGCAGCTGCTGGAATTGCCTGCAGCCGCATCGCTCCGCACCGCGCGTCCCCCTGGGCGGGCACGGGCCTCTCGGAGCCACCTGAGGGTGAGGGTCGCTTGGGGGGAAGGCAAAACATGAGCTGTGTTCCCCGAGCAGGCACTGTGAAGTTTATGTCGGTGATTTAATATATAACAAGGTTTTCCTGAGCTCCCTCCCCAGCTATTCCAGGGCAGGCTGCAGGTGGTCCCTGCCTCGGGATGGTGGGGGGCAGGAATAGTCCCTTCTCTGCTGAGCAGTGTTTTAGCTGCAGGAAGAGGCTCAAGGAGGCTGGAAGTTCGGGGTGAAAATTGGCTCTTGGCCACGCTGGATGAAGGTGTGGGAGCTGAGGTATGATTTGGGGAGGGACTTGCTCGCCATCAGCCCGGAGATGTCTCTCAGTGAGCTGCCTGGGAAGGAGGGGGATGTGTCCCTTGTCCCTTTAATGCAGTGATTTGTGCGAGGCTGAGTCGGGATTCACGGGGAGAGGCTGTAACCGGCCCTCCCTGCTCAGCCCGGGACCGGCACCGGGACGAGCAGTGTCACACCCTGGGCATTCCACCAGGGCTGTGGTCCTTCAGAGCGTCGGGGCTGTGCCGTGCCATTCTCTTCTGAGCTGGTGGGGACAGCCAGGGTGGGTTGAGTGTGGCTCTGGGGTCCGGCCGAAGCGGCCGCCCCCGCTGCCCACCTCTCCCCACTAGAGGCTGCTGATGACCAGAGCATTTCCCCCTCCTGCTCTGAGAGAGCAGCGGGGTTTGGAATTCGCAGGGCTGAGCATCCAAACCCGAGCTTTTCCTGCTGATTCACCCTGGAGACAGCAGTGCGCTTTCCCCGGGTTCAGGGGGCACATCTGCTCCCCCTGCCAGGCCCACAATAGATCTCCCCCACTTCATTAAGTCTTAATTAGGTAAATGCAGCGGGACCATGTGCGAGGCCATTGCCAGGGGACACGGATCGTGCGTGGAGCCGGGTACCAGGGATGCCGGCTTCCATCCCGCCTGCCTCGGGGGTGCCGACGGGGTTTTTCCAGCTGGGCACCGAATGTGGAATGAGTTCAGCCTCCCGTATTGTTTTCCCGGAGGATGTGTGCGCAGCGATAAGCGCTTCAGCCCTCCGGCATGGCCCAACTGGCAGAAAAGCCAAGGATTAGTTAAGCCGTGGAAGGGATCCCTCACCGCTGGGCACAGCCGCGGTAAACCCGCCCTGTAGTCACAAAGCAGACTCTTTGTCCAGGGCACCAAATGCCTGGGCAGGATGGGCTGGAAAACAAACCTGGCCCCTGGGAAGATGATTAATCACGTAACAATCAGGCGTAAAATGAAAGGCAGTGGCTGCTGCAGTGGAAGGTGCCTGGGAAGGAGTTTGTGGCGTTGCACAAGCCCCGCTGCCTTTGCTGGGTACAGGCAGTGCCGGGCGGGCAGCGAGGTGCCAGCTGGCTCCGACAATGGCAAAGCGGCGCTTTACATAATCTGGGACTTGCCAAACAAGCTTGAAGGTCTGGAAAATCCTCCTGCTATTGTTCGTGCTCAAAGTTTGCTAAATTTCCGGGTTTGATCTGCCGGGCTGGCTTTTGTTGTGGGACCGCGGTGTGGGGGAAAATGCACTTTGCACAGAGGGAAGAAAAGGGCGTTTGTGGCGTTGAATCCACGCCTGCTCCTCAGATGAAACTATTTTTTGTGGTTCACAAGAGGTTCTGAGCAGCTGCTGGCAGCTTTGCAGGGCTGCAGGACTCTGCGTCTATCCAATTAGGTTGGTTTGTGTCTATTCCTCTCCTGATGCCCCCCTGAGAAAATCCTGGACTACGAGACGAGGACGGGGCACCGTGGGCAGGGCTCACACAGGTACCATCTGGGCTCCCGGACTGGGGGTCTGTTCTGGGACAGAAGTGCGGGGTCAGAACAGCTTTGTGCTGTCCGAGCCCCCTCGAGTTGGACCCTGTGGCTCTGGGAGGGCTCCAAAGCTGCTGCTCGCTGGCAGATTTTAGGAGAAGAGGCTGGAAGGGAGGTTGGGGCGCCTTGCTGTGCCGTGTCTCCCAGGCTGGAGGTCACTTCCTACAGCCTGGTGATTTAGGGCAGCTGGGAACCTGCCCAGGGAGGATGCTGAGGCTGTGGGAGCCACCCCAGCCCCATCCTGGCCTGTGGATGGCCATGGGCTCAACAACAGTGTGTTTGCTGGCCCTTGGGAAGTGTTTTGGGGTGTAGGGCCTGCCCTTGCTCCTCCATTGGCTCATCCCAAAGCTCTTTGCCAACACAAATAAAGCCACTGTTCAGTTAAATGAACGAATCCTGTTAAAATGTTCTCTGGTCCTATTCCTGACGTTCCTGGGAAAGCCAGGTTTGGTAGCAAGGGACGAGGTGAAGTTCTTGCTGGTCCACTTAATGTGAGGCAGGTTTTGGCACCCTGGTAAGCAGCAAAAGAGGAGGAACAACCCCGGCCTGATGGCACAAATACATCCTCTTATTGGATGGCTAAATTGGCAGCTCCAAGGGCCTTTCATGTAGGTCATTACACCTGGCCACAGTTGACCTGAGCGGGATTTAAGGAGGGGGTGTGAGGCTTGGCGTGTGCCGGGAGCCTTCGGAGGTGACCGCAGTGGCACTCCAGCAATCCTGTGAGTGTTGCAGACAAGGCGGTGGTGGGGAAGCTCTGAGCGGGTTTACAGCCTGGAGAACCCGGCGTGGGCAGCTGGGGTGGGCTGATGCCTCGAAGCATCCCCAGGGCATTAGGGCAGCTGGTGAGTTCCAGGCTGCATCGCGCTGTACGTGACCTCCCCGGGCGGATCCCTCCGAGGGCCACTGTGGTTTAGGTGCTCACCAGGCACCACCAGCCTTTGAAGGGCTTGTATTTCCAAATCCACTCTCCAAAAACCCTTGGGAGACGGGGCAGGACGGGCACTTCAGAACCACGGGGGGAGCTCTTTCTCCGCGCTGAGGGCCTGCACCGAGTCACCTCCCTGCCCCGGGGTGAACTCGAGGGATGAGGAGGGAGGGCAGATGTTGGCCCGGCCCAGGGCCACGTTGAGCTGTAACGTGACTTCGTGCGTGTGTTGTTGCTGTTGTGCTGGAGGTGCCGTGGCTGACGTGGAGGTGAACCTCTGCCGTATGGCCGGGATGGGCCTCGGCCAATCCGGGGCTGGCAGATGGGGTCAGCGCTGCTCGGGGATTTCCTCGGGTGCACAGCGCAGGCTTTTAATAGCAAACGGGGTCATCTGCAGCGTGGCACGGCCTGAAACCCGGCCCTAAGGATCCCCGCTGGCAGCTGGGAGGTGGCTGAGCAAGACATCCGCTCCTGTCGGAATTTTATTCCGTGGTTTTGAGTAAAACTGAAATAAGACTTAATGTCGCTGGTGGGTTTGGGGTGCAGCTCCTCCCTGGAGGTGGCCTGGAGAAGCCCTGCCTTTCTCAGGGTGGTCACGTGGCCCCATCCCGGTCCATCCAGGTGGATCCTGTGCCTCAGCTGGGTGCCAAGACTTCGTCCTTCTAGGAAAGGCAGCGGGGGGTGGTGTGGGTTTTCCTCACTCCCTGCTGGCAGCCCCCTGGTGCCCTGTGAGCAGTGTCCGGGGTCGCAGATGGCTGTCCTCGGGGTGGCAGCGCTGTTTGCTCCATCCCAGCTGCCTTTCAGCGGGAACACACAGGATATCCCAGTGCAGAATCGATCCCTGCCGCTGGCCAGGCTTGTTCCCGGTGATGCTGCATTTCCCTGTGCCGTGGCAGGAGGTGAACGTGGTGTCTGGCGGTTTTGCATCCCGCCTTCCCTACAAACTGCCTCCCTCCTGCTCGGCTCCCTGGCCCCTGTCCTGCTCGACCCGAGGCTGTTGTGGGAGCTCAGCAAACCGTGGTGATCAGATCCAAGCGCTGGACCTCGAACCACCTGGCAGTGCTGGGCTGGGCGAGGAAGCTCATTTGCACGGGGTGGTTAATTCTCTGCATGTTTTAATCTCCGTGACCATCTGTGTTCTTGCCTGGGCTGGGGAGATGGGAGCTCTTGGGATTTATCCCAGGAGGTGAACCAGGAGAGCGCTGCTTACTCTGTGTGTGCCGAAAACTGCCCCGGGTTGGAGCGGGATGACCTCATTAGCTGTGGGAAGAGCCATTCCTGCATCTTTGGGCAAGGAGGCCTCGACCACAACATGTCAGCTCTATCCCAGAGGCACATCCCAAGGAGCTGCAGGGAGGAGACAGGGGCAAAGGCACTTGCCAAAATTGGAAACCTCTGTGAGTGCTTTCCAGCATCCAATCCCAAGCATGGAGGGTCTGTGACCAGCTTGGAGGGCTGAGGTCCCGAGGAAGGCAGTTTTGATCTGGGCTAAAGCATCTCCTGGCCACCCCGAAAACCCTGCCCAGGTTGTGGCAGCTTCTAGGGTGTGGCTCTGCCCCACCAGCAGCCACTGCTGCCTCTGCCCTGGTGAACTGCTCAATTTGAGCTCCAGAAGCTGCTGCTGAGACTGGGGGAGCAGTATCTATGGGTGGGCTGTAGTAGCATCCCCAGAGAGACCTGCGTAGAGACGTTGCTGGCAGATAAGGTTTTTGCAAGCAGCACCTGAATTCTTCCTTGTTTTGGGTTCTCACATTTGGAGCCTGAGGCTCTGCAGCCCCTCCAGAGCCCCAGCTGGGATCCTGCTGACCAGAGGCTCTGCATGTGCCACAGGCAGAGGTGGCACTGGCTGTGGGTGCTGTCGAGGAATGCCCGTCCCATGGGGCCGCGCGGCCCCGCCGAGGCTCCCGCTGGCATCCGAACCCAGAGGGAACGATCCCTGCCACGTAATTAAGCTCTTCTGCTCCTGTTCGCCACACTAATGAGCAGTCTCACAGATGTGCTCCTCGGAGCTGCTCTGGATCCTCTGCCATGGCTCCAGAGTTAGAGGTGACTTTCCAGGAGAGCCACCTGCAAAAGGCAAGATCTGCATCCGTGTCCCTTTGGGGTGAGATGTGTGGGCTGGGAAACTTTGACTGTGAAGGATTTTCCTTGACTTCACCCTGCCAGGATGTAAATTCCTCTGCCAACACACACCCTGGCTCCTTGGTGAGGAGCACCCTTCCTGCTGTTCGTGCTGGCTGGGCTGGGTGAGGTGGAGATGTTTTCCCAGCCTTTGGCTGAGGGACTGAGGCTGCCTGTGGAAGGGAGAGCTGCTCTTTGCTTGCATCCAGGCTCTTGGCATCAGTGGATAATAACACTGGAAAAATGACTGGTGCTCCGGCTCCAATCCCTGTCCAGCAGTTTGGGGTTTCAGTCTCCATGGAGGTGATGGCACCAGGACTGTCGGCATCGTGGTGCATCCCAAAGGATGGGTGTGGGCTTGTGCCCATCTCTCCACCCGGCCTAGGTTTAGATTGGATATTAGGAAGAAATTGTCCCCTGTGAGGGTGGGGAGGCCCTGGCACAGGTTGTCCAGAGGAGCTGTGGCTGCCCCGTCCCTGAAGTGTCCAAGGCCCGGTTGGACGGGGCTTGGAGCAACCTGGGATAGTGGGAGGTGTCCCTGCCCGTGGCAGGGGGTGGCACAAGATGGGCTTTAAGGTCCCTTCCAACTCGAACCCTTCCACGATTCTGTGATTCTCTGCTGTGGCAGGGGGACTCTTGAGGCGTCCAGCATCGTGCCACGTGTCAAGCAGGTCCCTGGACCCTCGGAGGGGCTGTGGCATGGGCTGAGTTTCCCGCTGGATTTCGGGCCCCGGCGTGTGCCCACCGGAGCACAGAGCCGGCCCTGCCTCGGCTGGGAGCGCCGCTGCTCTCTTGAATCTCTTCATTTAGTTAATGATCCTTTTGTTGAGAGGATTAGGGTTTAGAGGCCTCTGGCAGAGTGTTAATTAAATTAAATCTCTGGGTGTTTCGCGGAGTTTTTGAAGCCCCACTAGAGGGCTCAGGCAGCCCTGTGCAGCCGGGGCCGGCGGCGCTGGGCTGTGCCCGTCCCTCCAGAAGTTTGCACGAGAACTTATGTAAGGCCGGAGGACTGGACGGGCGCAGAAGTGCTCAGGGACAGTCCGGAGCCTCCACGGAGCTCGCTGCTCTTCCAGCCCGGCTCTGCCCGGCCCTCGGCAGGGCGCTGTGCCCCGGCACGGGGGGCTCCGCTCGGTGGAGGCTCTGCTGCCCGGAGTGAGTCCGTGCTCCCCAGAGGCCGGCAGGCACGGGCCGCCCGCGTCACCCCCCGCCGTGTTATCAGCGTTAGGTAACGCCGGGACCATGTTTTTGGGGCTTTTTTTTTTTTTTTTTCTTTTTTTTTTCTTCCCCCCCACTCGCTGTTTACTTTTCTAAGAAGTGGCTGAACGTGAACGTCCGGTTCCACCTTCAGCTCTGGGGGAGAGTCAGACGCTGAAGTTCGCTGGGTTGCCGGGCTCCTGTGGATACAAGTGTGAGCGCTCGGCTTTGTGGCTCCAGGGGGTTTCTCCTGGTGGGTGAGGGTTTTTTTTTTTTTATTATTAACCAGTGTCTCTTCTTCTTTCTCCTCTGTCTGCTGCCCCGTGATGGATTTTGGTGCCTCACCTGCGTGGTTGGCCCGGCTGTCTCATCTCTGGGTAAGTACCTGCTTTGTGAGATGGAAATGCCTGAATTTTAAGTCCAGTTGCTTGGGCTTAAATAATGAACCGACCTGTTTATTCTGTCTTAAACTCCGGAGCAGTGGTTGTTATCAAACAGCAGGATTTATCGTGTGTGTTTGTGTGTGTGTGAAGATCTGAGATATCGAAAAGCACTTCCTTGGCCTGGAAATTGCTGTGTTTTATAATACGAAGAAGCCCCCAGTAGGAGTCTTTATTGCCAGCCTGGGCTGTGGAGCACTGACCTGGGGATAAAAGCTCACTAAGTGCCAGCAAGTGAGCAAATGGAAGTGAAAATGTTTTTGGGAGTGGAAGGCAATGGCCCCCTTTCCTCCCCAGAGCCTCCTGACAGCTGTTGGTGGCAGGTCAGTGCTGTGGTTGTGTAAGGGGCTCTCTGAGGGCACTGGGCCACCTTCCCTTTTGCAATCCTGCAGATATTTGGGGCTTTGCAGGGCAGCGAGAGGAGCCTGAGGCCCTTCTGGCAGGAGAGGAGGGGAAATGCATGTCGAGTTTGGAGAGGTGCATCAGGCACCGACGTTTTCAGTTTGTGTTCACGGAGATCCTGCTGTGCATGGGGGAAAAATCGCCCTGATGGGGTGGGTTCTGGTGGTTTCCCTGCAGGGGTTTGGTGGCTGCCCTGAACCTGTGAGGTGCACTTTGTGTGGTAAAGCCTCTCAGGATAAGGTGTGTGTGCTCAGGGTGGGGGGAAGGAAGGGGTCTCTGCTTGGTGAAGCAGTTTCTCTGGATTCAGACTGTGAACCTTTGCATAGAGGTTGTGATCTCTGGAAACTCCAGAAGTTTTAAATTTACTGTCTTTTTTTAACATTCAAAGTATCCTCCTGTACCTCCCCCTCCCTCCCCAGTAACATCCTCTCCTCTCCTAGTAATGGAAAGGACTGAGCATGTTTAGAGCAGCTCTGCTCCGTGCCTGAGCATTCCATGTGCTGCCAGTCACTGATGAAAGACTTGAAGGGAAAGCAGAGGAAGGTGCTGGGAACAGATTGCTTTATTCTTAAACTCAACATCATTATACGATGCCTCACGGGGGGGGCAGGGGAGATGAATCAAAACCAAGCACAAACCTGTTGTTCCTACCCAGAACTGAGTGCAGCACTATATTTGGAAGCTGTGCTGCTGCCTCCTGATCTGAATGAGCTGCTCTTTGCTGCCAATCTGCAGGATTGTTAATTAACTAGAGAACCTGCCTTGATCAGAGGTGCTGAGCCCCAACCCCACCAAACACCCAGGAGTCATCTGAAAGCAGAACACAACTTCTCTGCACGGAAGGTCCTGCGAGTTCTGATGTGCAGCAAAGTACCTGTGTGACAGTCAGGGTGGGTTAGTGAGAGGCAAACCTGTACCAGCACAGTGGCTGGAGCTGTGCCAGGGTGATCTGGAGCAGGTTTTCGTCCTCGATGCCTGAGCAGACCCCCAGGACAGTGTCCCATCTGGTTATGGCTGTGTGACAAGTCTCTGGTCACGGGTGCTTCCTTGGGGAACGCTGATGACCTGGACAATCCCTGGTTTGCTCTCCCCAGAGCGGTCTCACTGTGACTTTTGTTGTCTTCCACGTGCCGCACGGAGGGGAGAGAGCTGCATTTTGGTGGTCCTGCTTGTTACAGGCTTGGGGGGTTTTGACCCTGCTACGAGATGAGATTTGCTGCTTGCTGAACGCCTGGTGTTAATCTTGGTCAGAGAACCAGAAAGCCAAGCGGTCCCTTGTTAGTGATGACAAAGATAAAGGTGGTGTGGTACAGTTTCACCGGCTCAGGGACAGCCCTGACCTTCACCCAGCAGAGGAAAGAGCAGGCTCAGATTGCCTCTCCATCTTTAAGCCTGGCTTATCTCATAGGTGAACATAAAATGCATAGGAGCTGTAGTAAGAGAATCTCCCCTCCTGACCTGATAAGTGTTGGGCATCAGTCCTGAAAGTACCACACCAGCAGCTTCCCCCGAGGGAAGCTGTGAGTTGCTGCAGAGCAGAAACCGTGAAGGAAACTGCTGAAGGTGCATGCAGAGCCTCTGTTGGGGGGTTTGCTCTTGACCTTCAAGCTGAGATTCACATATGTTGCCATGATTTAAAGCCTGTCAAGAAATCCAAGCCTGTCTGTGGGGGTAAGTGCAGCGTGTCCGTGCACGGGCTGTGGCTGGGAGGTGTCTTTCCCTACGTTGGCACTGGTGACTGGGAGACCACGTGTTGTGATCCTAAAGTTCACCTGTACATGAAGTTGTTTCTTTCTGTCCCATAACTCCTGTGTCACCCGGAGAAGGGCATTGCCTCGTGGAGCCCTTGAGCAGCTTGTTGTGTTGTGAACTTGGGTCTCCCCTTAATTCTTGTTTACATGTAACTCAAGGAGGAAGAACAAATGGCATCTCCTGCTTTTCCACCTTTCAGTGAAATTTTCTGCTTTGACCTCTCCTGATGGGCAACAGCAGCTGAACATGAGCCCAGGTGGCCAAGGAGGCCAATGGCACCGGGCTTGTACCAGTCATGGTGTGGCCACAGGACCAGAGCAGTGACTGTCCCCCTGTGCTGGGCACTGCTGAGGCCAAACCTTGACACCTGGGGTTTCAAGGGGCCCCTCATGACAAGGAAGACATTGAGGGGCTGGAGTGTGTCCAGGGAAGGGAACAGAGCTGGGAAGGGGCTGGAGCAGCAGGAGCAGCTGAGGGAGCTGGAGGGGCTCAGCCTGGAGGAAAGGAGGCTCAGGGGGGACCTTCTGGCTCTGCAACTCCCTGACAGGAGGGGGGAGCTGGGGGGGGTCAGGCTTTGCTCCCAAGGAGCAGGGGATGGGACACGGGGAAACGGCCTCAAATTGTGCCAGGGGAGGTTCAGGTTGGATATGGGGAAATTTTTCATGGAAAGGGCTGTCCAGCCCTGGCACAGCTGCCCAGGGCAGTGGTGGAGTCCCTATCCCTGGAGGGATTTAAAAGCCACAGTGGATGTGGCACTTGGGGACACGGGTCAGTGGTGGCCTTGGTAGTGCTAGGAGAATGGTTGGACTCCATGATCTTGGAGGGCTTTTCCAACTTAAATGAGTCTATAGAAATGTGGCAGCAGGGTATCCCTTTCACTCGTCCCACCCCCTCAGAAGAGACCATCAGACTCCCAATGCGGTGTCAAGTTCTAGGGCCGGCTCAGCTCAGTGTTTTCACTTTGTTGCTTTGTAAGGCAGCGAAACAGTTCTCATTGTGGGGTTCAGAATAGCGGTGCTGCCCTCGGAATTACCATCTAATTAAATGAAAGCAAAAACCCCAAAGCAAGTGAGCTTTCTGTTGCATAAGAAAGGCTGTTTTAGTTGACCTAAAAACCGACATTGAAAACCAGCCCAAACAGAGATGCTTTCCCTCCCAGCTCCGTGGGCACTGCGGAGCGGTTGCTACTGTTCTTGGAGAGCCATTCATGCCGTGGCAGCTGTGAGCCCGCTTCAAAACAGTCACTCCTTTGAGACTTGCTTCCCTTTTGCTTGATGGCTGGAGAAACCCTGCTGTGGAGACAAATAATTAGAAATAAAAGATGGCAGCTTAATGATTATTAGCTTTTTTTCTGACGCAGCCTGCGCCGAGTGCGGGGTAAGATCAGCATCTCCAAGCTGCTGCTGCATCTCCTGCTCCGAGGATTTCCTGTTGTGCAGCCTCAGTGGACCTGCAGAACCCCCTGAACTAACAGAGTTATTATTTATTTCGGTAACAAACCTTTTTCAGGCTCTTGGCCATTAACTGTGACGATGGCAGCAGGACTCCTGCCCTTGCCCATTGCTCCACCCAGACCCATGGCTCTCCTTGGCGACTTCACATTCCCCTCGCCCTCCTCCACTACTTGGACTCTGTCTATAAATATGAACCACTTGGGGTTTTCTTTGTAGAATAGCATAGAAAGATAAATAAATAAATAAAGCTAAAAATGCCTTATTTTCTGCTCCAGAAAAAACGGCAGCAATGGGATGCTCTCCTCTGGGATTTTGTCCTATTGATATCAATCATTTTGAAGCTGGTATCCATGACTGCCAGTTTCAAAGGTTAATATGCTGCATTTCAAGCAAGCTGAGGTCTTTTTTTCTTTAAAATTTGTGATATGGAAATGTGCACCAGTTAATCACTGTGCACCTGCAGAAATGCCTCTGGGCAGACTGGCACAGGCTCTGGGCTGTGCCTGTTAGGTGTTGGGGTCATCCCTAGGCAGGACTCGGGGTGACGAGTCTGGTCCAGTTGAGTAGCTCCAGACAAACCCTGCAAGGTCCAAAGAGGGGTCAGGCAGGGGATGCTGAGCTGGAGAAGGTGGTTCAGAGCTTCAGCTCGTATTTGTGGAAGAAATAAGGGAGCCTGTGCTCTGCTTAGAAGTTGTATTTGTTCTCCACGGGTCAAGTTTTAATTAAATAAATGTTAGGCCTTGCCAGGTGTCCCTCACTGATGTGCAGCTCTAGCCCTCAATAACCAATTGCTGTCTGTTGACTGATGCTGGGTCCGTGGCTTGGGTGAATTAGGATTGCATGGGATGTGTTAGTGCAAACCCAAGGGCTCTCTGCCAAGTATCTACCTCTGACTTACTGCTAGGCATACACACTGGTCCTAAATAAACCCTGATCTAGAAAATGCGCCTCCCTGAACCAGAGAGTATTTGAAACCAAGGGATGCGCTTCGCCCATACAACAGCACAACAATATGGAGTCAAATCTCTTTCACTGAACTGGTGCCTTTCTGGGGAGAAGCTGCAGTTCAAAACTCACCCACCTGGTGTTATTTCCATAGTCCAGAGCCTCTCCTGGCTGCAGTTTGACTCCTCGTCCGTGCAAGGAGGAAACCAGCCCCTGACATGGTCTGTCTGTGGTGTGGCTCGGCCGCCTCCCTGCCGGGCGCTGGTCCCTAGGTGGCACTCACTGTTGTTTTTGGGTTCATTTCAGCAAAGGCTGCAGAGCTGAGCTTGTCCCTTGTCCCCCGCCGAAGGGACAGCTGCCTCTCTGGCCAGCCTGCCTGGTCCTGCTTGGTTTAGGAGGCTGGTGCAAGGGCTTCGACTTCCCCCCGCTGCCCAAACACAGGGGATTCCAGCAGTGTCTCCTGGAATTCCCTAAGGAGGGGGAGGCAGTCAAGCCCTCTCCTCTGGTTTTAGTTGTGTCATCTTTTCACTGGGACAGCCAGGGGATGAAATCCTAGTAAATTATTGGAAGCAGGGTGAGCTCTCAAGGTGGAGGAGGTTGCTGTGCTGTGGGTCGGGCTGTGGCTCCTGCAATGGCTCTTTCCATGGTTCAGTCCATTTCTGGGGTTGTTTCTGGAGCTCAGGCTTGTGCCACACTGATTCTGCCTTTCCCTGAGCCTGCACTACCTGCATTCACAGCATCACCTGTCATTTATTCTCCAGGATTTTTTAAGCCCTTTCTCAATCCGTTTAAGTGCAGCCACTTGTATGTTTGATACTTCCTACCCAGACTTGAGAGGGAAAGTATTTCTCTGTCAGAGCAGAAACATTCTCCATGTGAACACTGGCTCCTGCAGGCTGCAGCTGACCTCCCCCTCTAATCTTCAGTGGTGCATCTTGGCAGAAATGTGCTTTACACGCTGACTCTAAGCCCTGGAACAAAGCTGACTTTCCAGGGAGCTGTTCTTCCCTGCACTGGCACACAGCCTGGAGAGAGCTGAAGCTCCTCTTCATCTGCTTTATCCCTCTTTCTCCTTGGAGCTCGTCTGCTGTGCTGCAAGACACTGACTCAAGTGAACATCAACTTCACGCAAACTGGTGAAACCCACGGTGGGAGCTTTTTGCATCAATTAACCAGATTCCGGGTGGGATGAGAATTCCTGGGTGTGCAGACTTAGTTCCCTGTCACCCCCCTCTGCTTCCCCCGTCTCCCCAGAAGGGATCCACATGAGCCAACCCAGCACCAAAAAGACCTAATGGCCCAAAAATTGGATTCTTCTGGGGAGGACGCAGGGTTTTAGTTTAGCACCAGTCGCCTTCAGAGGACGCAAATTAAAGGCAACAAAGGAAAACTGTTCAGTAGGAAACCACACTGAAAAGGCTGGGAGAAGCAGCTTGGATTTAGCAAAACTTGAGGCAGACTACCCTGATGCCAAGCGTGGTTCCAATACCCAATTCTCTTTAACTGTGGCGGGTGCTGCTTGGCTTTTTAATAACTCCTCAACAATGGATTGATTGTTGGTTTTGGAGAGTGTTGTATCGGGCTGGACTAGATTTGATCTTTGGTTAAATAGTTGATACAGAGCCAGGTGAGTGTGGATGTCCCAGGCTGCCTTCACTGTGCACACACATGTTGTAGCAAGGCAGTGCAAAGTGTTCTAGTCCTTTGTGAAAATTCCATGAATTTGCAGTTCAGAGGCGTTTTCAGGAGTGAATTCTGTGCTGGAGAGAGGGGTGGACACAGGAGAAATTCAGCATTAGCTGAGGCATCCCTTCCTTCTAGGAGAATCATTCACCTGGAATATCTTAGTTCTAGATCACTGTTTTACAGGGACACCGAGCTTGAGAAGTCCAAGGGAGGTTTCCTTTCCTCCTCATCCTGGCCTTCTGCTCCCGGCCAGATCAGCAGTGCTGACGGTGACAGCAAAGCTGGGAAGAGGAGCCAAGGGCAGAGGGCCAGGAACTGGCAAAACTGAGCCACCTGCTCTCCTCCCACCTTGTTTGCTCTTGTGAAATGGCTGCTGCTGCGTTGGGGACTGTCACTTGTGTGCAAAGTGTGTGAACGTGGCACCAGAACGGAGCGTGCCTCTTGTGTGCTCACATACGTGTGCATCATACAGCCCCAGCCAGCTCACTTGGAGCAGGAGTGGATAAAGGATTCGGCTGACCAGCTTAATTCCTTTGTTTTTCTAGAATTTGGCATAATCCCGAGTATTTCTCTTCACCTTAAATCCCGCTTGCTCTGGGGGAGGGAGCACCGTGATGCACAATTGCTTTGTTTAGACTGGGAATTCCTCACTGGAGAAGTGAGGAGAGCTCTGTGCCTTTGATTGTTGTGCCAGTAATGCCCCTGGCACGGCATTCCCTGGCACTGGTGTAAACTGGGAGCCCCGTTTTACAACAAATCCTACCAGTAGGGCATCCTGCGGGACATGCAGAGCGCTGGATCACCTTTCAAAGGATTTGTTCTGTGAAGAACTTACTTGAGCTGGATTTAATCTACTGTCTGGATGCTCTCAGGATGCTGCAGCGTGTCCTGCTGAGCTGTTTGTGACTGCCTGCACATGAACCAGGCAGAGGGCAGGGTTTGGCATCGTCCTCCCTGACCCAGTTGACTTGCACTGACCGAATCCATCAGGATCTGAGCGCTCCCAGTGGCCTTTCAGCTTGCAAGGACCAACCTCTGCCTCAGCGACCCCAAACACGTGCCTAAAATGAATGTAATTCCTCTCCTTATTCCTACATCCAGCAGCTGAATACCACGAAATCCTGATTTACTAAAATGATTCCCGGTCTCTAAATGACTCCTGTAAAGCGACTTAAACCAGCTGTAACTGGGAGGGTTCTTTAAATATTTGCAATCCGGGCTTGGCACGGGGCAAACTGTTCTTATAGGGAAGAATGTAAGACATTTCCATTACTTCCCATGGGATTTCAGAGGTCAGTTTGGGGCTGGGTAGGAGGGAAAAGGTTAGAAGCTAAATCAGTGGCTTACAAAAGCGTGGTGGTGATGGGTGTATTTCCAAGTGCACAATAACGGTGGTTTGGGGTTTTTTTTCCCCCCTGTTTTATCCTTATTTTCTGCTTCCTACAAGAGGAGCTTTAGCTTAAATCCCCCTGTCCCAACAGAGCATTTTCCAGGCGCTCTCATGGCACAGACCAAGTTCCTCTTTTCATACCTGATAGCTCAACCTTTTCGTTTCTCTTTCTTTAGCTTTGAAGCTCCTCCTTCCGTTCGAGCTCTCAGCCATTTGTCTGGGGCCTGGGGAGGTGACAGCAGCGTCCCCTTGCCCTCGTGCGCAGCGTGCCTGCGGCTTGCACTGGTGCTGCTCCCTGTGGATAAATGCTTCACCTGGGAAATAATGGCTCAGAATGCTGCTGCTCCCTGGTCTCAGCTGCTGGCAGATGGAGTTGGGGATCGTCTGGTGATCCCAGCGCGGGTGGAGGATGCGCTGTGTGGTGTTAAATCACTGCTTTGATGCGAAGTTTTTGTTGCCCTGGTCTCCCCTCCACTTAATCTGCAACCAGCCGAGGATGAAGTGGTGTGGGTTTGTTTGCTTGTTTTTTTTCTCAATTGCAAGGAGCTGCTGCCACCCAAAAATTGTGGTTTCTTTGCTCGGTGGTTTTCTCCTCTCCTCGTCTGTTTTCAGCCCACCCCTGGGTGAGCAGCAGCAGTTGTGGTGGGTCAGCACCAAACACCTGAGGCTCCTCCTGTGCCCAGCCCGGGCTATTAAAACGTGTTAATTTATTGCTGTGGGGACTGAAGTCGAAGCTTCAGGGCATGTTTCAAGGGAACTGCCTGTCCCTAGTGTAGGAGCAGCGACTTGCAGCCGCCAGACCTTTCCCAGCTTCTGTCTTTTAATCAAATGTGCTCAGCTGGGTCCAAGGAAACCACCAGACAGCCCAGGTTTAAGGCCAAAAATACCTGTCTTCCCTCTCGTTTAAGGAGCTTTTTCCAAGCAGTCTCATCACTGAGGCAAAGGGGAGCTGCCCCATTCCTTTTTAGCCGAGTGTCATAGACATATAAAGGAGAAGGGGTAAACAGCTGTGAGGAGCATGTTAATTTTTCAGAAAACTGGAGGGTTTTAGTTCCCATTTAGCACAAGTGCCCTCAGTGTGAGTGGTCCTTGCTAGGTCAGTACCACTGAGGGCTCAGCATGAGGATGGAGCTGTCCCAACCAGGGTGTGCATCAGCCCGGGGTATTATCTGCTGATGAAGAGGCAGGGCAGTTGCTCTTAATCCAAGCAGAATAATGTGCCTGAGAGCTTAACTCTCTTCGGGAAACAAACAGAGATGCCTCGGTGCCAAGCGTCCTTTGGGATTGTGCAAATATTTGGGGGGGTTTGGCCCCCCGAGCTGGGCAGGCTGGCAGCAGCCTGGCTGGAGCCCGCGGGAGCACTGATGGCGCTGGGTAGTGTTTTGCTCTGATGTACGGTAGCGGGGAGAGCTGGACAGCTCTGGCTGAGAAAAACAACCGATTATAATTTGGCTGTGGGTGAGGAAAAGCCAGTCCTTGCCGTAGGTGCGGGATTGCAGAGCCAGGGGCAGGTCTGGCTCCTCGGCGGGGCTGTGCCGGCCTCCTGAGGGGGGGGTGTCTTGTTGACCAAGTGCTACCCATCTCAATTGTCGCTTTTTTTAGCTTGCCATCCACCGACTGAGGCAGTACCTGTCCAGTTCTGAATGACCTTATGCTTAAAAAAAAAAAAGAAGGATTAAAGAATGTAGTAATAGAGTGAAGAACACCCCAACGCCCCCGCTCCTTTCTTCAGCCCTCCCACCTCCTTCATCCC
>VXAY01002049.1:151814-190128 GCA_013399855.1 Oxyruncus cristatus | reverse complement strand
CGGCCCCCTGTGCGGGTGGGCACGTGTGCGTGCGCGTGTGTGGTTGTGCGCGGGGCGCGAGTGCGGGAGGTGCGTCTGTGTCCTCGCCGTGTGCGTGCGTGTCTGTGTTCTCGCTGTCTGAGCTCCGAGCCCCTGTGCGGGTACAGGATGCGGGTGCGTGGGGTGCGCTGGAGGCTGCACGCGTGGTCTGCACGGGCACCGCGCGTGTGTGTGTTGGGCGCGGGGGGTGTGCGGTGCGGCTGCTGCGGGCCGTGTGTGTGTGTGCGCGGTGTGTCTCTGTGCACGGTGTGTGCGCGGTGTAGCTCTGTGTGTGTGTGTGTGTCTGTGTGTGCCTGGTGTGTTTGCACCAGGTGGGTGTTTGCGCGGTGTTTCTGTGTTTGCGTGGCGCGTTTGCACTGCGTGCGTGTGTACTGTGTGTGTGTGTGTGCGCACCGGGTGTTTGCACGGTGTATGTGTGTGTTTGCACGGTGTATGTGTGTGTTTGCACGGCAGGTTTGCACTCTGTGTCTGTGCACGGTGTGTTTGCGCTGTTGTGTGTGCGCCGGGTATCCGTGTGTTCGCACTCCGTGCGTGTGTGCACGGCTCGTGTGTGAGCGCTCCCTCCGTGTGTCATGGAGAACTGGAAGCCGAAAGGCTGAGGCTCAACCCGAGACAGATCCTGCAGGAACCAAGAAACAGGGATGGCAGGATGGGGTCTCAGTCACTAGGGCAGGGGGTGCCCGGGGGCTGCCGTGGCCGAGCCGGGGTCCCCAGCTCTGCCCAGAGTCCATTGTGCAGGAGGAGGAAGGAGACATGGCGGGGAAGAGCTGGTGGGGAATTGCTCCGAGCTCTGTAAACCCATGGGAACCTGCTCACCCACCCGTGGGACAAACGTGGGTGCCGTGATCTGGCACCACCAGCCAGGTGAAGGCTCTTTCCCGGCCGTGCATCCCGCTTCCCTCTGAATTCCAGCTCAGGAAAACACCCCAGCCCGCTGGGAAGCGACACTCTCCAGCTAACAGGATTTTCCGCCAAGGCGTATTTTTATTTCCTATCTCCATCCAGCGGGGCACCGTTCACAATGGAAACAACTCCAGAGGGTCTGGAATGAGTTAAAATCCACCTCGACCACCTCTGTGAGTGCCGTGGCTGCAAGTGTCCCGGGCCCTCGCTTCCGTGTTTCTTGGGGAAACGGAACTTGCTCCCCCTTTGTACGCCGAGAGGGCTGTGTGCGGTTTGGAGGGGGCTGGTTTTGGGCAGGGGCCGACAGCCCTCCCTGCTTGGGAGTGTGTAAATGGTTATTCAGGAATTGCATGTGTGGCAGCAATGAGAAAATGTCTTAGAGATGGTCCAAATCCTGGGGCAGGTGTTGTGCTGGTTCGGTTATATTTCTGTGTGTTATAATTTAATTGAGGTACTGGAGAAACAAAGCAAAATAGGTCCCTTCCAACGCAAACTATTCCATGAAAATCTTATTTCTGGGCAGCACCACAAACCCAATTTTTGCCTTACCTTGCTCTTTCTATTTAGTATTTTAAGCCTTCAAAACACGCTGCGTTTTGTTTGCCTTAGTTTGGTAGATCTGGAGGGATGGTCTTTGAATTAGTGATCATTCTTACTCACAGTTGAGTTGCTGAATGTAAAAGTAATCCCTGTCAGGTCTCAGGGGGTGGAGAACACTCTGGGTCTGGATGGGGGATGCAGAGGGGCTCTGCCCCGGCCTCTGTGGCTGCCCTGGTGCCGTGGAGTGCAGTTCCTTTTACAATAACCTGACTTGTGTGTTGCTGCTCCCTTCGCTTCAAAGGCTGCTTTGAGGAGGTCCAAAGTAGGTTTTCTTCCTTTTTTAATGGCTGGTCCAACTGTATTTTTAATGACTTGAAGCTTTTCCTGCGGCGTTGTGGTGGTTGTTGAGGGCTGTCCTGCTCCCTGTTACGTGTCTCATGTCAGTGGTGCTGACACACTTATGTTTATATTTTGCATCGTGCCAACCCCTGGCATCTTCAACTATATTTCTGCGATGATTTGGAGCGTTGGGGCAGTGGGGTCCTTTGCAGATCTCTGCTGCCATGGCCTTAATAAAGAAGGTGAGGATTTTCTAGGATTCCCATGGACAAACATAATCTGCTGGGGAAGGTAAATATCAGGATAAACATAGCGCTCTTTACCTTGAAAACTCAATTAGAGCCTTATGAAAGAGAGAGAGAGGGATGATTATTTCCCCCCTAACATAAACACATTCATTATTTCCTCTATCGGTTTAGATTAGGAGAGTAGAAATTACCTGTGTTTTCATCTGATCTCACGATTGCAATTTAAACCAAGTAAGATTGTCAGACACAAAGCGTTTGCAGGGAAAGCAACACTCCCGAGGAGGGAGGGCTCTTCTCGGCCTATTTCCAAACACGGTATGTTCCCAAAACCTAAAAAAAAATGCTTCAGACAGTGATACTCCAAACCTACAGCTCCTGGCTCTGGCATCTCCCTGCCAACTGCCCGTGCTCCGCATGAGCGGCCGCGGGATTTTTCACTTGACAGCATTTGATTTTCAAAAAGTGGTAAAACATGTCTCCCCCGACGCCCCATGTGCTGCTTGCTGAGCAGATATTTGAGTGGATGGGAGGTGGGGACGTGGCTTCTCCAGTGAGCAACCAACCACCCCTACAAAATCATTCATTAGCCATCAAAGTGTTGCTGTGTCGGGGTGGCTTGCAGGGATGTTGGGATGCTCCGCATGCTTTGATATGTTGATGGCAGGATGATGATGATGTGAATGTGGTGTGTAATGTGCCGGAATAAAGTTGTGTGTACAGAGGGTTGCTGATTGAAGGCAGGGGATCTGTGCTATGTTTTCGCCAGGAGTTGTTTAGCATCAAGAAGGAATCTTGGATTTCTGGGGTCAGCAAGTGAACCTCCTGCTGTTCATCCTCAGGGCAGTTCAGTGGAGGTGTTGGCTGTGTGTCCACAGCATCTGGCTAGGATTTTCTCCTCAAACACCTTTCCTTATGTTCTCCAGTGAGGAGTGTGAGCTGAGAGCCGCTTCATTTGGGAGAACTGTGTCAGTACCTGTTCCACTGCAGAGCGGGTTTTTTCAGCCCCTTACTGCCATATTGCACCTATTTCTCGGAAAAAGCCTGAGAAGTCAGTGATCCTCGGAGATCCTGTGCCCGTGGTGGGTAGGAAAACTCTGGCTCTCCCCAGGTGTCCGGGTGAGGGATCCCTGCTCTCAGTGGGAGCTTCCCATCCTGCTGTGGATGGAGGCATGTGTGGGGCTGCAGTGGTGGGCTGGGGCTGGGCTGTGTTCATGTGCCTCACTGGGTCAGTGCCTGGGCTTGCTGGAGCTGCTTTTACATCCCTGGGAATAAGCTGTGATGAATCAGAGGTGTTGCTTTACTAGGGGAGTCTGAGGGCCCCACAGCAGCCCCATGGATGCAGATCATTTCCCACCATAAACCTGGCTTTGTGCTTTCAAACTCCTGGCTTCTCCCTGCCCATGGCTTGGCCCGTGCAACTTTCCTGGAGCGTTAAGAAATGGCAGCTGCTCAGGTTGTTCGGGCTCCAAGCTGTGTTTTGTTGCTGTCCTGCATCTCTCTGGGGAAGCTCCAGAGAGCTTTGCATCGGGAGTGGAAATTGTGCCCCGGGCCTGGGGATCTTTTGCAATGATTGTTCTGCTTTCTGGGTGCTTGGCTTTTGCTGTAATCCTGTGTAGATTAAGCAGAGGGGCCCGTACGTAAAGATTTCCCTTTATGTGTCTCATCTACTGCTGTTTTGATCAGTATTGTGGTTCCTTAAGTTGCAAAGAACTGTAGGATTCTGCATAGCAGGGATTTATCTCTGCCCATCGGATGGATTAGGTAGGAATGTTCATGGCTTGTACTTAATCCAGATTAATATTATTAGTTTCTTTACATTCAGTCGGTTGTTTACGCTTGTTTTTCTGTTTATGTGAATTTTTGCTTGTGTAATTCCCCTCACATTGTGTATTAAAAGCAAATGCTTTTAATTTGTCCGCATAGATGAACTAAATCTCTTTTTGTTTTTTGTCTTTTTTTTTTTTTTTTTTTAAAGCAGTTCCACAGAGAGGAAAATTATGTGGGCTTGGGGGGGTGTGTTCAGGCAATTGTACTCTTCCAGGACACGCTCCTGCAGACCCTGCTGCATTTCTGATCCGGGCTTTTTAAACAAATTCCCATGCCAGCCTGCTTTAGCTGCTGTGCTCAGAGCAAACATCGACAGCAGTGGGTTGTAATTTATTATTTATAAAGTCTCACAGCACTTGAACTCTGGTGCTTTTGGAGGGGACAGAGGATGTTGTACCTCCCTGATCTCAGTGCAGGGCCTGAAAGCTGTGGGAAGAAGAGCAGCTCCGGGAGGGCGTTTCTTCTTGTGGGCGGTGGGAGAGCTCTGGCATTGGGTGCTTCCCTCCCACATGTGCATTTTTGGGGAGCATCCCAGTCGATTTGTTAGTGAGCACGAGTGCCATGGGTTGTCAGCCTGGCTTCCCAACAGGGTCACACCATGGAATAACCCTCCTGATGAAACCTTGGAGCCCGGACCTGGGGAGGAGCTTCGCTCTGCCCAAACCGAGTCCTTCTCACAGGGGAGCAGCTCAGCCCGGGTTGTGGCTGCAGCAAACACACCGTGGCTGGAGTTTGGGAACGGGAACACTGTTTGGAAGCAGCAGGAGAAGAATTGGGCTAGTTAGCTCTTTCTGTGAAAACCACAATTCCTTTGAACCCGCGGGTCACCGGCTGTAGGCTGATTATTCCCCCCCTTCCCCGCCCCACGTAACGCGCGTGTGTGAGAGAGATAATTAAAAGCTTTTAGTTAAATAAATAACTAAGCTGCTCACGCGGCTTTATAGTAGAATTGCAGAGCCAAACCCTTGGAGGTGGAAGATGGCGCGTGCTGCTGCTGGTCCCGCAGCATCTCCCGCCTTTCCGTGCTGGAGCGGGCTCGGAGCGTGATTCCATATGGACTGTTCCTCCCCGGGGCTTGTGTATCACTGGATGTAAGAGCGAGCTGGATGTAAGTGGGGACAGTCCCATCCCATTGTGTCCAGGGCCTCGGGCTGTGTTTTATTCCCCGCTATTCAAACTCTGCTCCGAAGACGGGATTAATAATTCCCGCCCGGCTTCATCTGCGGTGCCTGTGTGCAAATGGATCAAAAGCATGAGCTGGTCTTTGCAATTCTCTGGTGAGACGGGGCTGGATGCTCCGGGACAGCTTCAGGGCGGGTTTGGTTTTTATCCCTTTGACACAGAGCACGATGGAACGTTTCGTATTCCAGCCCCGGTTTCTGCCTCCCTGAGCTGCCCGCGGTGCCTCGAGCCAGGCACTCGGAAAATGAGAAACATGCAGCTGGTGACCATTCCTGGGGAGTTTTAGGAGTCATTTGTCATTGGGCAGGGTCTGGTTCATGGAAGGGTAAAGATCTTTCGGGTCCAGTTTAGCTGCCCGAGCCAGGAAATACTTCTCCTGCAGCCCTGCCTTGCTGCTGCCTTCCAGTTCCTGAAACAGTGGATAAGAGGCTTCTGCAACCACTGTAATAGAATAGAAGAGGTGCAGAGGCAGCTCAGGGGGGGCATTTTGCAGTCTGACAAAAAAACCAGCCTTGAATCCCCAAACAAAAACTGGTCTGTCCTTTAAATCCTGTGTTCTGTGTGCACATGGTCTTCTAGTCCTGCTTGCAAAGGCACATATCCAGGCAGTGGCACCTCGACCTGCACATCAGATACGAGCTGGTGGGACCATCCAGGGATGCAGCCCCTTGGAAAAAAAAAGAGCAGTGATGAGCTGCCATCCTCCCTGGACAAGGGAGCTCTCCTGTTCTTCATGTAAGTGAAAACTCAGCTGTTCATTTTGTCTGAGAAGTCTTGAAACCCAGCATTAGGCCGAAGTCTTCTGTCCCAAGTACCCGTTTTACAACTGTTGGCTGGCAGTGATTGACAGGCAAGATGGAAATTGTGGGTTAAAATTGTGTGGGGGTGGTTGGTGTGAAGTTAAAAAAAACCAAAACACCTCACCTAACCAGCATCTCTCTTTCTCCTGTGTGAGTGTGTGTGAGTGTGCAGAGGTAACAAAAAGGCCATTTATCATGTAAACATGCCCTGACACAGGCAGAAGGCAGGAGGATGTGTTCCCAAGCTGCTTGTAGGAGGAAGGGGGCACATTCCATGCAAGAAAACAGAGTTTTTAGGATCCAGTGGCCAGTATTAAAATGTGAGCAGTGAGAAGCCAGGTGGGATGAGTACCAGGCACTTCCCTGGTGTTTGTCCATCCCTCGCAGGGATGTGCCTCCATCCCAGGGAGCAGCAGCACTGCACCCACGTCCCTCCATCCCTCCTGGGATTGGTGCCGGTGGCCGATGCCGATATCGCTGCTCTTTTATCTCCCGCTGCCAACTTGAAAGTGAGTGTGTGTGGTGAGCAGCTCCTGAGAGTCTCGGTGAATAAGCACATCAAACAGCAACGTGGTAAACTTGGTGTGGGCTGCCTGGTCCGGCTGCTGGGATAACTTTGATCTAGGACAAGCTGGAAGCGTTTAGGGCCTGGGGAGCTGCGGAGAAAATGCCCATTTTCAGTGTTTTTACGTAGCTCTAGTCAAAAAGGTTTAAGGACCCCTATGCTTTCTTGGAGAGGGGGAACAACTAGGGAGAGGAAGTATTTTGGGGAGGAAAAAACGCGTAGTAGATATATGTTGCTTTTCCGTGGATTTTCGTGTGCAGCCAGGCCCGTCCTGGGTGTTTAAATGTGATGGAAAAGAGCTCTTGCAGACACATGGGTTCGCTGACTTAATCACACAGACGAGCTGGCTTCATTCTCCAGGGGGTTCTGAGCAATAATTTAATATTGTAGGGGACAGGCACGGGATAGACCCTGGAGAAGGGGGTTTATCTGCAGTGGGAGCAACTCCATCAACATGGGAAGGATGTGCTGGTGATAGCAGGTGCTGAATTCCTCTGATACCTCTTCCAGCGTGTTTTGTTGGAGGAAACAGTTTCTTCAGACTTCTCCTGGAGCTTTTTGTTTTTGTTGTTGTAACCGCTGCTTCTGTTATTTCCATCCTGTCCACCTCGATGCCGCCTTCACAAAACACTTCCTTTGTTTATGGGTGGCTGTATCAGTTTGTTTGCTCCCGCCTGTCTCTGCACTTCCCTTCCCTCCCCCAGGAAATGGTGGAATAAAGCTGGGGTTGCCTGATGAGGTCAGAGCAGCCGCTGTGCCCGTCCCTGCCCCTCTCTGCAGTGAGTCTTGGGGTCCTCACTGAGGTTTGAATATCACCTTGATAACTAGAACTGAAGGGACTTGCAATGTCTGAGTGTGTTCATGTCAAAAAACGACCTCTCCCCCTCGCTCTTGCACACTGGGGCAAGTCTTTTTTCTGCTCAGTTTTGTTCTGAAGCGAGGTGCTTTGAGTAGCTGGTGTCTCCCACCCCCTCAGTTTTGGGGCACCAGTGTAGAAAATATTCCTCTTCCTGGTTCAGGTGCTGCTGCTCCCACCTGCAAACACCCATCAGATGCCGGTGGGAAAGCCAGCAGGGACAGGGTTAGTGGTTCGTATTTTGCAGCCGCTGCTCTTGGCTTATTTAAAAATGGTGATTGACTCCCTTCGTGTGCCCTGGTGACGACAAATGCTGATATTCCTTTTGCAGAGATGTGGTTTGCTAAAAAAGGAGTTCCCCTTACGTGATGGACCGAGAGGGAGAGCTGGGGGGGGACTGGATCCGTCAGCGCTCCGTGCCCGCGCGCCTCCGGAGACAGGAATGGGAGCAGATAATGGACATGAGGGATGAGCTGGGCAAAGAAAGGTGGCTTGCAATTACAGGGGAATTTGGTATTTCGCTGCAGCGCTTTTCTTGCAGGTTTTCTTTCTTTTTATAATGGAGCTGGACTCTCCAGCAAGAGCCTGATTATTACACGGGTGGGGTTTGATCCACGCAGTGCTAAGGGGCCGGAGATCTGGGGATGCACATGCACTGCATTATGTACAACTTATGCAAATACGGTGGAATTATACTTTTTTTAATGCTTTTTTGAAGTATCTGAGCTGCATCTGTGCCAGTGATAAGGTTCCCTGCAAACACAGGTGAGGGGAGAGGTGCTGGTAGGTTGGAAGGTGTGCACGGAGCTCATCGGTGTCTCGTTGAGGTACCAACCTGGTTACTCTGCTTGCTGGGCCGGTGCTCCTGAGGGGAGTGGTTGCACATGAACCATTTCTCGTGATTTCTCAGCACAAACAGTTGTAAATCACGCCTGTGGCAGGAGCAGATGCGAAAAGCCCTCAGTCCTGTGCAGCTCCTGCCTGGGCCTTTGAAAATACAATCGTAAAGAAACAAAGAGCTCTGCCCTTTTGATGTATTAACTGTAAAATAAACTGGAAAACTTGTAGCTAGATTGTGCTTGTTTTGGAAACAGTTTAACCTTCTGAAGCTTCTGGCTGTGGCAGAAAACCAAGGAGTGGTGAGTTATGCTGAAACTAAGGTTTGATTAATTGTAACTTTTGTAGCACTTGAGCTTCGCCACTAGAAAAACATCTTGGTTTAGGTGAAGAACGCTTGTTTTTTAATTAAAAACACCTGTTCTAATAAATTTTCGGGCTGGGTGGCCGGAGAAGACATCAGGTGGAGCTGCAGCCATCCACCTCTTGAAGCAGGAGGTTTGTGGGTGGGTTTGTTCCTGTGTTACCTCAAGGTTTTTTTACCTCCTGTTTTCCCCCCCCCCGATTCCCGTCAGCAGAAAGGCTCCCTGAGAAAATATTGTGAGACATTTACGGAAAACAAGCGGAGGGAGAAAAATCACAAGCCTCTCTGTTGGAAAACATCATCAGAGCTTTGCTAATGGAGCAACAGCGTTTGGGATTTTGGCTGCACCCCGCGACGCCGAGCGTCAGCCAAACCCAGCAGTCGCTCAGTTCCACGTCTCCAGAGGAAACAGCAACTGGGGAACGTGCAGTTTTTGTCTGTTTTTCCAAGCTTAATCTCCTTGCCTTGCTTTCCCACCCGTGGACTGTGGTTTTTGCCTAGTCACAAGGTGGTTTCATGGGTGCAGCAGTTCAGGTGCTGCGAGTCAGAGATGTCTGGGGATGAGTCATTAGAGCTCAGGATGGGGCAAGTTTGCTGAAAACAACCTGGGAGATCCCCAGGCTTTGCCCAAGCTTAAAATTAAGGGTTGATTTCCAGACACGAAAAGATCCAGACCTCTTGGTATCAGCAGCAATGAGCTCTTTGATGGTGCTTTGGGAAATATGCTTGAAATTTGTTGCTGTGTTGTAAAGAAAAATATGTCTTTGCCGCTCCAAGCAGTGAATTATAATTTTTTTTTTTTAAAATGCAAATTGGAAAAAAATGCAAATTGGAAAAAAAAGTTCAGCTCGGAGCTGTGCAGATATTTGATTTTCAAGTTGATAATTTGTCACACAAGTAATGAGCCAGTGTGGTACCGGGCACAGTCCCTTATGGCTTTTGCAGTGATCATATATATGATCTGCACTTACTGTGGGGGGAAAAATGGATGTGGCACTTGCATTTTAGTAGGAGGACTGTGTTTTTGGGTTGAATCACTGTAAGGGGGGATGTGTGTGTTTCATCTGAAATCCGAGATCCACCCATCTGGCATTAATGGAGCGTTTGGGATCAGCCACCTGCAGCAGGAGCCTGTGCAGCCATTGCCGATTTCCCACTGGCACCAGCATGTTTGTGCTTGTGTAGCATCCTCCTGCTTCAAACCGTGCTGGAAGTCGGGTTTGCTGCCTAAAATGAGCTCCTTCTGTAACGTAGCAGCTTGCTGGGTGACCACTAATTGAGTTAATTGCTGCCCTTAATATGAAATAAATTGTGGGTTAGAGAGGCACGTTCTGCTGCCCCACAGGACTCGACTGATGCAGTTCCAGGCATGGGACATCTCCCTGTGTCCCCGTGCAGGCACATTCCTTATGGGAGCAGTTCATGCCACCGCAGTGTTCCCTGTTGGAGCTCCAGTGGGATCTCCAAACCCTACTGGAGTTATTCACCTTTTTTATTTTTCCTCTTGTATATAGAAGTCTCTTCCCTGCTGTTGTCAAGACTGAGTTCTGCATTGCTGTTGGTGAAACCCTTTGAAAGTGCACTGCACCACGCAAATTAAAATGCACACTTTGAGCAAAAAAAAATCTAATATTTGATAAAAAACAGAGTAGATAATCGTGGTAAAGTGCTATTTCCTTGTGGCATGTTGCTGTTTCAGACAGTGGCACCTCGTTGTGCAATAGACATCTATTTGTAGAAAGGAAGAGGCCAGAGTTTACGGGATCTTTCTCAAAGTCCTACAGAAGGATGTCTTTCACCAGGGGGATTATTAAATCTGAGCAATGTGAGTTGCAAAATAACTTCTTGCACTGCTGCCTGCAGGTGCCAGTGTATCTGGGAAGGCTCTGCCAGCGGCAAAGGGTCATTCCGTGCCATTCCCGAAGGGCTCACTCTGTGCTCCCCTGTCCCTGGGCTCTGCCACAGGGAATTGTTTTGGGTCTTAACCTCCCAGGTCCGGTGTTAATGCCTGAAAAGCTCAAGTCATGGTATAGAGTGACCTGTGCTTGGATGGAGATGTTTTTCAGGTGTTCTTTTCTGTGTTCTGGGGAGTTTGGGATCCTCCTGTGTTCGAGTGGTTTTCCAAAGGCACTTAAAACTCACGTGCATTTATGCAGCGCTGGCTGCTGTTACTGTTGTGTGCCCCACATCCCCTGAGTTAACAACCCCAGTCCTGAACTCCTGCTGTGTTTTGCCGAATCCCAAGGGAGAAAAGAGATATTTAGTGCTGTTGATGCCGGGGGGGATCCCAGGGGCTGCTGAGATCTGGGCGGTGAGGCTGCAGTGACCTTCTGCCATCTCACCAAACCTTCTCTTCACACTCAGGGCTGTTATTCCACCAACTGAGACCAGGAATCTGTGTTTCTTCTCCCAGAGGAGAGGCTGGTCCTGGATGCCAGCAGGTTTGAAGCTCTGCGCAGCGCAGCCGGCAGCAGCCTCGTGCGCAGGGTACTCTGTAATTAATGTCGGCTCTTGAGCGCCGAGTAATTGGGAGCGGTAATTGGATGGTAGCTTAAGAGCAGGAGCGTGGTTAAATAAACCAAACAGGCTTGCAGTTGTAATGTCAGCAGGTAAAACTCCTGGGAAACAGCAAATCCACATGGCAGTGACGGGAGGCGGGAGCGAGGTCCGCGCCCAACGCAGGCGCTCCAGAGCACAGGCAGCGACCCTGAGCGTGCAGAGCAGGGCAGGTCCTCTCCTCCGTCCCCGGGTGCTGAAGAGGGGGCACAACTCGGTAAGGCCAGATATTTTTTAAGCATCTCCCATGCTTAGGAGTAAGAGAATGAAATGTTCTTGTTTTGGAGTCGCAGTTCACTTCAAAAGAGTTTTTGCGTTTCAGTTTCAGTTGGAGAGCTGGAGCGAGCTCGGGCTGTGCAGCGGCGTCCTGAACGGAGACCAGCTCGTTGCATTTGTTTCTGCCTTGTTTTTGCTTTTTATTCCCAAACCACACTTCTTGCCACTGCGAGGGCTGCAAAAACCAACCTGCTTTCTGCAGCTGGTGTGGCATTTTTCTCTACTCTCGTTTTCCACGTGCCCTGCTCACAGCTTGCCCCGTTGAGTGGAGCCCGCTCAGACCCCGTTATTTTCCTCTTACAGAGGAACAGGCGACCATTTACCTTCAGCTCGTGTATATAGAAAGAGAACCTGAAGGAAGTGCAGAGGAGGTGGTTTAAGAATGTATTTACTGGAGGAGCAGAGAGCTGGTTTGGCAGGAGCTGCCTGGCCGGGGCGCCTGGGTGAGCTCACCGATGCTTTTTGCTCTCTCCACTCTTTCCCCCTGGCCTCGTTTGAAGGGTCTCCTCATGGCAGTTTTAACCTGAACAATGATATCACCAGAGCTTGCAGAAAAGAGGATTTGTGTGGCATTTTATTCCCTTGTGCTGCGTGAATGTGGATTTCAGCAATATTGTTGTGTGGCTCCTGCTGTCAGCAGCACGGTGAAAAGAGCGGCTCACTTGTCTGGAATTGCGACTGTGGGACTCACAGCCCTTCGGCAGCACAATTTTAGCTGGAGCTCTCCATTTAGTCTTCAGTCCTGGGTGCTGGGCAAGACCAGTAGGTTTTGGGTCCAAAATACTGAGGGTGATATGGTTTATTCTTATTTTCCTGTTGGTTTTGGTACTTGATAAATACCCGAGACCCTGTGAGTCTGCAGAGCTTTCAAGCTGGATGAAGCACTGTTGGGCTCAATGAGGCTTCAGCTGTGCATGAGGCAATTGCACAACTGGGATTTAAATATAAAAAAGGGGAAAAATAAGCAAAGCTTCTCCAAAAAAACATGTAGTTGTTCCTCCAGCCGTTATATTGTCAGGGGGAGGGTGTGCACACACACACAGGCACACACTTTCAATAGAGTAAGGATTATTTTGAGACCTAACTCATAAAATAAGTATCAATGGGATGCTGAATTGTGTACACAAGGCCAGTAGCTTATCCAGAAAGCACCACTATCCTCAGCTATGATTTATTTTAACAGGGAGAGATTTAAACCAGCTGCTGTTTTCTGCATATGCTTTATCCCTACTAAAGGTAATGCTTGGTCTTTAATGGCTTTTCACTTATAGTCAAACATTGCTGTGTTTAAACAGTTGGGAGGTGTTTGCTGTTGTCTTCTCAGCTGGTTGGTGGCCAGCAGTGTCCTGGCTGTGCCATGGCAGGTGTGTGTAGGCACTGGTGGGAGCGGAGAAAGCGGCTTCCAAGTGTTGCCCCAGTTTCTCATGCCCACCTGTCTCCATGCCCAGGCTCCCTTTAGTGCCCTTGGGGATGTTAAGCTTCTCCCAGTGTGCTGCTTAATGCAGGATAAAAGGGAGAACATTGGAGGGAAAGGCGTGAGTGGGTGGGGATCCTGGGCAGCCCCTGCGAGTGGGGAGAGAAGGTAGGAAGGGATCGAGGGGTGGTGGAAGGCAGAGAGGTGTAATGCTGCTGGAAAGGAGGGTGGGAGATCTCCTTTTAGTGCATGTTGTCCATGGAGCTCCTGGGTGGAGCTGTTTGGATCAGCAGGATTAAGTGTGGCTGCAGGGGAAGGTGCTGCAGTGTTTTGCTCACAAACCCAAGGACCATCCAGGAGCACCAGTGTGAGACTCAGCAGCTAACACTGTCCTGGTGTGCTGGGTGGCAAAGGTGGGCGTTGAAGAAGTAAAAAATACCTCTTGGGAGCTGGTGAAACATGGCATTGCTGCTGTTTGTTCAGTGAAATCACAACCCACAACACCCTCCCACACCAACCCATCCAGCACAGAAAGGAGGGCGGCAACCGAAAATATGAGCAAACAGCCCCTGGATGTGGGTGCAAAGTGTGTTTCTGACCCCTCCCTGCAGTGCTGAGCGTGAACACAACTTCCTTTTCCTTTCTGTAGACTGAAGAAAGCGATGTTTGTGCACATTTCCTCCATGCAAATGGTGGCAGCGACCCTGGGCTGCTGCCGGAGCTGAGCTGTGGGTGCCAACGCAGGTCCTTACTGGGGTCTCCAGCACTGAAAGAAACCTCACAGTACCATCTTGCCTTCCATCCCATTTTTTAAATCAGTGCTCACCCTTCCCCCCCAAGATGGTATTTAATATCCTGCTCGCTATTCCCTGCTGCTGATAGGCCAGGCTGGAGCTCAGCTGCCGTGTCCTGGTGAGCCATTAGTGCATCCGGATGGGATCCGGGGCAGTAATTCAAAGCAGGAGTGAGCACAGGCTCCCCGTGGGATAACTCTGCCATGGCTCTGTGGGCAGGCAGGAGGTGTCAGCGTCATTAGTTCTGTTCTGCAGCAGAAGTGGGGGTGATAAAGTGCTCGCTGGGTGTTTGCTCTCCCAGAGGATCAAAGGGATTCCTGGCAGCCGAGCAGCTGAAATTAAGCGCCCCCGTTCACAGAGCTTTGGAATGGGGATGGACCAAAATCACCGGCTTAGGCACTGAAATATCACCCCTTGATCCCGTGGGACAATGCTGAGAGGGCTGCCTGAAACGGTCGCTTTTTTGCCGTGAACTTCTGATAGCTGCGCTCCCGCTCTGCTGCCTCGGGCTGCCAGGGGTTTCTCCCCGCCGGAGCCGCCTGAATCCTGCCAAAGAAACAGGTGATTATTTAATGAAAATGGCATTCCCAAGCTGGGTGTCTTGTTAAAGCACCCGGAACGTCGCGTTGTGTCTTCTCCCCGCCGGTGACACGGCGCAGCCGGCGTGGGAATGACGGCGATTTTGATTCAAAGCCATCTCCAGTGAAAAATGGTTGTTTGCAAATGTGTTGCATCAGATGTGTCAATGGATGTAATTAAGGAATGAAGGCTGCTGCACACCCCTAATTAAGGGGATTAAAAACTGAAGCTGCCTGATTTCACTGCTTGGTGGAAAAAACAAACAGACAGAACGGGGTGGAAAAGGCTGGAGGGCGAGTCTTGAGTGGGGGATTCAGCTGCTGAAAAGAGCAGCTCCCGGAGGTGACAGGACTGACCTGTTCTGCCATGTGTCTGTAGTTGACTGCTGAGCACAGAACATATTTAATTGCTGCTCCACACTCCCTCCAGTTTGGTTCCTGTTGAGTATGGGAGGGTTTTTATCCCCTGGGGTGCAGCCTCTGGGAGGTGACAGTCGTGTCACCCCATGGTGGTTTGGTGTCTCCGCACTCAGTACCGTCACTGGCTCTTGGCTGTTTGGGGGATGATGCTGTGGGATCTTGTTGAGTAGAAGCAGAGGAGAGATGTGTGTGAGGTGCTGAAAGCAGGGCAGAACCTTCAGGCATCCCTGAGGTGCTTTTGCATGTGTGAAACGGGCCGAATTGCACCAAATCTGGAACAGTGAACGTTGTGTAATGGAAATATTAGGAAGCTGTGCTCACTGAGGGCTTCTCCCTGGCTGTGCCAAGAGAATGAGTTTGTCCTGGGATGGGGAGTGCTGGGGATGTGTCTCTAATCCTGACACTGCTCTCCCATTGCTCATTTGACTCCGGGAGGGTGTCACTGCAGTTCAGGATCCCTGAAGGGCTGCTGGGGAACGTCCTCTGTGTGGGAGGCGTTGCAAAACCCGCTGTGATTTTCCAGGAACCATCTTCTCGAGCTTGTGAAGCCACCCCAAGGGGAAGGGTGACTTTGGGGTCACTGAGCATCACGAGCAGGAAAATTAGGAAGCGAACCATCCCTGTGGAGGTGGCGTGAAGTGTCCAAATGTGCCCTTTTGTGGTACATGGCCCTGCATTCACTGGGGCAGCGTCCTTCTGTGCCCTGGTGGCACTGGAGTTTTGTCAAACAGAGTCAGTACCTTGAGGCTTTATAGACAGCTTCTGACTCCTGTGTTTGGGCAAACAGCTGAGTGACTGACTGGTTTGCTGCCTGTGGACCAGCTCTGTTGGGAACGTGGAACCAGGTTTAAATGGTGCTGGATGTTTGCTTGCTCCCCTTGGGCACGGGCAGAAGCACCATGGGATGATTTTCTGGGAATGGTGCAGAGTTTGGAATGAGCTCATCACCTTCACTATTTAGAAGGGGAAAAAAAAAAAAGAGGGGAGCTTTCTGGGGGAGCCATCTCCCCACCTTCCTCCTGTATGGAAGATGCTTTGCTGTTCCCAGTCTGAGGCAAGGTCAGCAGCAGCCCAGTTTGCATTTCCCATTGCTGCAGCCAGCTGGGAAAGGCCTGGTGGGGCCTTGTGCTTCCACAGGCTCTGCTGGTTTTGCTGGGGGCTTCAGTTAGCTCTCAGTGGGCTCTCAAGCCGAGCTGCCTGGTCTTGTGAGTTTTCAAATCGCTGAAGGTTGGGGTCTTTCTGTTCTACTGGGAGTTTACAGCTCAAGGTTTGTGGTGGGAATGGATTTCTCCTTCTCTGTGTGCTGCACGTGATACTGAGCCCTGAAAGAAGAGGAGACTTCAGAGAAGGGTTGCCCTTCTGAGACAAAGCCTTCCCCCAGCTCGGGAGCAGCACAGGCTGCTGAGTGCTGATACCTGTGGTGGTTTGTACCCACCCAGTGAAACTCAGCCTCACAAAACCCTCCCTGCTCGCTGACTCATTATTCCTGGGCTCTTTGGAGCTTTTGCTGCCCCAGCTGTGTCTCCAGAGGCTGCAGCTGTGCTGGATCTGGGTCGTTCCAGGCCAGTGGATGCTGAGGAGGTTTCCAGCTTCCCCATCCCCATGTTGATCTGGAGGTGTAAGCATCTGTGGCTTGTCCAGAAAACCAAGAATTGAGGGATTTAGGGGATAATCTGCAGCTGGCCAGTGCCTTCCTGCACTCCTAGGTGGGGGTCATTAAACTTTAAAGCGCAATGTTCAGGCTGATAATTACTGTAAAGGTAATTTTAGTCCCCTCGTCTCCACCGTTTGATGGCTGCAGTGAGCACGGAAGAGCAAACCAGGTAGATCAGCTCAGCCTGGCATCTGCCACAACCCCTTAAAACTCATTGAAATAGGAACAAACCCACGTTGCTGTGCCCCTGGGCAGGCCCTGGCAGCACGGGGTTAGGCAGCGTGTCCTGGGGGTTTCCCTCACTGCAGGCCCTTGCTGGGGAGAATGAGTTCCCTTTGCATTGAATATTTTTGGAGTGTTGGTGTTCAGAGGAGGAGGAGGAGCAGTGGCTGATTTACAGGAGAAAAGGTCTGGAAATCAGCTTAGGGTAGTGTAGTGCTGACTTGTTTAAGTGTCCTTGACAGACTGGGAGAGCTGGGGGGGTTCCCCTGGAGAACAGAAGGCTCCAGGGAGACCTTGGAGCCCCTTGCAGGGCCTAAAAAGGCTCCAGGAGAGCTGGAGAGGGACTGGAGACAAGGACCTGGAGTGATAGGACAAGGGGAATGGCTTCCCATTGCCAGAGGGCAGGGATAGATGGGATGTTGGGGAGAAATTATTGACTGTGAGGGCGGGGAGGCCCTGGCACAGGTTGCCTGGAGAAGCTGTGGCTGCCCCTGGATCCCTGGGGGTGTCAAAGGCCAGGTTGGAGCAACCTGGGCTGATGGAAGGTGTCCCTGCCCATGGCAGGGACATGGAACTGGATAACCCACACTGTTCTGTGATTCTGTGATATTCAGTGCCAATTTTGAAGCAGTAAGCCCAGCTTAAAGCCGGGGTTGGGGATGCTTTCAGCCAGCTTTCACCTGGGCTCGGTGGAGGATGAGCCTAATGTGGCTCTGGCCACACCAGTCCTTATTGCAAGTGGTTCCCTTAAATAGTTTAAGTACTGTGCATTTCCCAGCTCATCACGTCCAAAGAACTGTGTGATTAGGGTTATTTTTAATGGATTTGGGGCGTTGTACCGGGGTGGGGCGGGTGTGTTTGAGGCACTTGGGGGGGTGAATGCAAATCGCTTTGCAGCCATGCAGTAACAAATGAAGTGGTTAAAAAGGTGTCCCCGGCCCGCAGGGGAGGAACAGCCCTTGGGTGTGAGCTGGAGCAGCCGGTGGTGAAGCCTGTTAAGAGCCTTTAGCATCAAACATCCCTCTGGCTCTCGGTGCAGCAGCGGTACGTCCTGGCAGGTGCCTCTGTGTGTGTGTGTGTGTGCAGGGGTGGTATTTATCTAGCAGGCAGCTCTTTATCAAAGGAGTGTGCAGGTCCCTCTTGGCTTCTAATTATAGCTTTGCTTTGGAAACAACCGAAGGGAGAACGACAAAAGCGTAAAAAAAACGCTTTTACCCCTGCGCTTGAAAAACTGTAAGGGAAGAAAATGAGCCCTGTTATGTTAAACCTTGAGTGTAAATGAGGCACAGTGTAAGTAAACACATCTGTGTTCAGGCAGGGGGAAAAAAAAAAACCCTCCCTATGAATAATTCATGGCAAAAATCCTCCTCCTGTTCAGCTGATGGAGATCTATTGCTTATTTTGTGGTGAACTGTTGCTGTGACAAGGGGTGTGCTGCTGTGGGAGAGCCCTGGTGGCATTGTCATCTCTGCTTTGCTGTCATCCCCGCCGTGGCTGTTCCTTCCACAGGGAGTTTGGAGTGGTTGTGACGGAGTGACCTGCTGGGATGGAGCCCACCCTTGGATTTGCTTCCCTGTGGTGGAGTGACCTGCAGGCAGGGAGCCCATCCTTGGATGTGCTTCCTTGTGGTGGAGTGACCTGCAGGCAGGGAGCCCATCCTTGGATGTGCTTCCTTGTGCTGGAGTGACCTGCAGGCAGGGACCCCATCCTTGGATGTGCTCCCCTGTGGTGGAGTGACCTGCTGAGGCAGAGCCCACCCTTGGATGTGCTCCCCTGTGGTGGAGTGACCTGCTGAGGCAGAGCCCACCCTTGGATGTGCTCCCCTGTGACGCAGCACCGCTCGCTCCTGGTGCTCTGAGCACCGTTCCCGCTGCTTTTCCCTGCACAGATTTTTGGCCCCTGCCATGTTTCTGTGCTCCCTGCCCCTGTGGGAGGCTGCTGGAGGGAGCAGCCCCTGGGATATTATCTGTACCACGCAGGTGCTGAGCTGCCTGTGGGGTGGGGACGGGTCTGGATGGATCCCTCCCTCCCTGCAGATGCCTCTCCTCTGCCTAAGGAGGGTTTTTGGAGCAGCTGCTGCCTGCCAGGCTGAGCCCCCTGTGTCCTCCTGGAGGGATTTGGTGTGGTCAGGGGATTTGCAGGCTTGGTTTTGCAGAGGAAGGTCCATCAGGCACCGTGTGTTTGAGACCAAACCTTGTTTTTGCTCTGACCTCTGCTGAAGAGGGGAAGGGAGCCCCAAGAGTTGCTGCTCGCTACAGAATAGGAAACAACACTGGTATTGAACTGGTAGTTTTCTTGGTGTTTTTAGCAAACTCCTGTGTTGGAATATGATGGGATAGTCCATGAGCTTTATTTTCCTGGCAGCCTGGTGCACGTGCCTTCCCCGTGGCTCCGTTCTGGGTCCAGCTGCTCCCAGATCAAGTGAGTTTTCCTCGCAGGTCCCACACGGGGCAGCCTTTCCAAACCCATCGCAGTAGACAAGGCTCCAGTGACAAGTACATGCTTTCATTTAAATTTCAGCACTTTACCAATGAGCAAAGCCCATGAATTTCCGTATTCTGTAGCATCCAGGAGGATTTTTGAGGATACAGGGGGAGGAGCTCTCAGCTCCCTTCGGTTGTAATGCACTTACTGCTCCATTTAGTCAGGTCATTTTATAAGCCCAGTCTCCAATTTGACATAAATGATTTGCTTTCAGCAGATGGTGAGCTACTATTTTTGCCCTCATTTAAATAGGAAAGCTGTACGAGAGCAGGAGATGGGAGAGGGGCACGGGGCTGCCGACGTGCAGTAGATTACCAGGGCTGCTCTGGTGAGAATTAAATCCGGGCAGTTGTAATGTGCCATCTGTGTTGTGTTGGGTGGTTTATTTTTCCCCCACCCCGTTCAATGAGGCTCCTGGAGTCTCCTGTTACCCTCCAGGTCAGGCTGAATGACAGCATCTCTTTTGTTCAGGACCCAAAGTACCAGCACAGAAAGATGGTGCACGTGAATTCTAACGGGGGTTATAAATGTCAGCGCTAATTATTCCTCTAATAAAATATATTAAATATATTAAATAAATTCCGAATGGTTCTGGTGCTTTAGAGTATTTTAAGGTTGTTTGAATTTCTTATCGAGGGGCTTATTTTATTGCATTTGAATTTCTTGTTCTATTTAAACTCCCCTTACAAACAGCTTTCTGCTGTTGTCATAGAATCCCAGAATGGTTTGGATTGGAAAGGACCCTAAAGCCCTCGTCATTCCACCCCACCCTGCCACGGGCAGGGACACCTTCCACTAGTCCAGGTTGCTGCAAGCCCCGTCCAACCTGGCCTTGAAATGTGTTTTTAACTGTAGTAAAAATCACTTGTGGGACACGTAACTCCCGCGCACGTGGGGCGAGTCTTGCTGGGGGCAGCTGCAGTTTTCCTTCTCTCCCACCCTCAGGTTTGTTGCACGTGCACCAGGTCTTGACTAAACTGCATTTTCAGGCTGTGCTGTCTGTTTTGAGCAATGTTCTGTGGAGTTTCTCCGGTGAATTGTGTGTGCTTTTCACACGCGTTATGAAATGGGAAGGAACGCGTTTAAAAAAAAAATAAGCACCACCACGCTGTTGCTGAAACTATTTGATTTTTGCCTATTTTTAGCAGAAATTTTTCTCTTATCATTGTCTCCAGCTCTTGCTGGAGCAGCAGCGTTCTGAGAAGCCACACATTTTTGGGTAGGAAGGTCAAGACAATTTGTCCCAGCAGTGTGATCACCCTTATCTGGTGCTGGGCATCGCTGCAAGACAGTTTGGGTTTCCAAGAACTGAACCTTCCCCGTGGACAGTCCTTTTTCTGCTCTCTCTGAAAGGCTAAAGCACTGGGAATTAAGTAAGCTATGGCATGAGCCATAAATTGTTTTTCCAGGCTTGGAAGCAGGGCTAAGTTAGATTTTCTATCACAGAATCATGGACTGGTTTGGGTTGGAAGGGACCTTAAGGACCTTCCACCATCCCTGGTTGCTCCAACCTGGCCTTGGACGCTTCCAGGGGTGGGGCAGGCACAGCTTCTCTGGGCAGCCTGTGCCAGGGCCTCCCCACCCTCACAGGGAAGGATTCCTTCCTAATTTCTAGTTAACTTTGCCCTTCTTCAGGTATTGTCCCTAAGCAAGAGACGCTGGAGCAGCTGACAGGTAGGAAATGGTGACAGACAGGTGTCTCAACATTTCTGTTTCTTTGAGCTGATGCCTTTTGAGGGGAGATTTGTTGCCAGAGCCTCTTCCAACATTCCCAAGGAGGTCCAGATCCTCCTCTGGCAGGTGAAGGGGATGTGGTTGGTGGGAGGTCAGCTTGTGGTTGCGAGTGCCCCCAGTGGGACAAAAAGCCTTTTTGCTTCTCTGGGAATATTTAACTCCCTTTCCTTCAGGTTGCTTCCTGTCGCCAAAGCCTTCTTGTCTGGAGGATGTTCTTAAGCTTGAAAATGCTTAAATATAAATACATATTTTCTGGTGAGATTTTTCACTCTGAAATCTCTCTCTGGGATCATATCTGAGTTTTGTTGCCGTTTCCTTATTTCCGTAAACAACTTCTTCTCTACACCAGACTTGGGAAGAGCCTGCCTTTTACAGGCTGTCTGGAATCAAACCTTCAGCCTCTACCGAAAAAAACCCCAACCCAAATGCAGTATTTACCAGCTCAGAGCAGGAGGTGAGCAGCACTGCTTGAGTGCTCCTACAAGAGCAGAGCATCCTCCTCCAGCATCCAGGGAGCTCCCGAGGCACCTGCAGGCTCGGCAGAATTGCCTTGTGGGATAGTGAAGGAAGAAAAATTGAATTTAAGGAGAAACCTGCTTGTGGTTTGGCTGTGGGTTGTGCTTTCTCCAAAGGAGGGGTTGGAGAGCGGCGGAGCGGGAACCTTGCCCTTCGTGTCAGCTCTGCTGTGGGCTGGGATGGAAACAAAACAGCGCTTGGCAGGTGCAGCCGAGGTGCTTTTTATTTTGGATAATCACAGAATCACAGCCTGGTTTGGCTCGGAAGGTGCCTTAAAGACCCCTTAAAGACCATCTCCTTTCCCCCCTTTGCCACGGGCAGCCTCCCAGTTGCGTTATTTGCTTACAGATCTCTTCGCTTTGGACGCAGAGCGTAGGGAAAACCATTCCTGAGCGTAAAACTTCCAGGGGAGGGATCCGGCCGTGAGCCTGGGTCGGAGCAGCTCGCTCAGGTCTCGCAGCAGGATGTTTGCTGCACCCAGTGAGTTATTGGTGCTGGCAGCTATGAAATGTTTATTGGGAAGGGCAGGGCTCCTACGTGCCCATCTCCGCATCCCCAGCCCTGCCGAGGGGATCTGGCTGAGCTGCAGCCTGGAATCCCTGGGGGATGGAGGAAAGACAAAGAGATGTTTGAGACAAGGAGCTGTTTTCTCATCGCCACCTCCCTGCGTCGGGAAAGGTCCGGGACTGCGGCTTTGAAATGTAAGCAAGTGAACAGTCCTCGTTCCGGAATTTAAGGAGAGAAAAGCACATCCCGAGGAAGTGTTCCTTTGTGGAACTGTCCCTCTGGTTTCCTGTGGCTGATAAGAGCTGTGCCCTCCCCACCGTCCTCATCTCCAAAGCCCTGATTCTGCTTTTCCAGTCTGAGGAACAACGCGCGTCCGACGTTGTGTGTTTTGATAACGATTCCTACAAACGTGTTTATTCAAAACAAACACAGTGGGAAGCAACTACAAAGCAGGCTGCTCTGGCAGCTGGTGCCAGAGGGAGCTCGCTGTTGGCGTGTGATCCTGGTGGGACAGGCTTGCAGGGCATCCCTCCCGATCCGTGCGTGCCAGGACGTTGGGAGCTTTGCCCTGGGAGTTGGCCGTGGCGAGTCTGTCCTGCATCGTGGGCTCACTGATGGGTTTTTGGTAGTCCTTGCCCCCTCCACTGCCTTGTGGCATCTCCGGGAGTTCTTGGAGAGCTGTTGAGAGCAGGAATTGGCTGCGTGGTGGCTGGGGGGACTCTGCAGGGTCCCCCTAACTAATGGGGGCCAGCAGCATCCCTGGCAGTGGATTGTGGGAGAAGTGAAGAGGTTTCATAGCATAATGGAATATCCTGAATTGGAAGGCACCCACAAGGATCATCCAGTCCAACCCCTGGCCCTGCACAGGACACTCCAGCAATCCCACCCTGTCCCTCAGAGCGTTGTCCAAACCCTCCTGGAGCTCTGGCAGCCTTGGGGCTGTGCCCACTGCCCTGGGGAGCCTGGTCAGTGGCCAACCAGGGTCTGGGGGAAGAACCTTTCCCTGAGATCCAACCTGACCCTGCCCTGGCACAGTTTCAAAGGATCCAGAGAGCCTGTCCTAAATCTGACACTGCTCCAATGGAAGCACAGACCCAGTGGGTTCCATCCCTGCTTTTCCAGAAGCCCTCCCTGGGAAGATATAAACCCACCGAACCCTCAAACCAAACCTTGTGACCTCAGGAAATTCGCGTTGCTGGAGGAACAAATTCAGGGAAGGTCTCTGATGCTGCCCTGGTTTAAACAAAGTGTTAGGAATAATATTAAATGCAAGGGAAGAGTCCTTTGGAGGGCTGGGGGGGGGGCTTTTCTCCTGCCAGCACTCAGGTTCTTTTGGCAACCAGCATGAGTCGAATTAATACTGATGAATGCAATAATACGTGGGAGGGTGACATCTTGAAGTGTTTCCTAATTTTAGGTCTGTATTTTGAGCAAATGTTTGCACGCCGAGGCTCGGGCTGGGGATTGAGGCATATTGGATTATATGCTATTTGCTCAGTGTAAGCAGTGGCAATTTATTGCTGCAGATACATGTGATGCAACGCACAAAGATTAGTTCTATCCCCTCTAAAGCATGATTATTTTGGGTCCTCTTTATACCTTAAATAGATATTCTTCTCATGTGATTTCCATCTTTTTGTGTCAACAGCCCGGGCTAAAGTTGAAGTAAACATTGCATCAGTTTGATAGCGCAGGCTCTGAGGAAATCTGCTCTGCATTGTGGGTGTTGTTTGGAAACCTTCTCGTTTTACTTTTTTGCTGTGTGCAATCCAGAGATTCCACGAATCCCGAAGGCTGCTCGGCTCCGCCGGGCTGGTCTTGTGCAGATCAACCTGGTTGATCAACACCAATGAGTCCCGTCCCCATCAGTGTGGTTTGGTGTGTTTAGATCAGAGAATCACGGGCTGTTTTGGGTTGGAAGGGACCTTAAAGATCACCCAGTCCCACCCCCTGCCACGGGCAGGGACACCTTCCACCAGCCCAGGTTGCTCCAAGCCCCGTCCAACCTGGCCTTGGACACTTCCAGGGATGGGGCAGCCACAGCTTCTCTGGGCAACCTGTGCCAGGACCTCTCCACCCTCACAGAGAGGAATTATGTCCCATCCAGCCTTGCCTTGTGCCAGTGGGAAGCCATTCCCTGTGTCCTGTCCCTCCATCCCTTGTCCCAAGGCCCTCTCCAGCTCTCTTGGAGCCCCTTTAAGCCTTGGAAAGGGGCTCCAAGGTCTCCCTGGAGCCTTCTCTTCTCCATCCCGAACAGCCCCAACTCTCCACGTTGTCCAAAGGGTGAGGGGCAAACATCAGTAGAGATGTTTCTATCGAAGCAAAGCACAGCAAAAGGAAGGGTTTTGCTCTTACTGACTCTGTAGGCTGGAGCTGGCAGGGGTTCAGATCCTCGTGCAGGCCATTCACCGAAGAGTTGGACTCAATCCTTGTGGTTCTCTTCCAGCTCAGAACGTTCTGTGATTCTGTGGCAGGGTGGTGTGACTGGTGAACGTGGCGTGTCTGTGCTCATGGCTTGGCTTGAGCAGCTCAACCAGACTCGAATATTGGAAATTACCTCCTGACTGAGCCCTCCTGCTCCTCTCTTGCAGCACCACCATGACAACAGAGAAGAGCCCCGCGGCCGACGCCGACAGCTCGGACCAGCAGCAAGCCAAGGAGGAGGAAGGAGCTGCTGAAACACAGAAGCAAGAGGCTTCCCTGGAGGAAGGGGCTCAGCCCACGTCAGAGGGGCAGGGGCAGAAGCAGAAGGCCTCCAACGGAGACACCCCCACGCACGAGGAGCAGAGCAAGAAGGAACGTCGCACCTCCGAGGGCCGGGGCCTGTCCCGCCTCTTCTCCTCCTTCCTCAGGAGGCCCAAATCTCAGGTGTCCGAAGAGGAAAAAGACACTGATGCTCCTAAAGAGGCGGGAGGTGACCAGAAAGGCGCAGGATTAGGAGCCAGCCCCGATGAAGACGTCCTGGTGAAAGCGCCCATTGCAGCTCCCGAGCCTGAGCTCAAAACCGACCCGTCACTGGACCTCCATTCCTTGAGCAGTGCAGAAACACAGGTAAAACACCCCATCCTGTGGCATGGGCTCCCTGCTGCCCTAAAAAATGTGTCTTTGTAGCCAAAACTATAGAAACTTCATATCCCTGGCTGGCGAGCTTGACCAGAAAAGCTCGTGAGATGTCAGCCACCTGTGTTGCACCACGTACTTCCCACTCTTCTCCCTGCATCACTCTGTCCTGCCAAGTACCTGCTCTGGGAATTGTGCTCAGCACTTCACAGCGTAACTTGAAATGCCCTGTTGACAAGTCCTTGCTTTGCTGAGGTTGGGATGTCACCTCAGAACGAGGGTTCACATTCAGAGGGTCCCAGACCAGTTGGGACCTCCTTGGTGTGAGCAGGATAAGGGCAGGTCAGTGGCCTGAGGTGGAGGACGTGGATTTAGGGAAGAGTTTCTTTAAGGAGAGCAAGTGCAGCATTTCAGGACTTGGTCATCTGCTCGGTCTGGGCTGGTGCTGAGCCTGCCAAATACAAATATTTTCTGCTTATGCATCACGTAGACAGGGATTTCTGCAGGCTCGTGGGCTGAGCCCGGCTCCTGGTAGCTGTCTGGTGTCTGCTCTTCCCAGCCAGGGTCGTTCCTCATTCAAAATATGTGAAGTTTTAAAAGTTAAAGGAGAAATTGGGGCAGACACACCCGCAGGGGACATTCACGGAGCTGCAGCTGGTCGCTGGTTTGGGGGGGTGTTGGGTGCCCTCTCTTACTCCCTGGGTAATGGCAGCTCTGCTGTTACTTTTGTCTGGACTTGGAGATTGGTGTCCCTTTTCCTCAGCTGGGGATTTCTTGCAGCCCAGCCAACCTGGGTGTGTTGCTGGAGTCACAGAACGTGCAGGGTGACATCTGGGTTTCTTACCCAGTGCCTTCAGTTCTGAGTGGCTCCAGAGCACTGTCAGGTACCCACAAATGCTGAATTTTGGAGCAATACAAGTTGTAGCATTGCCAGTAGGCAATAATTGTAAATCCACCTCCTTTAAATTACAAAGCTGAAGAGAAGGTAGCAGGCGACACGTTTTTCTTTCTTTTCCCAAATTTCTGAGCCTGTGAAAACCATGAGATGGTCTCTCTGCTCATGTTCTGTACCTCTGAAGGTTGGGATTAGCAGGGTGAGGAGGAGCTGGAAATCTTCAGGCAATTACAACCCGGAAGTTGTATTTTCAAGAGGAAATCATCACTGGAAGTGTTTAAAGCCAGGTTGGACAGAGCTTGGAGCAACCTGGTCTAGTGGAAGTTGTCCCTGCCTGTGGCAGGGGGTAGAAGTGGATGATCCTTAAGATTCCTCCCAACCCAACCCATTCTGGGATTCTTAATACATGATTTCTTCCTCCATTTAACTTTTGATTGAGTGTTCACCCCAACCTTCCTTCACGGGCTGTTCGCTTCAGACGGAGCGTTTGTGCCTTTTTTTTCCCTTTCCCAGTTCTTATTTTTAGATCCCAGTCAGTGGCTTTCTGAACTGTGACACTCTGCAGATATTTCTGCTGTGACAGCAGTTGTGAGGTGCTGCAGTTTGACAAATGCTGACCGACGGGCATTAGGAGCTTTGACTGATTCCCCGCTCCCGATTGTCCCAGTTCTGCTGGAACAGAAGTCAGCAGCTTGTGGACATTATTTAGTTTTTAAATACCTCCGTGCACTTGTGCCTGAGTGTGATTTCATGGGATGTGATGGCTTGAACAGACAAGGTTTCGCTCTTCCCCTGCTGCAGCTGTGCTCCTGCTGCATCCAGCCCTTCCAGCGCTCGTCAGAGCCTCCTGTGAACTCGGTTAACCTGCTGAAATGGCAGAGGGGGGAAAAAAAAAAACCAGCTTCCTTCCCCTTCCTGTCCCCAAACTGCGTCTTTTTCTGCTATTTCAGTGAATTAAACTGGCTCACAAAGTGCTTCTGTAGGCAAAGGGACAGTGGTGGGAGGGCTGCCTTCCCTTTTTGGTGGCAGGGAGCTGCTTGGTCAGCTCCGATGGCCATGAAATCCCAGCCCTGACCACCCCTTTTAGTGCCACTGCTGCCACAGAGTCGTGGACTGGTTTGGGTTGGAATGGGCAGGGACACCTTCCACTAGCCCAGGTTGCTCCAAGCCCTATCCAACCTGGCCTTGGACACTCCCAGGGATGGGGCAGCCACAGCTTCTCTGGGCAACCTGTGCCAGGGCCTCCCCACCCTCACAGGGAAGGATTTCTCCCTAATATCCCATCTAAATCTCTCCTCTTTGGGTTTAAAGCCATTCCCCTTTGCCATGTAGAGGGTGGGTGCACTGGAGCAGAGCCCATGGCCCGGTTGGTACTGGGAGCACTGGGTGTCTTTCCTGGGAGGCAAAAACCTTCCCAGCCCCAAAGGAGCTGTCATTAACACCACGAAGATCTGCAGGATATAATCTGCCTCGATTTTTCTAATCAACCCTTATTTCCTCTTTTATTACATCCTTTAGTAAATGAAGACTTGAAAATGACTTGGAAGGGCTTTAAAAATTAATATCATTCCCTTGCTCACCCCAGCTGCTGCTCCAGGTCCTGGGTTAGGGGTTGAAGTCAGATAAAGAATTTTGGGTGAGGCCCCAGCCCTGCAGTGCTTGTTTGGTGTGATGCTTTGTTTGTTTGACACCTCTAAACGGGGCTGTTGGGGGGGTTTCAGCCTGCACAGGAGGAGAGGAGGGACGAGCAGGAGCCAGAGGGCAAAGACCCCGAGGACAAGGAAGAAGGAGAAGCCAAGGAAGAGTGTGCCAAGCCGGAGCCTAAACCAGAGACTCCGGAGACCAAAGCAGACAAGGATTTGAAAGCTGCCCAGAAAGCAGTGAAAAGGCACAGAAACATGTACTGCAAAGTGGTCTTGCTGGATGACACCATTTTTGAGTGTGCTGTGGATGTAAGTACTTGTGGGCTTTTGGTTCTGCTTCTCCTCTCTCCCCCTCTCCCTTCTGCTCCTCTCGAAAAATCACCACAAACACGATTTAATAGGGGCCTAATGTGCTGCCAGGGAATTACATGACAGGCTTTACTGCAGAACAAGCCTGCTGTAAGCCATAACAACTTATTTAGTGTGTTGTAAAAGCCTCTGGGTACTAGGAATCTTTATTTTTTATTGTTCTACAATTCCAGGGTGTCTTGCTTTGTAAAGGCAGGAAGGATTTGAAAAAAAAACCCAAAAACCACCAAACCCAAACTTTATCTCACTTGCTGTTCATCATGTTTCTCATTTGTATCCCAGGCCAGAGTTTAGTTTTTTGGGGCAAGTTGGGATGGTCTAAATATCTTTTGCCCCCTTTCCTTTGAATAAAATGGGCTGCCAAATTGATTTGTGCTTTTCTAGTTCCCCAAGGTCCCTTCACCTTCTCAGGCTGCTGGTGCCTGGATGTAAGGAAAAACACGCTGTGTTTAGCCTGCAGTTGAATATATTTGCAGTAAACAATTTAAAATTATTATGTTGACTTAGAGCACTGCAAACCCCTTCATCTGAGAGCTTTTCTTCTGCTTTATTCTGTGCATTCTCTCACAGGGCCGTGGTGCTGTCAGGGCAATAAAAAGCGAGCAGAAATCCCTATTTCAGTATCGAAGTACTTGTCTGGAATATTAATAATCTGGTACTTACCACTGGAGCATAGTTCCACCAGCTTGTTTTCCCTCAGTCCTGCTGGTAAATGGGCCAGGAGAGGGTATCTGGGCACAGGGTTCCTTGTGGGAACAGTCACCTTGGGTGATCCTGGGCAAGTAGGTCAGTGCCGGGTGTTTGTGTAACGATGGCGGTGCTGGCACGGCCTGGGATCAGCTCGGAGCGTCCTGCCCCCAACTCCTTCCCCTGGGCCAGGGATACTGTGTGCAGCCCCCCAAAAGGGAACTGTTCCCCCAAAATCCCGGTGACAACTTGCCGTGGCACGTCCACGATGCCTTTGGATGCTGGCACGGACCCTGTTGGTGGTGTGGGGGGTCCTGACTGGAGCAGGACATGAGAAATCTCTCTGTAGGTCCAGAGGATCGTGATGGGCACTGCAGAGGGGATTAGGAGGGGCCACTGTGTCAGTGAGACCCTCTTGTCGGGCACCCTGGGCTTTAACACCCCTATAATCCTACTCTGGCGTTTTGAGGGTTTATTAAGATTTAATTGGGAAGGAATTGCAAAGGTGTAGGCAAAGAGCAGCCCAAATGCCTTTATCCAAGGAGAATTAGTGCTTTCAGGCATCCTTTCCAACTGACAGCCCCTGGAAGGTTTTTCATGCCTAGATCAGTGCCAATTCCTTGAGGGATACCCAGGCTAACACATACATTATGTTACCTATAGAGTCACAACGTGTGCACAAAGGACCTGACAGCTGAAAGGCTGGAATAAAGCCAAGGAATAAAACCAGGCAGGGGTCTTGGAGCAGTTGCCATGCAGAGATGAGTGACAGGAGAGCTGTGGGCACCAGCAAGGCATTAGTGAAGCTGCTTTTGCGTCACTGGAACGGCACTTTCTTCTAACAAAGGCTCCAATGGAATGAGCTGCTTCTGGTTGCCATAGCTTTATGCCTCAGGGATGTTTTCCTTCATGCTTTTGGACTAAAAGGGTATCTGTTCCTAGGGCCAGTTCACATCTGCAGGATTTGGAGGGGGGTGGGGGTGGAAAAAAGAGGAAATAGGAACGCTCCAAGTGTATTTCTGGAGGCAAGAAGTGCTGAGCAGCTCTGGGGGCAGGAGGCAAACAGGAGAAGGTGGTTTTCATCAGCAGATCAGGGTGATGGAAAGGCCACAAAAAATTATGGGCTGTGGGTCCGAGCTGCTGGGTTTTTTTTTCTGAGCCTAAAGAAAGTCAGGTTGTCCCCAAAATGAACAACTGTAGCAGTGGGTTGTAGCAGCAGGTTCATCTTCTGATCCACACCAGGTCTGATCACCAGGCCTGGATCCAGGAGATATTGGGGCTCTGGGTGTACCTTGGCAGGGAAAACCCGTACAGATCCTTGGTGTTTATTGAGCTCTGTTGGGAAGGTCAGCTTGGGGGGAGCTTCAGACACGGAGCTGGTCAGAAGAGAGAGACCCACTGTGTTCCTGTTCCCTCTCCATTGAATTCTTGTGCCTGGTGCTCTTTCCTGTAAGGAGTCCTTGCTCTGAAAGAGCCAGGAAGGGTGGTTTGAAGCTACTCTGGGCTTTTTTCCCCCCTTACTGATGGTGTACAGTGTGGTTTGGTGCCATTCCCTTCCTCCCCTCTCCTGTGAGTGAGAACAGGCAAAGCCCAGCCTGTCCAACAGGATTTCTTTGTGTGTTTGCAGAAACATGCCAAGGGACAGGAGCTGCTTAAGAAAGTCTGTGACCACCTCAATCTGCTGGAAGAAGACTACTTTGGCTTGGCCATATGGGACACACCGACCTCCAGGGTAAGCTGCTGCTCTTCCAGGGTGCTCTGGCCCCGGGGGGATTCAGCTCTTCCAAAGGATCATGTCCCCGGGGTGGGGCACAAGCTCCCCTTAGAACTGCTTTTAGTGTCCTCCCTAAACCTGGGTTAGGGGTCATCACAGAGGCAGAAATGGTGAATAAGTGACTACAGGAGCGTGGGTTTTAGTGGAAAGGCTGCATGAATCACAGGATGATAGAATCCTGGTGAACTTCACCTGGAGAAAATTTGTTGTATTAGTTGGCTGCAAATTAAGTTGTTTGCTGCCATTAAGCTACAGAACTCCAGCTGAGGAAGCCAGGCTGCCCTGGCACTGGTGTCAGCATTGGGAAGGTTTGGTTAGAGCCACCCAGAGCAGTTTGGAGCTGAGGCTTTGCCCTGCAGAACACTAATGACTCCATACCAAAGCTCCTACTCCTGGTTTCACTTTAAGGTCTTTGTTTGGTTTGCCTCAGGCAGTGTCTTATCTTTTAAACCCGTTGGTTACCCTTTAACTCAACAGTTACTCAATGTTTGTTTCACAAAGCCAAAAGCTAAACTGAAAGGAAGGGTCCAGTTCTGTGTCCTTTAGACCAGTTTTGTTGGTCCATATTCTGAATGTTCCACTGCTCCACCTGCACCATTCACCCATGGTTATGGGGCTGACAGACATCTGCCATTAAATACTTGATAATGTTTAACACACAGGCAAAATAACACCCTGTCACTGAGGCAGGCAGAGCTCCCACTCAGGTTTGTTTTACTGTCTCTGGTGTCTTGCTATCTTCTTGTGTGTGAAATCTGTTTCCATGTATAAAGCCTGGATGTTTTTTTACCCTGGGAGTTTGTTCTTGCAGAGGGAAGGGTAGGTGTCCTTGTAGATCCAATTAAGAGCAAAAAGAGTCCTGGAAAGTGTTCAAAAAGCCTGCAGATGTGCTTAGGGACATGGGTTAGTGGTGGACCGGGCAGTGCTGGGTTAGTGGTTGGACTTGATCTTGAAGGGCTTTTCCAACCCTAATTATTCCACGATCTCCCAGAGCCCTGGACTTGCTGTTCACCTGCCCAGGCTTTCAGCATCGACTCTTCCAGAAGCAGAAGCACCTCCTTCCCCCAGCTAACAAGGGGTGAGAGGTTGTGCAGCTTTTTAGCTGTAGGGACTGAAAACAGATTGTTTTGTCACGTCTGTGTCCCAGAGCCGGTAGCTGAGGAAGGTGAAGCCTCTGTCCATGGGTTGTTCAGCTCCAGTGTGGAGTAACCTGGTCTGGTTTGCTCTGATGGGGGAACAACACCATTTTTGGAGGGTTTTTTTGGAATCTTTCTGGTTGTGTTTCATTGAACTTTGAAGCTCCGTCTCTCTCCTGCTGTGACCTCAAACAAGACACCACACGGAGTTACTGATTCGCAGGAAGAAACGATGTTAATAGGAATCCAAGGATGAGCTCCTGCACCTCACCTGCAGCTGCCTGGGGCAGGCAGAGCTACGTGTGTGTATTCCCGGCCAGGGAGGGCTTGCATGTGGCATTTTCCACCTCGATATTTCAGGAATAAACCTTCTGAGGAGGGTTATTTACCCACGTTGGGCGTAGCCGAGGGTGACGGCGGGATTAGGAGGTTGTGACAGCGGCTGGAGCAGCAAGGAGCTCACTGCTCTGAAAGGGAGGATTGTTTCCCACTGATTCATGACCCGATGGGATAAAAGTGCTGTTAATTGCTGTCCCCATCATTGTCTGCTGGATCAGGCGGGGTGGGATGCATGACTGCACCCTGGGCTGCCCAACCCAGGAACGAGCAGCCGTGGCCACGGAGGTGCTCAGCTTGAAGCTGTGGCCCTAAAAAGGCAGCAAGTGGCCCGTCTGCCTTTCCAAAATGGGCTTTTTCACCCCTACTTTTGTAGGTTAGAGGGACAGGCACATAAAAAGAGGGGATTAAATGTAAGTATGGCTGTCTCCCTGCCACGAAGTTACGTGTCCTTCTGGTCAGGAGAGATTAGCTCGGGGGATTCAATGAGTTAATTCCTTCACCTCGGGAGACCTGGGCGTCTAAATCCTTCTCAGGGCTGGTGAAAATGAAGAAGGTGGTTAAATGTAGCCTCTGCAGGAGGGTCATTAACCCTGTGCCATCCCCCGCGGTGGGGCAGACCCTGAGCTCTCCAAAGGGAAAGGCTCAGACCATGGAAAAAAGCAGGAGCTGTTTTTTGTGGCTTACGTTGCACCATCATCCCACAAACCCCCAAATTACAGAGGGGAGAGGGAAAAAAACGATATATTTCTAAATTTGTAGCGGAGATAATTAGTAGAAACTTGAGTCATAGTTAAAAGAAATGAAGTTTATGTCACACTCCTGTGAAAGATTCCAGCCTTCCGTGGTAATTGGGTGTTTTCGCTCATATTTCAGTGATTAGGTCGTTGAAAACCGGAGCTAATAATAGAAAGTCTTGGTGATCTTTGATCTGAGTAGGCTAAGTGGGGAGACAGGGTGCTTAAAATGAATGTAAACATCCTATTTGCCTGTATTTAAAGGTTCTGGAGGGGAAAAAAAAAAAAAAGGTGCTGTAGAATTGCCCCTCGTAGCTGGATGTGGCTGTGACTTGGCTGTACCTGCAGCCTCTGCCTGTTTTTCCCCCTCTTGTTCCTCCTGCCTCCCCTACGAGTACCTGGTAGATGAATGATTGGAAATACACCCCCGAGACCACAGCCTGGAGTAAAAGTAGTGAAAAAATGCACTGTCTCTCCAGTTTCCATGGCTGCCTGAGTGTCAAATATTGCCTTTTTTTTTTTTTTGCCATATTTTTAGCAATTTGCAGCTTTCTGTGGCGTTTCTGGAATGTCTGTTAAACTGTGAATGTTTTTATCCTCTTACAGACGTGGCTGGATCCTGCCAAAGAAATAAAAAAGCAGGTTCATGGTAAGTAGATTGAATTTATCATCTGGTGGGGGGGGAAGGCTTCTCCCCTCTTCCCTAAATAACATGGCCTTGGAGGGGGCCCAGGGATGGGGAGAGGTCAAGTGAGGGTGGCTGGCAGGGATCAGCACAAGTTCAAGCAGTCTCTGCGTCCTTTCTCTCCTTCTTAAGGACTTAGGGATGCTCTGGATTTAGGAAAAAATGTCATTTCCTTGGCAAAACGTGGGCTTGGGGAGTGTTTGCCTGAAGCGAAGCAACACCGGCTCAGCAGGGCCGGAATGGGAGGTGGCTGCTTGTTGGAAAACGGGTGTCAGTGGGAACCACTGAACTCCCGACGGAGACTGGGAGAGCCTGGAGCAGAATTGTGTGCTGGAACAAGGCTTGATAGACTCTGAGGCTGTTTTGGGGTCCAAATGGGGGTGCTGGAATGATAAATGGCTCGGTTGGTATCACCAGGTGCTCTCCAGAGTGGTATTTTAGCACTGAATTACTTCAAGATGAGGGCAGTGTCAAAATTAAAAACGTTTCAGAGGCATTTGTTTTCTCTTGGGGGCAAGTTGGGCTGCTTTGGAAGTAAAATACTGGGTTTGGGAAGTAAACTTCTGGTTTTTGGATATAGAACACATTTTTTGGGAAGTATAATGCTGTTTTATGAGAGGAAAACACTGTTTTAGGGATGCTTTCAGTGGGAGGCACAGGACAAAGTGTGTCACTAAGTCCAGATTAGGGGGGGGAAAACACCCCAGGGCTGCGGAGCAGGGAAAGCTCCTGGTCTTACCAGCTTCTCTTGGAATCAATAGCAGGATGTGTTTGAAGGGCAGGAGCTGCTCCATCCATAAAAGTCATCTTATAAATGTGATGAGCAGCAGCCTCTTACGGAATCCGATCCCCTGAGATGGGTTAAATGGCAGATTATTAGATTTTACTGGGAAATAGGTTGAATGTGGGTATGACTATGTGCACCCTGATGTGTGTTGCTTCAGAAAACCTCTGCTCCCTAAAATGACCCCTTGGCATCGCTTGCTTTGAACTGTGTGTGATGAAAACAACATGCCTCGTGTTTAATCCCAGTTATGGCGTTGCATAAGAAGTAAATCCAGGGATGCTCCGTGCCCCCTCTTCCCTGTGCGAGATTGGGATAAACCTCTGGGTGAAGCGCAGGGGCAGATCTTCTCTTTGTGAAAGAAATCTTATTTTGAGCTGGTGTTAAAGGGCCACAGCAGGGGGGGGAGATGTAACTATGAAAATCACCCGGTCAGGACTATTTTCTGCTGGGAAATGGGATTATTTTCAAGGAAAAGAGAGAGTAACCCCTTCAGCTGTGGCACCCAGGCTGGCCAGACCACTCATAATGCCAGTTCCAGTGTGATTATGTGGATTCTCTCTCCAGTTAATGCCTGCAGTGGTGCTGCACCAGGTTTGCAACAAACATTGTTTTAACCATTATGTGTTATTTTAAACGTTAAGCATTACACATTTAGGTCTGGACTTGTAAAGCTCTTCCTACCCTGGTGCTTGCTGGCTTCATCCAGATATTGATACTTGTGTTGGGCTGAGCTTAACCTGTGTCTGACCACCTGACCCCAGTGCATTAGGCTGAGAAGTGACTTAGCACATCCCCTCCTGAAATTTGAAAATTGGCTTGAGTGATAAACCAATCCTAATTCATTAACTTACAGCCCACCCCTGCCCTCTCTTCATGAATCCCTTTTCAATCAATGAAAGAACAGGGGAGTCTTTGAGCTTCTTAGCAATGAATTTAATTTTTGCCACAAGTAGTGGTTTATTTGTGTGTATTTCCCTGCCCTACTTTTTTTTTTTTCTCCTGCTTGTATCCTATAAATAAACCCATATCTTATACAGATGTTAAGCTGCATCCAGCTGTGAGAGTGAGCAGTGTAAAATCAGTGTTACATCTGCTGGGTGAACTGTTGAAGATCAGGTTGGGTATTCCCAGCTTTTTTAATAACAACTGACTGTCACAAAGCTGTTCTGGTGCGTTGACTTTTCTCAGCCTCTCCTTTGTCATTGCAGGAGGCCCCTGGGATTTTACCTTCAATGTCAAGTTTTATCCTCCAGATCCTGCCCAGCTGACAGAGGATATAACCAGGTGAGTTCCCTGGGAATCTGCTGCCAGCCAGCTCAGCAGAGCAGTGGATATGGAATAGAAATGTTTAATATTTGGCTCCTTCAGTGAGGAGATCAAATGCCTTCCCCATTTGGAAGGGGTTGGGTTTGTTCTCAGTGGGTGTGTGGATGCTCCTGCTCTCCACTGCTTGTGTAAAGCAGCGTCATGTATAATCCTGGCATGGGTGTATTTGTAGAGGAAAGCACATTTTTATCTAAACCCGAGATTTTCTGGTCCCTTTGCAGAGTGGAGGTGACCTTAAATCCCCCAGAGCTCCACACTGTTTACCTTGGGAATGAGTGAAAATACAGGTAGAAATTGGGAATGAGCACCCATGCTCGTTCATCAGTGGCGTAAAAAAAAACCCCAAACTGATCCTCAAGTTAATAAATTTCTCTGTGATTAATATTTTCCTTTTTGCCCCCAGGTATTACCTGTGTCTTCAGCTCAGACAGGACATCCTCACGGGGCGGCTGCCCTGCTCCTTTGCAACCCTGGCCCTGCTGGGCTCCTACACGGTCCAGTCGGAGCTGGGGGACTATGATCCCGATCTCCACGGCCCAGATTACATCACTGAGTTCAAACTGGCCCCAAACCAGACAAAAGAGCTCGAAGAGAAGGTTGTGGAGCTTCATAAAACATACAGGTAAGGTGTGCTGGCCGCAGCTTCCGTGCCCTCGCAGGGATGCACTGGGATTTTAGAGGGGAAAACCCCCCAAATCCGTAACACCACTTGGTGGTACTTTCAGCCAGCAGCCCCTTGCCCTGTGAAAAGCTGCTGGTTGATGCCCTGACAAGAACAGAGCAAAGACAAGACCTTCTCAGAGGCAGAGGGGAACTGATAACTGGAGTGCAGTGGGAAGGGTGGACATGGGCTCCTGGCTGTGGCCAGAGCTACAATTAACACCTCACTCAAACCCTCCAAATCAATACTTCAAATTGATTCCCTTCCATTTGCACTGAGAGGAGAGGAAATGAGGGAAGGTAAGTACCAGGCCACTGACAAGCTTCATGACTGGGAGTCAAAGGCCGCTGCCGTGCTGGAAGTGGCAGATCAGGGTGATGAATTATTTATGGCTTCATTAGAAGGAGACTTCAAGGTATAAGATGTAGTTATATTTCATCTGTCTGCGTGTGCAGGAGGAAGCAAAATGTCCCAGTTTAATTTCTGGTCTGTACTCCATGAACATTAAAACTGTCGGAGGGTTTTCAGTAGGAATCAGAGTCATGGAATCGTTAAGGCTGGAAAAGACCCTCCAAGATTGTGGAGTCCAACGATTCCCCCAGCACAGCCAAGCCCACAACTAAACTGTGTTCCCAGGTGCCACACCCCCGTGTTTTTTGAATGCTTCCAGGGAAATCTCTGCTAAACCACTCTCCAGCACTTGTTGCTGTATTTGCAAAGCACAAGGCACCTGTCGAGGTAGCCACAGCTCCTGGGTGTTTCCTACAGGATTGTCCTTACAGCTGTCTTTGTCTGCCCTGTCTCCCACCACCACGACCTCTATTGACATCACACACAAGATGTATGGGAGGGCTCGGTGAGGAAGACATCAAAGGAGGGAAGAAAATGAAATGTATGCAGCTGAATTCTCTCCCAACAGAGCTGTTAATGTACCTCGCACACCAGAAACTTATTAACAAGGGCACTTCAATACCGTTGATAATGGAGGCCATTATCGGGATGTCTCTGTTAAGTTGTGCCCCTCCTGCAGACAGGGCACCATCTGTTCCTAGAAAAACCCTCATTCATCTGGTCCCCCCCACGGCTGGAATCGCTGCTGAGTGGTCTCAGCTGTCCATGTGTTTGGCTTGGAGAACAATGGCTGGGTTTGGGGAGGTCTGGAGGCAGCGGGTCTGGGGGGACGCGACCTGTCACCCTTTGCCTGCGGCTCCGTTGGGGTTTCTTCTGCTGAATCAAGCTCTGCCCCCTCACTGCTGTTCCTTGCTTTCCTCTCCAGTGCCCGTGCAGCTCCACAGGAAACAAAGTGCATCTGTGTTATGGGGATGTCTCAAAGCACAAATGTGGGCATTCAGAGCGGTTTGATAATTCATCACCTGAGCACAAATTTGTTGGTATTGAAAGCAAAACAAAATCCAATGAGTTCTGTGAGGTCTGATTTGTCCTCTCTTAAAAGCAACAGTTTGGGGAATACCAAGCCCTTTTTTCTCTTTCTCCAGATCCATGACTCCAGCCCAAGCAGACCTGGAATTTCTTGAGAATGCAAAAAAGCTGTCTATGTATGGAGTCGACCTTCACCAAGCTAAGGTGAGAACCAGCACCTGCCTGTGGGTTTTGTCATTTGATTATCCTTCCCTTGCAGGAGCAAGTTTACCTGCTTCAGGAAGCTCCTTTTGAAAGGTCGAGGAACTATGGAAATACAGACACAGAACAGGAATGCCTCAAGCATTCCTACAGGAGAAGGGATTCTTCCTGGTTGTTTGTTATTTATATATCCCAGGAAGCTTTCCAAAGCTCCTCATGTAGACAAGTCCTTGCTCTGAGGAACTTTGAATTTATGGCTCTGACCTGCCACGTGGGGAAATGCAGGTTGGACTCTAGATAAGCCCTTTGGGCAACCAGCAGGGCAGGAAAGATCAACATGAAGGAGGAGGTTGTGAGGAGAAACGTGAAGGAAAAGCCAGCCTGGCCCTGGAGCTGGGAGCTGGAGTCTGGGGGGTGGGGAGGTGAATTTGGGGCAAGACCAAAGGGATGATTTGGAAGGCACATGTCGACCTGAAACTCCGAATCCTGACACTTCTTAAATCCTGCTTTCCCAGGACTTGGAAGGAGTGGACATCACCCTGGGAGTCTGTTCCAGTGGCCTTCTTGTTTACAAAGATAAACTGAGAATCAACCGCTTCCCGTGGCCCAAAGTCCTGAAGATTTCCTACAAACGCAGCAGCTTCTTCATAAAGATTCGGCCGGGGGAGGTGTGTCCTGGCTCCTGTCACCTTTCAGTGCCTCGTGATTGTCACCCTGTGTGTGTGTGTGTGTGTGTGTGTGTGTGTGTCACTGAAACGGAGCAGGGAGGGAACGGCCTTTTCCCTGGACAAGCGTTTTGTATCATGTCTGATCCCGGCTTGGAGCTGAGCCGCAGCTACAGCCCAGCTGGTGGCGGTTTAACAGCGTGTCATCCAGCACCACCTCCCGGCTCTGCGGGGTATTCCCAGCGTCCAGGGAAACGGGTGGGGAAGTTGACAGCTGAAACTGGGAGAGGACTAACTCCTTTTTTTTTTATTTTTCC
>VXAY01002049.1:117803-151792 GCA_013399855.1 Oxyruncus cristatus | reverse complement strand
TTTCCTTTTTTTTTTTTTTTTTGGACGCAAAGCGAAACGAAGGCTCTTTGTCTTGCTTTTATTGAAAGAAAGTAATTAAAAATTCGAATTAGCTTTTCGCCTAAGGGCAGGAGGCAGGGGATGGATGCACTGGCGCTGCTTCATGAATGGGGAGATCACTGGAGCAGCCTGACCGCATCAGGGAGAGAGGCTACAGTGGGGATCTACCTCTTTCCTCCTCTTCCTCCTTCTCCTGCTTCCATTGCCTTGACCAAGCCTTGCAGGGAGGTCAATATTTGACCCCATCCCGCAGCTGGGCAGTATGATGTGGGTGTAAATGAGACTGAATGGCTGCAAAATCCACAGCATGTTCCTCTATAAATGCCAGTGCATCCTGAGAGATGCCCAGGCTTGTGGCCAAAGCCTGCCTCTCCTCTGACCTGAACTCCTCCTGCACATCCTGCAGCAAGTTCAGCAGTTTGTGCCGCAGCAGAACAGAGCAACGGGCTGGGGACTGAGCTCCTGCCACATTTATTCCTTGCTATACCTAAATAACTTATGTTTTCCACAGCAAGAACAGTATGAAAGTACAATTGGCTTCAAGCTTCCAAGTTACCGGGCAGCGAAGAAGCTTTGGAAAGTATGTGTCGAACATCACACCTTCTTCAGGTGGGTTGTCTGAACTTTGGGTAACTAATGCTTTAGTGTAACTGCTGAAAATGAGCAGTGTTGCTCAGTTCCTCGAGTGTTCCTTGGGGTTGGGAACAATTGGAGTGAAATGGCTGCAGGGACACTTGAGTGTTTGTTTTACAGTAAATTTTTAAGCAGGTTCTGCTTCATAATATACGGAAGACAGAGGAATTTGGCTGATGTAGATGTGAGACTTATTGGCAAGAGACTTCTTTAAATTCCTCTTTACCTCCACCCCTACACTCTCCCTTCCCAATACATCCATAGAAAATGAAACTCCTTAAAAAATAAAGTCTGGTGAGTGGCGCTTAAACCAGAACAGCTCAGGTTTAGTGGGATTTGAGCTCAGTCCAACTCAAAGTGGTCTCTTGGATTCTTCAGAAGGTGTTTCTACTCTCAAGCATTCTGAGCTCTCTGGATCTGGGGAGCTTTCCTGATGGAAATGCCACAGCCATGGAGGAGCACTCATTTCAAAGCATTTGGTGTTAGAAATTGAGGAGATTTGTTGGGAAACGCCGAGTTGGGCTTTCCCGATTTGTTGGGAGACCCCAGTGCGGCGCAGCCCAAAGAAGCCACACGTATTCTTTTTCCAAGATGATGGTGCAAAAAGAACCAGAATCCTTCATTTCCTTTCTCTTGAAGTCGGGTGACGCGGATTTTCAGATCGGTTCCTCACCCTCCTCAACCGCGCCGCGATTTGCTGGGCTTGCCGCTTGCCCGTCCCGGAGGCGCGGGTTTCAAGCCGCGGCCCTGTCTTTTCAGGCTGACTTCCACCGAGGCCATCCCGAAGAGCCGGTTCCTGGCGCTGGGCTCCAAATTCCGCTACAGCGGGCGGACGCAGGCGCAGACGCGGCAGGCGAGCGCCCTGATCGACCGGCCCGCGCCCCAGTTCGAGCGCACGGCCAGCAAACGAGCCTCCAGGAGCTTGGATGGAGGTGAGTGCACACCCCACCCCACCCCCCACCGCCCCCAAAAGATGCCGAAATAACCCCCTGCTGTACAAAAACCCGAGCTCCAGCTCCCGGTTTCACCCCTCGCCTCCGCGAGTCGCGCGTTTAAGGGTTGTCGTTCAAACCCGCGCTCATCGCACGGCCTTTGCTAAAAGAAAAAAAAAAACAGCCGACCACCACAAAAATTCCCCCTGCAAAGGTCAAAATAATGTCGTCACAGCACGGATGATTTACACGAAATCCACCCTTTGTCCCTTCAGCATAATTATGACAGACGTTCCCCGCCATCATTCTGCTCTCCGACATTGCTCGGTACTTGTTTGCCTCTTACCTCTCCCAGGTAGTGTCCTTGTCTTAAAATCACAGCACTGCGAGGGCTGCTGTGGGAAAACGAGCTCCAACTCAGGCAGACCCAACACAAAAATGCAAACTGAGAGTAGTCCCAGCAGAACTCACTGACAAAAAAGGTGTAGGTGGGTGCTGAAGGCTCGTGGCGAAGTTCTGTTTGTAAAGATGTTTCCTCATTTGGTCTCAAAGCATTTTCCTTTAGAAAATCAGGAGTTAAGCTACTTGTTTCGTTTTGTTTTAACATAACTTCTTAAATTCCATAGTTCTCCTTGAGGGGGGAATTTTTGCCACAACTGAAACTTCTTCAGTGTTCCTGAAAGCCATGCTTAGGTTGGGATGTCAGGAGGGTGGGCTTATCCCACACTTTTAAAGGAGATGGATAGCTACAGGCTAGTGGAGGTGAGACATGGAGAGGAGAGTGTTTAAGCTGACTCCACTTGATCTGGATCACTGGGTACTAAGATCCTGGGAAAGGGGAACATCCCTTTGCACCATGAGTAACCAGGGAGAGGGGAACATCTCTTTGCACCAGGAGGATCCAGCGAAAGGGGAGCATCCCTGTGTGCCATGAAGATCCAGGGAAAGAGGAGCATCCCGTTGCACTGAGAGAATCCAGGGAGCATCCCTTTGCACCACAAGGATCCAGGGAAAGGAGAGCATTCCTGTGCACTGAGAGGATCCAGGGAAAGGAGAGCATCCCTATGCACTATGAGGATTTAGGAAAGAGGGAGCATCTCTGTGCACTGAGAGGGTCTAGGGAAAATGGAGCATCCCTGTGAACTATGAACATCCAGGGAGAGGGGAGCATCCCTTTGCACTGAGGACCCAGGGAAAGAGGAGCATCCCTGTGCAACTGAGAGGATCCAGGGAAAGGAGAGCATCCCTGATGGAGCAGGGACTGCATTGCTTTGAGCCCCGAGGTTGTGCTGCAGCCTGGGAGGCACCAGGGTTGTCCCAGCACCCCATGACCAGCAGCAACCAGTCTATCCCTGCTCCTGGGCTCAGTGACACTCCAAGCCTGGGAATCCAGAGAGCAGAGGCTGCTTGGTCCCAGCTCCGTTCAGCAGCAAAGCCAAATTCCAGCTTGCCAGCAATGCGGGCGCGCGAGGCTCCTCAGGCACGATGCAGGGGGGCGAGGGGACCAGGGCTGTTGGTTGCCACTTGGCCGTGCCATCATGACCCCAGATAGGCAGAGAAGCCCCAACTGCAGTCCCAGACGTGGATGTCAGGGCTCGGAAAGGAGCAGGCCGGGGGCGTGCGGCCCCTGTGGCGGTTGCAGTGTCGCCTGTGCCGCGCCGGTCCTTAACGTGTGCCCCGTTTCCTCAGCTAAACGCGCGACTCAGAAAGTTGAGTTCAGGACCGTAGAGGAGGAGAAGCAGAAGGAGGTGGTGGTGGTTGAGGTTCCTGAACCAAAACCTGCGGATCAGATCCGAGAGAAGCCAGGTATAGCTGTGGTGGTGGCTACAACTCTCTGCAGTGCCTTTCCTGTCCTCTGCGTGCTTGTTCCTGACAATTCCAAGTTTCACTGAATCTGGCGGCTTTCTTTTTTCATTCCTTTGCAAGAGGAATTCTGCAGTGAGAGGAGACACAGCCCAGCTCTGGGAGACTCCTTAAATTTCCACCTTGCGCCTTGTAATTCCTGTGGGGAGCTGGGGAGAAGTTTAGGATGTGATGGTACTTGAGAACTCTGATTAGATTTCAGTAGTTTTGGGTATATGAATGCGCAAACTTTAAAGTTTGATCTTGAAACTTCTTGTGAAGCTTCTGAAGTTCTTCGTCCTGGGATCTTCTTGCCCTTTTTTAAGTATTCTGGGACCTTTTTTTTTTTTTTTAAAGTCTGTTCTGGGATCTTTTTTCAGCATTTGAGAAGTGTCACCCCTTTTAGTCTGTGGAGCTTGTATTTCTCTTAAGAGAGATACTATTAATAAATATTAATAAATATTAATGTCTTTAAGAGGGGTGTAGGTACAACAGCACATTTGAATACTAATTAGTGTTTCACAGCACAGTGTTGTCAAATATTTGCAGCCTTCATCACTTGGATGGCGACCGCCTGTGGTGTGTTAGGGCTGGAAATAATTCGTATGCAAATGCTGTGGGTACTACTCTGCTTCCCTCCTTCCACCTGGAATTTTTTACAGCCTGCTTTTGACTGCATCACTATTTTTGTAGTATCTAGATCCAGATTTCATGAAGTGTGTTGGACTTCCCCCAGCCGTGGTCATGCCTTGATCCTCCCCGATCAGCATTGCCCAGTGGGGAAAGCCCGATGGTGTAAAAACAGGGTGAGGAATTTCAGGCACCAGGGGAGATTGGAAGTGTATCACTCAAGTACATTTAATTAAAGCTGCTAGTTATTATATAGGTTTTTATCTGGATGTGTTTTGCCTGGGTTTTGCCAGCCAGCACCCCTGTCCCTCCAGACTCTGCAGGCAGAACCCACACGTGTCCCTGTGTCTCCCTGCCTGGGCAAGGAGCCTGCAAAGCTTGTTTCTGTTGTTCTTTCCCCCTCTTATCCAATGCACTCTTGGGTATGGCAGCACTAGAAAGGCTGGTGCACAGTTCCATGGTGGAAAATGACTGTTGAGCTGCCTGGTCTGCAAACCTCTTCCCAGCTGCTGAGAGGGATCTCCTCGCTCTTTGCTGTGGTGACCGTCGTGTGTCCGTGTGGGTCCCCAACCCCCATTAACACCTGCAAACCTCTTTCTAGCCAAACACACTCTTGAAACTTTTGAAATGAAACCCATTGCAGAGGAGGAAGAGGAGGAGGAGAAGGTAGAGGTGGTTAAGGTTCCTGTTGCCAAGCCAAAGTTCCCGGAGCCGGTGCCGCCGCGGTCAGGTACAGCCGCAGCGGCGTTTGGTGGCTGCTGTGCTGTCACTGCTGGGGTGAAGTGATGCAGTGCTTTAGGACACAGGTTGCACTGCTTGTGGTGGTGTTTGTTGCCACTAAAATCCCCCCTGGCTTTGCCGTGTGCTGCTTTCCAGGAGCGTCCCTGGTGAGGTGAGCGGGTGCCGTGGCTTGGCTGCGTGTGGAAGTGAGTGTGCAGTGGCCTCTAAACGCTCCTCCCTTGCTGTTCCCTCTTGGAAGGTTTGCTCCCCTGAGCTGTAGGAACGTGCAGTGCCTGAAAATCAGGTTATGAGGTCCAGGACTGCTGGAGGTCACCTACATTCCACTTCTTTTCTTCACTAGGGAGTGCTGCTTCCCTATCTGGGGAAGGGTGTCAGAGCAACGCCGCTGCTGCAGTCAGATCCACGCTAATCATAGTTAGAGTAGAGTTGATTGGTTGTTGCAGAAAGAGGAGATTGAAGCCGTGGAGGGAAGTAACTTCACGTTTTCTTAATTAATATGGAAAACACTAGAGGATATTCCATGGGATGGGCAGCAGCAGAGCGGACATCAGCCAGTGTCAGACCTGAGCACAGCTTGGGCTCTCCTGATGCAGCTGCCCCTTCTTATCCATCTCCTGCACTTTTCCCCCTCCTGACTCTCCTGTTCCCAGCAGGAACTGTCAGTGGGGTGATGATGATCAGTCACAGAATCATGGAATGGTTTGGGTTGGAAGGGACCTTAAAGAGCATCCAGTTCCAACTTACATTTTATATCTTTTATTTCGGGGCAGTGCTTTTTACTGTGTTTAAATCATGTGTCAAAATACCCTAAAGTAGTTAATCGGGAAAATAAAGTAAAATACAGTTCTGGGCAGCCCAGAACTCACTGTTGGATGGCAAAGGAAAAGCTTGGTGTCTGTTATCATTTTTCCTGCATGTCTCGATGCCCTGGGAGAGGAGCAGGAGAGGTGGCCGTGCGGATTTACTGGTGGCAGTATTTCCTTGGCTGCTTCCTCTTTGAGGTGGCATTTTAACACATCCATAACTTTTTTAGCCAAACGTGATCTTGGCAGTATTGAGATAAGCCCAATTGAAGAGGAGGAGGAGGAGGAGGAGGAGGAGGAGGAAGAAAAAATGATGGTGGTGAGAGAACTAGAGCCAGTCCCGAAGGAGCCAGGTACCACCGCGATGACGGCTTTGCTCTCCCAGCATCCTCCTCATCCCGACTGTCCCTGCCATCCCACCTCTGTACAACCTTCCCAGCGGCTGTCACCGCTTCCATGGCATAACTACACCGGGACACGGCACCGGTTGTCCTCCTGAAAGGATAACACAGTGTCTGGGTCACAGGAATGAGCCGCTGTGCTGAGGAGCAGGGAGAGGACGGAGCCCGTGGTGGTGGTGTGGGGTTTGGGGTGGGTCCAGGAGTTTGTCTTGAAAGTGTTAATTCCAGTCTCTGGAAAATCAGGTTCTTTTTTGCCCTTCCCACACCCCCCCATCTTGTACGTTTTTTTTGTTCACGTAGATACTTTGTTCTCTCATGTTTTTTTCACACACAGATGAGATGCAGTGACCTTTTCAGTGAAACAGGAATTCTTACTAAGGAGCTGCTTGAAATCACAATTTCTTTTTTAACAGGAAGTTTTCTACTCTCTTTGACTGGACACCAGTTTTGGATGGGGTGGGTTACACAGTGTGACCCTGCTGCCAACTGTGACTTTGGGAATGTGGGAACACGTCAAAGATACTATTTTGGGTGTATTTTTAGTGGAACATCCATAAACCCCAACATCAGGAGAACCAAATAGCTTGTTGTATCTGTAGGTACACACAGGGAATTAGTTGAGGCTGGCTCTGTCACACAGTATTGGCTTGAATATTTCGTTGGAGTCGGGCCTTTCAGGGATCAGGAACTGCCTGGGAAATCAGGGAACTGAAGGAAAGAAATAAGCAGTTGATTTTGTGTGGGGCTAGTGCTTGTGTTTTAAGACCGTCATCCTCTGGAAAGGTGATTTTTTGGCAGCATGCTGTTCATTCCTGCACTGTCACTGACCTGGAGGTGCTGGGTATCTTCCCACCATGCTGCCTCGGAGATACCCCCGGGACACACGGCCCAGCCTGCTTTGAATCCCACCTGGAAGTTGCTGTGAAGTTTTCTAGGGCGGTGCTTGTTGATTATTTTTTTCATTTGAGTTGCCTAAAAGACTGGGGAGGGGAAGGGGGGAAGCCTGTATTTCCCTTCCAGAAACCATCTGTTTCTGGTTGAGGAGGTGCCCACAAGCCCAGAACTCCCCACGCTGTGTCTGTGTTGTGGTTGCACTGGAGTGGAGTCCGTGTCAGTTGTGTGTGAAGGACCCAGAAATCCGTGGCACGATGTCAAATCCCAGATTTGCCTTTCTGGTGTGGCTTCTCTGCAGAGTGCAAGCTTGCTTTCTGTAAACCATCTGGTGTGGGGCTTTATTTGATTTTATTTAAACCATAAGGAAAATAATCTTAACCCTCCCCTACTAAACGCACAAGCTGCTTCGCTCAACATCTTTATTTCGTTTCCCTTTTTTTTTCCTCCTCCTCCTCCACCTCCTCCTCCTCCCTTTTCTTTTTAAGTGACAGCACTGTAATTTGGGAAGACTTTGCCTAGAGCTTTGGAACATTACCTGCTCTGAACCTTGTCCCTGTGTGTCCCCCCCCTCCTCAGCAGTGGCCGTGATAACCCCGGAGCGGAGTCCCCGGCCCACCTCGGCCCCGGCCATCGCTCAGAGCCACCCTGCAGAGCCAGCCCCGGCTAAGCCCGACGTGAAGGACGTGGCCACGTCTAAAATAGGGAAGGAAACAGCAAAGGCTGACGTGAGACGCGAGGAATTCCCACCAGAGAAAGCCAGGGCAGAGCCAGCTGATGCATCCAAGGTAGGTCAGAGCGGAGTCTCTTTGGAAGAGCCGGAGTGTCGCTCTAGAAGCCACCCCAAAGCAGCAGCTCTGCCCACCTTCCCCTCCTGGGAGATGTGAGGGGTTTATCCCTCTGCCAGGCATCAGGTGGGAGCAGGCACGGGGGTCCGGGTGCCAGGGAAATCCCAGCCCTGACATTCCTTGTGGAAGAGGAGGCACTCCCAGGTTTCGGTGACTGCAGTCAAACTAAAGAGCAGCCTTCAGACGGTTAAAAACGCTGCCAAGAGCTGCACGTGCTCGTGGGGTTGGAGTTTAGGGCTCACCCATGGCCAGGCTGTGCCCCTTGATTCCTGGTACGACAGCAGGAGGCAATTCCAGTGAAATCAGTGATATGGATCTGGCTGCAGCCCAGTGCCAGAATGTTTTTCACGTTGATAGGCTTTGGCTGGGAGAGCTGGTAACACAGTGCTGCAAACTGGACTAAAACTTTAGTTGACAATGGCACTGGTGAGACCTTGGGGGGGAGCTTATTGTTTAAATGCCAATTTTTTTTAACCATTATTTGATCTTTCTGCAAATGTCTGAGGCCTTTGCCGGGGTTGAGATGTGTGTGTTGTTCTAATAAGTCAAATAATGTGCAAAATTAATGTTGGTATTACAGTGTCCTTAATATTCTACAGATCTTATTGGCTGAAGCCTTGCAGGGGTGCAGCAGGGGTGTTTGCCTTGATTTTCACATCATTCCAATATTTAGCTGATCTCAGCATTGCTGGAGCCACATTTCCTGTAACATATCACACAGTGGGTCTTGTGTGACATCTCCAGGGCAAATCCCTATTAATTAAGGTTGGGAGATGGAGGTGAAGAAAGGACAGTTGCTTCAAAAAATTCCATGACCTGTGTGAGAAGTAATTTTTAAATGAAAGTGCTGAAGGGATCCTCAGGCTGGCACTGTGGGGTTGGAACTGGAGCACAGAGTTCCTGCCTGGCTGCTCCTCCTCCCTCGTGTTATGCTGAGAACGAGGAAATTTTACTCATCCCATCTCACTTATTACAGGTTTTTTTCTTAAATGCTTAAACACTGGATTTTTTTTTTTTCCCCCCTTTAAAAATAGATGTGGGAGGAAATTGTGGATTTGAACGTGCCAAATTTACCCTGTTTCTCCAATGTAGCTGCATCACTTCTTTTAACACCCACTGATGCTTTTGCCTTCAGAGTACTTGGCAATCCAATTTCCCTAAAATACTTCCTTGAGAGTGCGTTAAGACAATCTTGGCTCTCTACTTATGGACGGGAAAGAACTTAATTAGTGATGTTAGGCTTGGTTTCGTAGCTAAGCCAGCTCTTACTGCCTCTGCCAACATAATACCTGTGCATATAACCCGTAACTTCTGTTTTTGAGAAGGTCTGTGTTAATTGGAGCATGTTGCTTTGCTGGGATTTCACTGGGAGATCCAGCTGCAAGTGACGTTTGAAAACATTGCCTGGCCAAGCTGATGCAAGTGGGAATGCCCTTCTTCAGAAGCACTGGAGAGCACTGGTTTCAAATACAAATAATTCTCGAGCTGGAGGAATTATTTCACGTGCTGTCGACTAACAGAGCGCCGGGAGCTGCCGTGTCATTAACCCCGGGCTGCATGTTGTTGGTTTTTGCATGTTCCCCCAAGCCCCTCAAAACCAACTTGATGCAGCCGTGTTCGGAAACTAAATGGTTTCTGGAAACAGATCTACTAACGAGAAATGTTTTTACCCGTTTATTTCTTAAATGTAGGTGAGGAAAACACACATTGAGGTCACAGTCCCCACCACGAATGGTGCCCAGCCCCAGGTTTGTGCTAATAATTCAGTTTAGGTTGCTCACAGTCGTTGTTTTGGTTTTTTGTTTTTTTTGTTTTTTTTTAAGGTTCAGCATAATTAAATGAACCAACAACTCTTTTTTTTTTTTTTTCCTGTTTTTATCACTGCCCAACAGCAGCAGCCTGCAGAAAAAGAGGAAGAGCTGATAAGAATGAGGAAGGTTAGCCACTTTACCCTTTCACCAGCCAAATTTGCCATATCATTCATGCATCTGTAACGTGTTTAAAAAGACAGTGCTCCAATTTCTTCCTGTGCTTTGGGTTGGGATGTTGGTTTTCTTGAAACTACCAAGTACTCAATTGGGAAATGAGTAGTTTTTTTGTCCCGTAGACGCAACCTGATTGCTCAAATTGTGCATGTTGAATGTTCAAAAGAAACACACTTGGCTTGATTTATGAAATTTATCTTCTCTGTAACAAATTCAGTTAGAAACCAGAGAAAACTGTGCAGTGTGCATTGCAGGAAATGCAAAAAAAACCCCCAAAACAAATAGGAGGATGTTTTTTTGGTATTGATTAAGTGACAGGGGCACATCCAAGATGGGAAAGGTGGTTAAGGCATAGTTACTGTGCACACTGGGGCCTTGTAAAGGTTACTCCAGGTAGTACAGCCTCACACTGGGGTGGGCCTGCATCCCTCAGGATGGTGGTGACCTGTGCAAGGTTTCCTTGGAAAACCCAGTAACCGTCTCTTTGTGGCCGGAGCCGAGGCCCCCCCGGGAGCTGTCTCTTTAAAGGACTCATCACATCTCCCATTCTCCATGAGCCAGACCCCCATTCCTGGTGGGAATTCCCACCCCACGCTGCCTCAGCGCTGCACTCCCGACCTTGAGTTAACATTTTTAATTTGCCGATTTCTCGATCCCGCAAGACCAACGTTTTAATTTTTTGTGCTTTTTTTTGTTTTGTTTTGTTTTGTTTCCCCCTTTCCTTTCATTTTCACAGAAGAGATCAAAGAGGCTAGATGGTGAAAACATTTATATCAGGCATAGCAATTTAATGTTGGAGGTTTGTATGAACTTGAAGCTTTTTTTGAGTTGCATTTGCCTAAACCTTCTGCATCTGCGCTGAACTTCTTCCTCTTCTGCTGCTGCCTTTATTTTGCATGCTCTTGCATGAAAGACCTTTTGATTTGATTTTTTTAATTATGCTTTTGCATGGTGACAGTAAACACGATGGTGTGCAGCCATTCTTCCTTCTACCTCTTCTGACTTTCATTCTCTCATACCTACCCAAAATACATGATTGGCAGAGCTCGGATCTGCTCTGGGACCCACTGGGTGCTCACAGGGGCATAGATTGTAGTGGGGACTAGTTTTGAAACAAATTATTTGCTTGAAACAAATTATTTTCCTGGGGGATAAGCCACTCTATGAGAATACAAAATTCAGGATAAGCTGCAGGTGGAATTGGCACAGGTTGCCCAGAGAAGCTGTGGCTGCCCCATCCCTGGAAGTGTCCAAGGCCAGGTTGGACCGAGCTTGGAGCAACCTGGGCTAGTGGAAGGTGTCCCTGCCCATGGCAGGGAGTGGAACTGGGTGAGTTTTAAGGTCCTTTCCAACCCATTCTGGGGTTCAGTGTCACCTCTGGGCATTCGGGCCACCACAATGTCCACGTTGCTTCAGGCAGGAGGGATCCATTTGGATGCCGCAGGGATGTTTCCATCCTCCTTCAGGCCTTCCTTGCCTTGCAGCACCTCACCACCCCCCAGGTCCCATCCTGCTCGGTGCCAGGTCCCCATGGATCTGACGTGGGGGCTCAGTGGTCACGGGTGGCTCATCCCTCCACGTTACAGCTCTTCCCTTCGAATTTGGGAGCCCTTTCCCTTTGCTCTCACCCAAGCACGGTCTCAGAACAGACCACGCCAATCATATATTTTAATTCTTTAATACACTGTGTTATGGGAGATGTTTTGTGGCTCTTGTTACTCTGTGTTACGTGTTTCTACTCAGACTTGCAGCCCCAGCAGCTCGTAGGGTTTCCCCGTTGGCATCTCTTGAAAAAGTGGAGTGAACTAATACTGCCTTCTCCTAATTGGAAGTTTCAAAGTTTTGCAGGTTTTGGGTGGTATGTTTTTTTTTTGGGGGGGTTTTTTTTTTGGTTTTTGGGGGGGTTTATTTTTGATTTTTTTTTTTTTTTTTAACCTGCCACAACGTAGAGCTCTGAGCCACGAGTGAAGGGTGTGAACGCATCGGGCCGCTGCTGGAGCTCTGAAGACTCTGCCTGTCGCCTTCTCCTCCACCCAACTCAAACAGCTCCATCTCCCCAGCCCCAACCAGAGCTTGGTCATCGCTTCCAAACCCCTTTTTTCCTGTTAGTGCAACACCTGCCTCTGCCACCCAGCCCTTTCCCTCCCTGGTTCTGTTGCAGGTGCTCCAGCCCTCCCCTAGAACAGGGCTCACCCAGCAGCTCACCCCCTTGATTCCCTGTGTGTTTTTTAACCCGTGCATTTGGCGGATCAGGTGTTTTCCCAGCAGACCTCACCCTCCTGAAGCTGCCTGTTGGTTTTGCTGAAAGCCTTTTAACTCTCCTCGTGCACCAGGTCCTTGCAGAAAGGGAGAAACAGGAGGAAAAGGAGGTGACGCTGAGCGAGCTGGTTCCTCAAGGTGCTTTCCAGACCTGGCTCCACGTAGCTCCTCGTGGCTTTAGCTCCTCTCCAGCCCTCCCAGGCCCTGCTCCTGCACAGTGCTGGAAAAGCCAAGGTGGTCCTTCTCTCTTCTCTGAACCAGGAGCAGCCGTAGGGTTCCTGGACCCAGGCAGGGATTAACCCCGGAGTCCTCACCAGACTTATTTTTGCTTTTTTTCCCTACCCAGCAGGCACTTGCCTTATATTTTCATCCAGAACTGATGCCAAAACTTGCTTTTTTTTTCCCCCCAGAACTGTGCCAAAACGGGTAAACGTTCTTAAAGAGGCATTTGGGGTTTAGCTGTGTCCTGGGTGAGCAGCTGCAGGGATGCAGGTTTTTGGGAGGGCCCCTCCTTTAGGGATGTGTTTGCTCTTCCATCGTCTAAAATTAATGGGCTGAGTAACAACTGAAAGCACAGAAAGAGTTAAATTTCCCAGTGGTGCTTTTACTGACCTTGATTTCTCCCTTTCTTGCTGCTTTTTGGCCCTGTCCAGAAAAGTTGTTGTTTGGCTTATGCCTATTTTATGCAGAAGCTTTGTTTTCTACGAACTCTTGTTTGCTTGCAAAGAAAAAACTATTTTTGACAAGTTGCCTTGCCTTGAAGTCTGTGTGTTTATGCTGTAAACTGGCATCACAGAGTAGAAATGTGGCTTTTTCCAGATGAAAAAAAAAAAAAAAAAATCATCAGGAGTTTTTTGATTGATCCGGCATGAAGGAAATTCTCAGTTTGATTAAAAATAAAAAAAAAAATCATCTCATCTTCATTTCAGAAGTCTAAAACCTCCTGTGGTAGCTCCTGGAGGGATGAGATGAGAGGGAGGGGAAACGATGGTAATGGGAATATTCTGGGAGCAGAGATAACTCCTGGTAGGATTAAAGGGAAGTAGGTATGAAGAGAGCAAAAAAAAAAAAAATCGGGAAAACATGTTGTTGAACATGAATTGTATTGACACCTGGGAATGCTCAGGCTTGCAGAGGGAAAAGAAAGCAAACCTACCCCAATTGAAAAAAATAACCCGAACAAACCCAGCCTGGCGACTCTAAAAGAAATCCCACAGGGGGAAAATCCACGAGGTTGCAGGTCACCTGGAGGAGACCCCGCTCCGTGATCGCAGTTTGTCCCAGATTAACCCCGAGAGGAGAGAGGAGAGAGGACGCTCCCTTTGTGCGTTTGCGGTGTGAGCACCACTTGGGAAGCTGGGCCGCGGCCCTGCTGAGCGCAGCTTTGCTAAGCGCAGCCTAGCCAGCCCCGGCTCCTCCCCGCGCCCCTTCCGCTCACCCTGTCCCTTTTGCTGGTAGGATCTGGATAAGCCCCAGGAGGAAATCAAGAAGCACCACGCCAACATCAGCGAGCTGAAGAAGAACTTCATGGAGTCCGTCCCGGAGCCGCGGCCGAGCGAGTGGGACAAGCGTCTGTCCACCCACTCCCCCTTCCGGACCCTCAACGTCAACGGGCAGATCCCCACGGGAGCGGATGGAGTGAGTACCTCGGGGCATGGTGGTGTTCCAGGGGGTGGCCTTTTAACGTGTAGGGTGGTCCCCGAGAGAGCCGAAGTCGTGGCATCGTGAAAACCGCGGTTTTTGTTTCGGCAGGGAAGGGGTGTAGGGATTCCTCACCTGCTTTTGGTGCAGCTTCTCCTGGCGTTGCTGCCACTGCGAGGGTAGAGAGCACTCCCCGTGGCTGGCTCCAGGGGGACTGGATCTCCCCAAAATGTGGGGGGAAAAAAATCCACCTAAACTCCTAAATTAAAATTATTACTTCAGAGATAATATTGCAACCCAGTGCAGAAGCAGTAGGACGGGATAATTTTTCCACGATCACTTTACTCTCCAGTTTCTTCTTGGGGTTTAGACTTGCATTAGGAACTCCAGGTGCTGGTCTGCTGTGGAGGCTTCAGGAAGACTCCTCAGCAGGGCTGTTCATACGTGATGGGAACCTTCCTCCTTCCAGGAGCAGGGCCTGTGTGTTAGTAGCCACATACGCCCAGTTTCTCTGCTAATTTCCTTTAAAAGGTAATTTTCCAAAGAAACCCAGTTGGAACAGCAGAGATCTGTCACCAACTGGTTTCTTCTTGGCTAAGAGACACCTTCTCTGTGTCATATTGGCGGTGCCTAACTCAGATTTGGAGCTTGTGAGTAAAACTGTAGTTAGCACCCGTGGTAATCAGTCTCTGATTACTCCCTCACTCAGTAGTAAATGTAATTTTTTTATTACCACAGAAAAATTGCATCCTGGCTGCAGTGGTGGCAGCTGGGGGCTCTCTCCTGGTTTATGCCCAGCTTCCCTCCTTCCTGCCCACAGCCCTGCAGATTAACTTGTATTTAATCTTCAAACCAGTGCAAGGGAAATGCTCATTAATCAGGAAATAATCTCGCAGTGGATGGAGCATTGTAACACCTACAAGGGGTTTAACACCAAGTTCACTACAGGCTCCTCAAAGTGGAGAGAAAACCCAGGACAGCTTAGGAAAAATGAGATCCCCCAAACTGAACTTAGTCGGGGTTGGTTGCTGTAGAATCACAAAGTGGTTTGGGTTGGAAGGGACCTTAAAGTCCTTGTTCCAGCCCCTGCCATGGCCAGGGGCACCTTCCACTAGCCCAGGTTGCTCCAAACCCTGTCCAACCTGGCCTTGGACACTTCCAGGGACGGGGCAGCCACAGCTTCTGTGGGAAGCTGTCCCACAGAAGTCAGTCCCACCTGTCCATGGGATTACCTTGTTTAACACATGGATGGATTTTGCTCTGTGGTTGCTGACCCTCAGCTTAAATCCACAGGAATTTGGGCAACAGAGCTCTGCCCGCGGTGCCATGTGGTTTTTGGGGCATGGGTGGGACAGAGCAGGGGCTCTCAAGCTCCACAACTGCAGTTCGAGAATTATATTCTTGGTTATTGTGGAGAATTTCTGACAAGGTGACCACATTACGAGGTCTTGGATGGCGTGGGCTTGTCCCACCTAAAGCTGCAGTGGGTCTTTAGTGTCCCCGGATTTGCATTTCTGGAAAGTCCCTCTTAATCTGACGCTCTCTGAAGTGATCTTGCTCTGAGGTGGAGGTGGACACGTTCTGTGAACTTCCAGAAATGCATCTTCGCCAGGCACTGACCGAGGAGGGTGTTTTCCTTCACCTGCACGTGTTGAAGGATGGTAAATCGTGATGGTAATTTAAGGCTAGTAAACCACCATGGTAATTTAGGGACGATAATTCACCGTGCAAAAGTGGTGCCTTCACCCGGCCCTAGTGGCCGAAGGGGTTTTGTGCCAGGGGCTGCTGTTCTGCTGTTCCTGAATGTTTTATTACGAGACAACTGAACCTTAACACGCTTTGTGTGTCCAGGTCAAGAAAGTCACTGTCCTATCTTCTGAGAGACAGGTTGGTGGGCTTGAGGTAAAGCTGCTGCTCTGATCTGTGCTTCTGAACCAGACTTGCTGTTGCAATGGCACCGAGCAAAAACTCGACAGCAGCTGCTGGATAACATTTTTTTTTTTTCTTTTGGCTACATGAAGTAGTTTCATAACTCACACCCAGAGGACTCTGGCACTTGCTGCAGCTTTTGCAGCTTTCAGTTTTTGCTTATTTTGGTGCATGGCTGGTTCGAAAAAGCTGCATGAACGATATAACCGTGTATTCGGCGAGAAAAGCAATTCTGAAAGTTTAACTGTTCCCTGTTCTTTTTATGTTGTCTTTCTTTCCGTTTCTTTGTTGTTTTAACAATCATGTTACTCTGGCATTTTATATTTTCTTTTGCTGCCCAGTCTCCCGGCTACTTTCTCCCCAATTCTCACCACTTAGGGGTGTGCAAAGAACCAGTCCCAAAATACCGCACTGACCAGAGGAGGTTGGCTCAGCTGAGGGAGCTTAGAGCCAAGTTTTTCCTCTCCTAAGTACACTTGGATCTGCCCAGGGCTGCCAAGCTAAAAGGATGGAGAGTTACTGCCAGCAACATTCCCACAGTCTTTTCTTTCTTCAGCAGAAGTGCTGGAGCCTTTGCATGGTCCTGTGTGCTGATTTACTCATTCCGGGTTTTTATCATTCTTCAGCCTCCAGAAACAAAAGTACTAAAACACGGAGCAAAATTCCAGGAGCTTGCAGTGCTCCCACTGCCATCCTGCCCGTTCCACACGTGGCATTTCTGAGAGTAACAGTTTTTTTCACTTGTTCCAGTAGAATTTTGAGACCAATCAGTAATTTTGATACTCTGGTCAGAACTTCGGGAAAGCCTTTTGTATCTGCTCCGCAGTCTGGCTGTTCCGTGGGATTTGCCAAACGCTGATTTTAAGGGTAGATTAGGAAGCTGTCAGAGACCACCTTTTTTACTGCACCATTCCTATTTCTAATACCTCCGAGTTTTTTTCTCAACCATTCCAATTCTGAAACACTCCAGGAGGTTTTGAGCACCTGCTTTCCTGGCAGGGCAGGCACAAACCACCCCCGACACCGATCCAGATGTTGATGAGCTCTGCGGGGAGGACGTGGTTCTGTAGCTCCAAGGCTGGTGTGGCCCAGGCCACCAGCTGCTCTGCTCCCCAGGGCAGTTTGTTTTACATTGAGAAGAGCTGTCCTAATGCTTTGCACACCTCCAAGTGTCACTTTTGGGCACTTTCCATCTGTCATTTTTGTTCATCTCTCTCTGTCTTTCTTGATCTTCTACCATGAAAGCAGAAACGGGAACGTCCTCTGTTAGTACAGGATGAAGACAAACTAAAAAAGCAGCAGATACCTACTGAGACAGCCTTTCCCCGGCCAGCAAGTGAAGAAACTCTTCCAAAGGTTTCTATTGCAATTCCTGAAGAGCAGAAAGCACTCAAAAAGTGTCAGCTATACTCTAGCATTTTTCCTTCTCCACGCATTCCCTTTATGATGTCCTTTCTGCTGGTGGTAGCGCTGACTGTTTGGTGGCTGCTCTTTCTCTGAGTGGCAGCAGGGTCGTGTTGAAACCTCAAGACCAAAGCTCCTGAATTTCTTGGCCGTAGCCTCTGCTGCATCTTCCTTGTCCTGGTCTTTGATCTCCGTAGTTCGCTGTCCCGGGGAGGGACAGCCCGCGACCGTCCTGTTAATCCCACTGTGTGTCCTTGTGTGGCTGGGATGGGACCTGGCAAGAGTGGTCTGGGATTGCCAGGTCCCTTCTGAAGTTTCCTACTGTGCAAAAGCAAATTCTTTGAGCCCTGTTCCTGACTGCTGCGAGAGGGCAGACGGGGAGAGGAAATGATGGGAGGAGTCGCTGGCTTCCTGAGCCCCTGTAGACTTCACGTAGGAATTGCTGGAAAATTGCTTTAAAGCTTGTTGTTTTAAATGTAAGATGTTCAAAAGCCGGAGAACCTTTGATACTGGTCCAAAAGAGGCTTTGCAGTAAATTATGCTGAATTATGGAATCCTGGAATGGTTTGGGTTGGGAGGGACCTTAAAGCCCATCTCGTTCCAACCTCCTGCCATGGGCAGGGACACCTTCCACTAGCCCAGGTTGCTCCAAGCCCTGTCCAACCTGGCCTTGGACACACTTCCAGGGATGGAGAGTCCACAAGCTCTGGGCAACAAGAGGTTGAATCTCTGGGAAGAATATCAGAATCTAATCCATAACCACTCCTTTCCTAGGAAACTCAGATTGGCATTTCAATACGAAGTGCTGGTTCTCACTGCTGCTGTGGTGGTGCTGACTCAGGGACAGGCAGCTTTTCTTTTCCCAGTGGGGAAGCTTTTGGCAAAGCATCCCAGCTTCCCTCTCCACTCCTATTCACGTGTCCAAGAAAATACCCAGTGTTACAGGAGAAAACCCATTGCAAGGAGGTATTTGCTGTCGACGTAGATTAATCATTTCTCGGGATCTGACGGTCTCGGTGCACTTGGGATGTGTTGCATTCAGTTTGTGTGGGACTAACGGACTCATGTTTGCTGAGGTCACGGGGCTGGGAGTCACCTGCTGCTTTAACATCCCCTCTGTTGCCATGTTGGCTTGGCCACCTCAGGACACACTTCAAAATGTTGAAGCCCTCGGTTGTTTTTGACTTCTTTACCCAAACCCTTTGCATGCCGCTCGTTGTTTACTGCCTACAGTGTAAATGTCTGGATGATGCTCCCGTTTATCCCAGTCCTCCTGGCTGAGCTGTGCAGGCTCCAGCCTGGCTGGGCTGAGCAGAGCTGCTTTGTGAGCTGGAGGGAAGGTGGGACTTAGTGTCTGAGGAGTTTCTTTTGTGTAAATAGTAAAGATGGGGCTGAGCTGAGCCCCCCACGACTCCTTTCAGCACTAATCCGTGTTTTCCTGCAGTTGCTGGAGGATTGGGCTGGACACAGTTACTCTGGGAACAGCCCCCACTGCCACCAGTGGTGGCAGGTGCTCCAGCAGCATGGGAGAGAAAGGAGCAGACCTTTATTACAGGGACTAAAATGTGTGAATATATATAAATACATGTATTTATAACCCTTTCTAGATCTGTATCCGTGTGAACAGTGTTATTTAAGAAGCAGATAAGCTTGCAGGAATAAGGCAAACATGGCATGTGCTGTCTGGTCAGAGGGTCTGTGGTGTGTCACGGACCACTCGAGCCACCTCTTGCTTTCAGTGTACAGGTTGAGGCTCTAAGTGCTGTCTCAGAAACTTAGGTTGGTAGTGAAACCCTTTGTTTTAATCCCCCGGGAGTCGTTCCAGTTCCTCTCGTACCCTGCTCCGATTAGTTCACCGGTTTGTGCCTTTAGGACTTTGTTTTGTGAGGATGCTGATTTTTCATTGGAAAAGATTCTTCCCTTCTTAATACACTGCCTTTAATACACAGTCTTCCTCCTTCAGTGCTTGGAAGTGCAGGAGTCAGAGGGTTGTTGTGCAGGTGAAGGAAAGGGTCAGCAGGCTGTGTCCCTGCATCCTTGGAGCATCCCTTGGAATGCCCTTGAACTCCAGCGAGTTTGGGGTGGAGTTTAGGAAGACAAAGGTGGGGCCCTGGAGAGGAGAGGTGGGAAGAGATGTTGAGGTGCCACGTGCAGAAGATGCAGGATGGAGGAAGCCAGGGGGATGCTTCCGGCTGGGATTCCCCTGCCTGCATCTCCTTCCCAAAATTGGAACAGACATGATGAAAAACAGGGACTGCCTGGTCTCCCCAACCCGGCTGGGGAGGGAAGGGGTGGGAGTTGTGTGGGGGTGTCTCTGTCCGTTTTCTGTCCCTATTTCCTGGAGAAGAGCAGCTTAAACACAACAGGTGCTCCCTTCCCAAAGCCGTTGCTCGGGATCGCTGTTGGAATGCACTGCTGAGGTTCCTGTGCGTGTGTCTGTTCAGTCCCATGACAAGGACTTGGAAGCCACATGGGTGGCTTTTGGCAAAACCTTGGTTTCTGGAGCTCTGTCACCCAGTTCCAAAGGACCTGAAGTCTAAAACTCTTTGCCCAGAGCAGTATTTGATCAGAGTGCTCAGGGTGTGTCATCCCAGAGGGGTGAGAAGGGTGGGCTCTGCCACTTCAGCTCAATTCTTTAATTCAAATGGTCTCTTTCTCTCTCTTTTTTAATATTGAGATAGGGCTGGTTGTCATCAGCAAAAAAACCTTGGAAACTTTTCACTCTGAGAACGCTCAGGAACATTTTTGGGATTTGTATACCAATTATCACTGCAGAATATAAAGAAATTGAACACATGCTTTCTGTTTCTCTGGCAGTTTAGAGGCCAATTATCCGTATTCCTCCGGGTGGATATGATCCCTCCTGACAGAGAATTCCTGTAGCTTATCAGGAACAGAAACCTCATCTGTCTGATGCCACAGGGATATGCCCTCTGGGCTCCAGCCCCTTTCCCAGTCCCTCCTCTGCTTTTTTTTCCTGTTTGCTTGTAAGGCAAAGGGAGTGACAGTCCACGGAATTCCGTGTAAGGTCTCGTTCCTGCACGTTATCTCTGCCGTTTGTGCACATTCCGTGTCTCCTACACCTTGGTGCTGTGGTTTCACCCTTTTCCCTGGATGCCCGTGCAGGATGCAGCGCTGAGAGGAGGGATTTTGGGATGCCTGCTGTCATCCCTGAGCACAGGGAGAGCTCCTTGGCTCTCGTGCTGTCTAAGAGCAGAGGTCTCAGGGGTTTTGTAAAGGAACCGGCTCTGTTCTTCGCTCCCTGTTTTCCTCAGGAACAAACTTGCTGGGAACACCGGCAGTCCCCGGCCGCCTGCCCTGACACTGGCACCCGTTAACAGGGATTCACACACCCTGTGCAATGCCAGGCTGTGAGGGATGGAGAACTGAGCTGTCCCTTCCTGGGTCCTTCCAGGATCCTGGAATTGTCTGCAGCACGTAACCTCATCCTGGCTGGCATGAGAAATGCTGATTTTTCAATGTGGCTGTGCTGCAGAAAATGACATTTTGGTGACTCTGGCACACCAGGATAAGGCTGGCAGCAGTTTTGATGTTAATTAGGCTTTCCCAGTGTTTTGGGGTGTGGTCACTCGGCTCTTTGGTGCTTGTGTGTGGGATCCCCTTAGGAGCTGTCGGGGCTCCAGCATTTTCCACTGTGGTTGGTGTGGTTGGCTCCACACTCACTTTCTGACTCTTCTTACCTTGGTTCCATCTCTTCTGAACACCCCCTAGGACATACACGAATCTCTTGGGCTTTCCTGCCTTAGGAAAAGGTGGACATCAGTAACTTAAGCAGCAAAATGCTGCTGGTGTCTTGGAACTCGGGTTCAGCTCCGAGGCTCTGCTGGGTGTCGGGCTCTGCTTGTGGTGATACTCGAGGTGTTCACTGCTGCAAAACAACATCCCCCTTTTGCTTTCCCACTCTTAAAAGTGAGCAGATAAATGAGGGTGTTGGCTGCATCCCCTGCCACGTGCTGCCTCTCTTGGAGGGGTCAGTGGAAGCTGAGCTGAGGACTCTCCATGGGCAGGTCAGGGCACAGAGTTCAGCCAAGACCAGCTCCCCTCCCTTGCAGTTTGTGCAGTGATGACCCCCAGACTTTGGTATTCCCTGTTTTCCCTCCTGAAGTAACAAGGAGAGGTGGATTTCCTCAGCGTGGCACCAAGGGAGTAGTTTGTGTTCGGAGGAATGAGGCTGAGCTGGCCTTGCTTGTGTCTGTACCACGGGGCTCCTGGGAAGGTTATCATAAAATCGTGGAATATCCTGAGTTGGAAGGACCCATAGGGAACATAGAGTCCAACCCCTGATGGTTGTGGGCAAAGTGTCTTTCGCTTCACGTCAGTGTCAGTAATTTGTCACTCTGAGAATTATTTCACTGGTTTATTGGGTTTTCTTTTTTTCTGGTCGTGAGTTGGTGGCGCCTGTTCTGACCTACAGAATGAGGGAGGAAGCTTTCTGGGTAAATTCAGCCCCAGAAAAGGATTATGGATTCATGCAGGAACTCTCTGGTCTGTACTTAGGAGTGGGTGACACTGGAGAACCTGTCAGTGGTGGTTCCTCCTGTGTCCCTGTTTGCAGCCCTCGTGGTTTGTGAGGCTGGAGGGAAGGACTGGCCTTGGTTTGGGCCCCTTTGGGATCTGCTATCAGTGGTACATGGTGGTGTTGGATCAGTTTGTGGGGACTAAAAACACTTTCTTTTTTACCTAAAATGCTCTCTTTTGGAACACTTTTTCGGTTTTGTATTTTTTCTCAGATTTTTCTTTGTAAATATGTACATTTATCATTAATAAATGTTATTGCAAATCACATCCTCCTTTCCACTACTCATTAACAAAAAAAAGCTGTGCTAACAACCTGTGTTAATTAATTGCTTGAACTAACCCTCTGTATTCCTTTCTCAAACCAGAAGCCATCAGACTTTGGGTCGCTGCTGGTGGCTTTCAGAGTGTTGGGTCAGCTGGACACTCTTGGGTGTGGGTTTGGTGCTCTTGGGGAGAGGGGACACACAGCTCTGAGCTTTTAAATTGGCCAGAAAGACAGGCTTTGTTTGCAGGGAGGTCGGAACGTTCAGCCCTCTACCAAACGCTTAATGTCGCACTAACACCTTCTCCCTCTTCGCTCCAGAGACCGAATGGTAGGAAAAAGCAATTGCAGAAAGTTGTTCTGAGGGCAGAAGTGATGCAGATCTTGCACAGCTCAGCTGCAAGAACCTCTGTCTGAGGACAGAAATGCTCCTTTGGGGTTTTGTAAGTGAAGAAACCATGTTCCTAACGAACCACCGTTTGTCTGCTCCGTGATACGACACGAGCCTCTGGTTGGCTTTTGGCTGGTCGAAGCTCAGGTTGTGTTCAGAGACTGTATCAAGAGTAATTCTGAATTTTAACTGCCAGCTTTTCTTTGGTGAGATCATTTGTTCTGGATAAACCCTTTGGCTCATCCTGTGCTGTCACGAGGGATCCCAGGAAGGCAGATCTGGCTGCTCCTGCTGCTGCTGCCTCTGGGACGAGCCTGGCACCAGAGCAGAGCTTTGACTTCATTTATGAAATGAGGGAAGCAAAAAGCAGCAGCACAAAATGGGTGTCAGTAATGAACTCTGATGTGTTATCCCCTCTTTGCCAGAGGCAGCTCTTGCAGTGCCACTGGTTTGTTCTCTGCAGAGGGAATTTGGAATAAGAAGCTGCTCATCCCCCACAAAAGGGGTGGGAAGGGGACCAGGGATGGGTGGGCAGAGGAATCATATTACCCAACAAGGAATCATACTGCCCAACAACCTTATTTTGATAATTGGAGTGTTGATCTTGATGTTGTTTCATTTGCCAAGTCCTCGATGCAGTGATTGGAGGTGGTTGCTGTGTGTTGTGTAATATCCTGAATTCTTGCTCAGGACTTGAATTTTCAAGCTTCTAGCACATTGTGTTTTTTTCTAGCATTACTTTTAATTTTGGTCAAAATCTCTTTTATCCTTCTGTTGCCTGACTAGGCTGGTCAGGATGTGATCAGATCAATGGCAATTACAAAAATCCATCCAGACCCACAAATCCATGGGTAATGTCCGTCCTTTTCGATGCCAGGGTGTGTTGAACAGCTTCTAAACCTTTTTTAACTTCTATCTTTAAGGCAAAGCAGTTCTGTAAGGCAATGGCAGGTACTGTAAAATAAGGCTCTCTTGTTTTCTGCTTTATAATACTTTTTACCCAAGTGCTTTGCCAGCTGTGAGATTGAGCATCAGTTGATCTGGGAGCGTTCTCTGGTGAGTGTGGTTTGCTGCCAAAGCAACATCATCTCCTTGTGCATCCCTAGATGGTCACTCTGAGCTTCTGTGGATCCGTGTTTGGGGATAACCTAATAACAGCCTTCACAATTCCATTGCCACGCTGGAAAAGAACAGGATTGGGAAGTACTGACCAGCTGGGATTTGTAGCGTTCTTGCCGTGGTTGTAGGGAGTTAGTGAGTTCTGTAACTTCATGGGCTTATTAATTTTTATAAAATAGCTTTAGTAACTGGCAGTTGGCACCACTTTAGCACTCCTTAAGTCTCCTGCAGGATAAGAGTATGGTTTGGGATGAGAATAATGGAATATTCTACGGAGAGAGGCAGCAGCATGAAAACAACACCCACTCCTGACAGCTCAGGGCAGTTGGTTCATACAAATAGATCCTGATCCAAAACAGCAGGTTCTTGAAAAAATAAAGGCAAATTTATGCAAAAAACACTTAAAAAAGCCCCAAACAAATTCTTTTGGCCACTGATACCAACTGTGTAATTAAGCCTGTTATTAATTTATCCCCAGTCTGAATTATTGTGTGGCACTTTACACTGCAACGCTTCGTTCAGCTGAGCCCTCAGGTGCACAAAGGTCTGTATTTAGAGGGTGGTGCTTTAGTTGCATTCGTGTCTGGGGCAGTTTGTTTCTTCTGGGGCATTGCATCGTGTCCTTTATTTAATTTACACTGTCTTTGGCTGCTTTGTGCTTGATTTAGGCCTTGCTGGTTTGGGGTTGTGCCCGTGGAAGTGAGTAGCTGGCAGCCCAGGCGCCTCTCAGGTTTCCTGGGTCTCAAGGAGAGCTTGGAACTCTGCAAATCTGAGCCCTAAACGTAGGGATGCTTTTGCATTTGCAATTGAAAATAAATCTTGATAAGATCAGAATTTGTAACAGATGCTGAAATTCCCGGGGTGGCGGGGGGGGGAGTTTTATGGAGATAATTTTATCTGCAAACAAATACCTTTCCATTGCTCTCTCTTCTTCCCAGTGGGATAGGAAGGCAAGGCAAAAAGTGCTTCTGATCAGTTGATCTTATCAGGATTTCATTCTGTCTTTCCAGCTTGCATGTTTGCTGCTGCACTTGGCTCTGCTGGTACCAGTATATGCTTGGCACAGGCTCCATTCCAGCTTTCCCTTCCTTTGTGCCTCTGTCATGCAAGATAACTTCCAAAATGCGAATTATTTTCTCTGTCTGTGAAAGGGAATTGGGAAGATGTTTTGACTTGTGTACAGGTTTTTGTCTCTTAAATAGCTCAATGTTTGTGTAGCTGGTTAATCTGCTGTGTTTTATCTGTTATTCTTGCTCTTGGTTGAGTAGTGCCCCAGCTGTTTTGTAAGGAGATCTCACTCCTAAGGCATGTTCCATTAAACCCCAGAAGATGTGCCATGTCTTCTCAGGATCCCATGAGTAATTTGCAAGGTTTAGCATATATAATTAAGGGAAAATCATAATATTGGCAGCGTATAAATGCAGCTTTTAAAACAAGATTAAGGCATGGGTGTTTAATGCTGATAACCCCATTTCTAGTCTGTTTTGTGGAATATTGCAGTGGAGTATCTTGTGTTGGGCAAATGAGGGTGGATGTAGAATCAGGGAATATCCTGAGCTGGAAGAGACCCCCAAGGACCATCCAGTCCAACTCGTGGCCCTGCACAGACACCCCAACAATCCCACTCTGTCCCACAGACTTGGGGCCGTGCCCACTGCCCTGGGGAGCCTGGTGAGTGCCCAACCAGCCTCTGGGGGAAGAACCTCTTCCTAAAATCTATCCTGACCCTGCCCTGACACAGCTCCAGCCGTTCCCTGGGCCCTGTCCCTGCTCCCCCAGAGCAGAGATCGGAGCTGCCCCTCGGGAGGAGCTGCAGCCTGCCATGAGGTCTCCCCTCAAATATTCCTTTGGAGGAGGACTTGTGGAACTGGATTTTGATCAGAAATAACACTTTCCTGTGAGCACAGTCTGACCTGACCATCTCAGTGCTGCTCCTTGTCCCTTCCCTCCTGTTAAGTGCATTTTGCTCAGCAATATCCCAAGAACTTAAGAGAAGCCCGAGAGACCAGAAATCCTAATGGATAGAAATCCTTACAGCTAATCCATCTGCAACGTAAAGGAGCAGAGAACTGAAAGATACCCGTGAGGAATTAGGGAAGAGTCATTTCAAGCAATGACTCCAAAAAAAGCATCTATTTGTTCCTGCATGAAGCATCTCCTGGTCTTACCCTACCATTGGGTTGTGCTGTTAGGTGAGGTCAGTCAGGGTGAGAACCTCTGGGGTGTGAAAAATGCATCGTACCAAATATCCCACGGGCTTCAGACCTCACAATTTAAGCACAGATTAACAGGTTTTTGTTAAAACCGTTAACATCTTCCTGTTAGAAAGTGAGGCAACAGTTTCCATTGGTCTTAACACCACCAACCAAAATTGGAATTACAGTTGGCAAAATGGACTTGCCATGTTTTCGTGAGAATTAATCCCTGTTGTTTGATTAACAGATATGTGGCTGTTTCTATACAAAGTGACCACAAATCAACCATGAGGTTAATTACTGAAAAGAGGGAGTCATGGCATTGATGGAGCAGCATCCCTTGGGGTTTTCCCTCTTGTCCCCTGATTCTGGATGATGTGACAGCTTGAATACCTGTAAATTGTAGAGCCTGTAACTGCTTATTCTGCCTTTCCTTGGAGGCAAATTTCCATGTCAGTAAGGAGAGAAACTCGATTTCCAGCACGGGGTTGTTGTCTTGTTCCTGTTTTAACTCTTGCTTTCTGTCACCGTTGCTCCCTCCTGGCTCGAGGGCTCCCAGAGATGCCGGAAAACCTGGGTGAGGCCTTGCTAAGGAGCTGAACGGGAGCAGGAATCTGATTCTCTCAGCCTTTCCTAACCTGTAGATATTCTTACAACAGTTTTCGCAGAGCCACAATGACAGGTCTGTGTCAGTTATCCTGGAATTACAACAGCCAGGAGGGTGCTTGGAGGGGTGAGCATTCCCAGCTTCTGTGGATTGTCGGGCCCAGAGACTCTGGGCTTGTTCTTTTTGCTCCGTGTGCAACTTCAGACACGGTATAAAGTATTACAGTGAGTTCAAAGCAGAACTGGGGGGTGGTTTTGGGATAGTGGGTGGGTTTTGTTGCACGTGGGAATTTTTGGGTGTGCACAAGTCCCCACTTGCTACGCTGAAATTATTCCTGTTTCCAGACCGGGACAGAAAGCGCTTAGTGGTGGCTCTTCCTTTAGGTACAGGGAGTTTCAATTCCTTGAAATTTAGAAGAGTGGGTTATTAATGTACCAGGAAGGCTGTGTCAGTAAACGCACTGGGTACATCACATGGTTTTTCAGTGTCCAACCCCACTGTTGCATGTGTTGCTGGATGATACCTGATAACAAAGCGATGTTTTGCCTTGATGCCTCCTGCCCTCCTGCTCTCCCTAACGCTTCTCTTTCTCTCTTTCTCTCTCTCTCTCTCTCTGGCCTTTTTTGTGTATCCGTTTCTTTTTAGAAAATGAGTGACTTTCCCTCCCAAGAGGATGTGACTGCAGTGCCAGAGAGGAGCAGTGTTAACTCTGGCTTTGCATGGGAGGGCTCAAAGCAGTCGGTAGCTTTTAGTGAGACCCCAGTGCCACCCACCTCAGAGCCTTCTCCCAGCCAGCACTTCGGTGCTTCCTCCCTAAGCAGCGAGGAGGAGGAGAAGGAGAAGGAGGAGGAGGAGGAGGAGGCAGCTCCCAGCCTCCCCGCCAGCGAGGAGGACCTGACATGTGGAAAGGGGGTTTGTGTGGATGTGGAGAAGGACTCGGAGCTCTCTGAGCTGGAGCTCCCCACCAGCCCTGCACCTCCCTGGCAGCCCTGGGGAGAGGAGGAGGAGGAGGAGGAGGAGGTGGCAGAGGATGGTGAAGACAGCTTTGCCTTTAGAAAGCCCCGTGGAGAGTGTCACAGCTCAGATGCTCCCAATGGGCTGCCCGTGGTCATTCGCTGCTTCCAGGTAGTGAGCCCAACTCCTGCACCCCCAAACCCGGCTGCCTCTGGAGTGGGAACCCAAACACTGCAGCAAGCAGATGCCATGGACCTGGAGAGGAGCCGGCTTGGCTTGGCTTGGACTCGTGCTTGGAGTCAATGACCCGGTCAATCTCCCAACAATCAGTGTGCATGAGCCCCTCTCAATTTATCTCTGCGTTAAATACAAGCCCCTCTCAATTTACCTCTGCATTGGACACGATCACTGCAGTGCGATGCCCTCTGCTCTTCTGGGATCAAAGCATCCTGTGGCACCCCCACAGAAAGGCTCCAAACCCCTGTAATTTTAGTTCCTCGAGGATTTTACCAGCTCCTGCTGGAGCCTCGGCGCAGCTGAGCAAATTTGAAGCGCTGTCCGAGGTGTTCCCTCGTGCCCTCTGTGCTCCCCGCCGGGGGAGGTGTTTTTGCCTGCTTCAGTGTTGATGTTGCTTTTGGTTCAATAGGTGCCCATTCCCCTGCTAACCATCACGGGTGGCATCTGGCAGGTTTGGGGATGGTGAGCAGAAATCGAGCCCTCTGGGAAAGCACTGGGTGTGAAACTAACTCTGTCTTCTTCTGGATAATCATCAGGTGGTGGAACAACCGATTTCTCTTTCCCCCTCTCCCCCCCCACCTCGTCTTTCTGTTTTGTCTGACATTGATTTAATAAAAGTTAAAGATCTGACAAGGACTTTTAATAATACAGTTGCACTTGGGGTCAGGATAAAGCTGCTCAGTTGTGATCAAGTCTTTGTGTGCCCAGGGTTGGTGTTAATCCTGACACTGGCATCAGCACATGAGGGTCCTCTGGCAATGGCGGTGAACTTTTGGCAATTAGAAAGTTAAGAATCAGCGGAGACAGAGTCTTTGTGGTGTTATGACACACCAGTTAAACCCCTAATTCCTGGTTTGGGCTCACCAGAGGCAGGGAAGGGCTGGAGGATTTTGCTGCCTGTCTAATCCTCACTCCCTCTCTCTGCCCTCCGAGCAGTTCCAGAGCCTTAAAACCCAAAGATTCCCAGGGCTGCCCTTGGTTCCCACGGTGCTTTTATCAGATCAGTGTCAGAACCCTTTCCAGCAGCACGGTCAGGGGGTGGAGATGGGAACTGGGTGTTCACAAGGTGTTTCCAACCCTGTCTCACAGCCCCCCCTGGTGAAGACACAGACTGTCACCATCTCCGACGTGTCCAGCGCCGTCAAAAGCGAAATTCCCACAAAAGAAGTCCCCATTGTCCACACGGAGACAAAGACCATCACCTACGAAGCTGCACAGGTAAGGTGTGTTCTGATTAGTTTTCCAGGGGCTTAATTAAACTCGAGGAAGTGTTTTCTTTCCCAGCCCTCAGGATGAGAGAGCGGCACCTGCCGTTCTCCACACATCCAAGACGCACTAACTGATGCTGTGGACACTGTTTCCAGGTGCATCTGGTATTTTCAGAGGAGCTGTGGTTTTGCTGTCCCTGAAGAGTAGTTATTTTTTCAAGATGTGCATGCAAACAGAATTTATCTTAAGCCACTGGTGGCTCTGAGATGCAGATTGGACCGTGTGGAGTTGACCTGAGTTGTCCTTTCTTTCTGCAGGAAATGTCTTGTCTTGTTTTCCGTTGCTGTTTGTGCCTCTTCAGAGCTTGGTTTATAAATTATTTGTTCATCCTTTAGGTTTCAAGCCTGAGAAGGTTGTTGAACACCGAAAGTTTTGTATAAAATGCAACCAGAGTGGGGATGTGGTGATTGGAAACTAGAAAAGTTAATGGAGTGATACCAGTATACGAAGGTCATATTGATTGCTAAGGTTAAAATGAATCCTCAGTCTAAACCAGGTTTTATCACAGAATCACAGAATGGTTTGGGCTTGAAGGGACCTTAAATGCCATCCAGTTCCACCCCCTGCCTTTAGCAGGGGCACCTTCCACATCCCATGGACCAGGCTTGTCTAATTTGGGATTCTTGAGGAATCCCGTGACTGCTCAGCATCTGTCCCAGTTGCAGGAGTAGAGGGGTTGTTCAGACAATGGTGGTGAGCACTGCCCTGGTCCTCAGTAGATGAATAGAGGAGCTTTCCTCCGACTGGGAATTGAAAAGGGAAAGAGCATCTGCAGGGCTGGGAGCAGTGGATGTGATGTGCCATGAGATCTCTTCGGTCTGTGGAAAATGGTCCCACCTTGTGGTAACTCCGGATATTGTCCGTCCGCCGAGCTGGGAATGCAGCCCAGCGGGGACACGGGCAGGAGGAGCTGGCCAGGATGACTTAGTGTAGGATTTTTGGGAGACCTTGAGTGGTTGAGTTGGGCAGGAGGGGATCCAAGAACCAGCTCTAAAAGTTATTCCTGGTTCAACAGATGTCTGGATGTTCGTTGCTTCTGCAGAGAGTAAGCAAGGGATGTGCAAGTTGTTGTCAGGAGGGAGGGAGGGTGACAAGTACCTCCTGAACCAGGTTGTTCTGTTGGCTTTGTGGATCTCTGTGGATGCAGAGAGGTGGAATTTGGGATCAGTGTCTGTGTTGGTCTCCCTTTGTGGTCCAAGCGTGGAGGGGCAGGACCATCACTGCAGGGCCAGCAGTGTGCCCAGATTTGGCAACATCCCAGCCCTCCTGGTCTGAGGGATGCCACAGGCCCTGCCTGGGGGGATTCTGTGGATCTGTGCTTTTCCAGCCTTAAAAGTCCAGGGACTTCCAGCCTTCAGAGCCCTGCCCAGCCCTCATGCACCTGGGCACGGGTTGACTTGCTGCATCCCGCAACCCGTGATGGATCTTCTGTCCTCGGATTGCTTCCTGCCCTGGTGATGGGGAGCCCCTGCTCCTGTCCACACTGCTCAGGGACTGATGGCCTGTCCTTGTGTCCCACAGACAGACGGTGGTAATGGGGATTTAGATCCTGGCATCCTGCTGACTGCCCAGACCATCACTTCGGAAACCACCAGCAGCACCACCACCACCCAGATCACCAAGGTAACACCAGTCAGTTCCAAGCTCCAACAACAGCTCCAACAACAGCCTGATGGAGCAGATGGGCAGAGCTGCATAACAGGGGGAAAAAAAAAAAAAAAGCTCTTGGAAGCTCCTCTCAAAAAATATGATTAATACCTGAAACAAAGCACAAGGGGCCCGGGTTGCCCACGTTAGGGCCGAATTATGCATTAATTGCAGCACAGTCGGTGGGCTCTGACTGTCGTGTGGGGCAGCAGGAAGAGCTGAACTTTGAGGAAAAGCTCTTCCCTGGCTCAGCTCTAAAAAAATGACTATTTGACAGTTTTTCTTTGAGCAGCAGCAGTTTCCCCCGTGACTCTGATGCCGTGGCACGACTCTTTGGTGATGCTATTTTTGACTACTTTTAGACAGGCAGCCCCAGTGAGCTCCAGTTCCTCTGCACTTCCACACTAACAGCAGCTTTTTCCTTCTGTTCCAGACTGTAAAGGGTGGCATTTCAGAGACACGGATTGAGAAGAGGATTGTCATCACAGGAGATGCAGATGTAGACCATGACCAGGTAGGAGTTGTGGGTGTGATCCAAAGGAGCTTCCCAGAGCTGGCACAAAGGAGGCAGTCATGCCTGCCCAAAGAAAATGGCACTGAAAAACTGACCCAAGTGAAATTGTACTGGGGTAGAAATAAAACTTCCAAACTGGTATTTTTTTAGCTTGTGGCTGCTCCCATCCCTGGAAGTGTCCAAGGCCAGGTTGGCCAGGGCTTGGAGCAACTTGGTCTAGTGGAAAGTGTCCCTGGCCACGGCAGGGGGTGGAACAAGATGGGCTTTAAGGTCCCTTCCAACCCAGGCCATTCTGTGATTCTATATCAGTAATAAATTCCTTTTTGACATTATGGAGCTGGGCCAGCAAAGCTGAATTCATTTCAGAAACTGTTGTTGGCAGCAAAGTTTTGATGCCAGAATTTTTTTTGGACAACAGCACTTTAAAAAAAAAAAAAAATCTATAAAAAGGTGAAATAAAAGTTTTCCTTGACATCTGGCTGATCTGAATTAATTTTCCCATAACTTTGAAGCACTGTTGCTGCTGTATAGTGCCAGAAGTCATTTCAGAGCACTCAGCACCTGCATTAAATCTCATTGGCTTTATGTGAAACCTTTGTGATGAGTCAGCCCCACTGGCCTCTTGCGTGTGTTGGAAGTGATGATTTTTTGTCATCAGAGAATTATACTGTGAATTTAAATTTAGTCGCAAGTATCGTGGGGGTGGAGAATATTCTTATGACAAGAACTGGTTTATTAGTTCCAGCAGAAAATGTCTGAGGTGACTGAAATGTGCTCGTCACACTGGCTGGAAGAATAAACAGGCTTTGCTTGATTGCTCTCATCCATCTTCTGCCAGTGGAGAGATGGGGATACTCTTCAAAAACAGCTTTTCTTTTTAGAAATGATGTAATGGCACCAGAAGTCACCAGAGTGGGTGGCTGAAGTCCTGGGGGCAGTTTTGGGCACCACAAGGATGTAAAGCTATTAGAGAGTGTCCAAAGGAGGGACACAAAGACAGTGAAGGGTCCGGAGGGGCCACACAAGTAGCAGCTGAGGGCCCTTGGCTTGTTCAGCTGGAGAGGAGGAGATGGAGCTCAGTGGGGCTGGAGCTGTGCCAGGGCAGGGTCAGGTTGGATCTCAGGGAAAGGTTCTTCCCCCAGACCCTGGTTGGGCACTGACCAGGCTCCCCAGGGCAGTGGGCACAGCCCCAAGGCTGCCAGAGCTCCAGGAGGGTTTGGGCAACGCTCTGAGGGACAGGGTGGGATTGTTGGGGTGTCTGTGCAGGGCCAGGAGTTGGATGGAGGATCCTTGAGGGTCTCTCCCAGCTCAGGACATTCTGGGATTCTATGAAGTGGGTGTTCAGCCTGGAGAAGAGAAGGTTGTGTGGAGACCTCAGCAGCCTTCCAGTACCTGAAGGGGCCTCCTGGGAAGCTGGGGGAGGGGGGCTCTGTCAGGAACTGTAGGGATGGGACAACGAGTAACAGGTACAAATTGAAAGAGGGGAAATTTAGGTTAGATATTAAGAAGAAATGTTTCACTCTGAGGGTGATGAGGCCCTGGCACAGGTTGCCCAGTATTCAAAGCCAGGCTGGATAAGGCCTCGAGCAACCTGGTCTAAGTGGGAGCTCTCCCTGCCCACGGTGGCGGGGTTGGAACTGGGTGATCCTGAAGGTCCCTTCCAACCCCTTAACATTCTATAGTTCCTTAAAGTTCTTCACTCCCCGCAATTAGAAGAAGGCTCTTGTGCCCTTGGGGAGAGTGGGTGCCATGCTCGGACCCACTCTGCTGTGTTCTGCCCACTCTACCGTGTCCTGCCCCACTCTGCCGTGTCCTGCCCCACTCTGCCGCGCCCTGAGACACTCTGCCCCGTGCTGTGACACGGTGACACGCTCTGGTCTGGGCTCTGCCCCGTGCTGTGACACTGTGACACGCTCTGATCCGGGCTCTGCCCCGTGCTGTGACACGGTGACACGCTCTGATCTGGGCTCTGCCCCGTGCTGTGACACGGTGACACGCTCTGATCCGGGCTCTGCCCCACTCTCTCCGGGCTGTCCCGCAGGTCCTGGCGCAGGCGATCAAGGCGGCCAAGGAGCAGCACCCGGACATGTCGGTGACCAAAGTGGTCGTGCACCAGGAGACCGAGATTGCAGAGGAGTAGCCAGGCTGTGTGAGTACAGACGCCACCCACGAGGGAGGGATGGGGGGTGGGTGTCTGGGCACACAGGGTTTGGCTGAACATGGTCAAAGTGGCAGTAAAATGGTTATTGTTCACTGCTGAGGCTGGTGCTGATAGATCAGGTGAGGCTGATGAAGGAGGCCCAAATACAGACTAATCCTGCTGGGGAAATGAGCTGAAGTTGGTTAAAAGCTGCACAGCTCCTGCCATGAGGCTGCTGTGCCTTCCCAAACACCTCTGAGGCACCAGCAGCACCCAGAGCTGTTGGGGACACATGGAGTCTGGCTGTGTCAGTGCCAGGGAACCCCTGAGCTGGACCCCAGTTTGCCTGGAAAGATCCCTTTTTGATGAGTCTAGGAAAGAGCTGCTCGAGGAATCCTGGGGCTCTGCCTGTGCCTCAGTGCTGTAAAGTCCATCCTACCCCACAGTGGTGATCAGAGAATCCTGGAATGGTTTGGGTTGGAAAGCACTTTAAAGCTCATCCAACCCCAACACCCTGTGACAGGCAGGGACACCTTCCACCAGCCCAGTTTGCTCCAAGCCCTGTCCAACCTGGCCTTGGACACTTCCAGGGATGGGGCAGCCACAGCTGCTCTGGGCAACCTGTGCCAGGGCCTCCCCACCCTCACAGGGAAGAATTCCTTCCCAGTATTCCATCTAAACCTGACCTCTGGCAGTGGGAAGCCATTCCCCCTTGTCCCGTCCCAAATCCCTCTCCAGCTCTCCTGGAGCCCCTTTAGGCACTTCCCACCTGCCACGGATGGTAACTCACCTGTTCTCCATCTGCTTTTGAGAAGCAGGTTCCTCTCTGCCCCAGGAAGCTGCTGTTGGCTGCTGTAACTCACCCTGTTCCTCTCTCCCCAGGAAACGTTCCTGCCAGCCACAACACCGGGAACAAGGAACCCAGCAAAACTACCACGAAACTACCTGGAGCACAAAGACCTCGGATTTCAGACTTGACACTCAGAGACATTCGTATCGTTTATTAGGAGTTGCGCTTTGACATTTTATTGGGATTTTTTCCAGGCTCCACTGGATCCTACTGGATATAGGGTTTTGTTTTGTTGTTGGAGGTGTTCTTTTTTTTTTTTTTTGTTTCGTTTCGTTTCCTCTTTTTTT
>VXAY01002049.1:35038-98833 GCA_013399855.1 Oxyruncus cristatus | reverse complement strand
GATGGAGAGGGCCGGGCTGGGATCCTCCATCCGCCCCGCTCGCGGGTCCCCTCGCCCAGCGGGGACCCCAGACCCCCCCGCAGGATGGGCCCCGCCGCGCCGGGGATGCTCCGGGGGAAGGCGGCCCTGCCCACGGCCGGGGCTTGGAACTGGATGGTCTTTAAGGTCCTTTCCCACCCAAACCGTTCCATGATTCCGTGATCCTATGAAACATCCAGAGCCCAGAGACCCTTCTCCACCCCCTGGGAGCAGCCCCCCAGCCCCCAGCCCGCAGTGCACCCGCAGATCCTGGTTCCAGCCAGGCCAGCCTGCCCCAGGACTGGGACCGCAGTGGTTTCCCTCTTCCAGCGCAGGGAGTTCAGCAGCTGGGACAGAGCATTATCCCACGTTAATCCTGGCAGTGGAGGCGTTTGCTGCAGCCCCCCCAGCCAGTGCTAACGCAGGTTCCAGAGGCACCTTCTCCTCCAGGTGCTTTGTGTTTTCTCCTCCTCTGAACTCGCCAAAACCACAACAGGTCTCTCTGTCAGCCCCAGGGACCATGGCACAGCATTCCCATCCCCACATCCCCGTCCCCACATCCACATCCCCTCATTCGCATCCCCACTTCCCTATTCCCTCATCCTTGTCCCCTCACCCCTATCCCCACATCCCTGTCGCCTCATCTCCATGCCCAAATCCTGCATCTCCATCTCTGCATTCCCCTGCCTGCATCCTCATCCCCTCATTCCCATGCCCACCCCCCCATCCCGGCCTCCCCGTGCCCACATCCTCATTCCCACATCCCAGTTCCCGCAGGGGATGCAGCGTCCCACAGCCATAACCACTGGTGGCACATCCCAACACGCTGAGGCAGCTGATCCAAACTTTTCCCAGCACATTCCCACCCCAACACTCCAAATAAGTGCTGTGGAGATTCCACCTTGTCTCTCCCAAGCCTGGGATGTTCTGCAGGCAGAGGCTCTTTCTCAGCCTTTAATCAAAAGCGTTTCCCCTTCCCCGTGACTGTGGAAAATCATGGAGCACCAAACCAGCCCCCTGCTCTCCCCAGGGAGCCACAGAACGACTCTGCAATTCCCTGTGGGACTTTGCCACTGGCACCCCACAATTCACGGGCAGACCCAGGATCCAGCTGGATGTCTCTATGGCAGGGAGCACTGCCTGGGAGAGGTTTTTAGGGATAAAGCTCAGAAGTGAGGTGCAGGACACTGGGTTCCTCACCTGTCTCTGGCAGGGGAGCGTCGTCCGGTGGGTTGATGATGAGGGAAATAAAATCCCAGGCTCTGGGGGAATGCTGCACGGGATTGGCTCTCCCTCCTCCCTGCCAGGCACAATTAAAACAGCTTTTGGGAGTCTTTGAAGCTTCTTGAGTAAAGGGAAAGGAGAGGGATCGTGGCTATGGGTCCAAGGTGCCATCTGCACGGCTGGAACTGAGCGATGCCTCCCTCAGCCAGGCCTTCCAGGCAACAAACCCAACCGCCCAGGGCCAAACGGGATTTCACTTTGGCTTCTCACACTGCTCAGGGTCTCCCTTCGCTACCACTGGGACCCATCTGGGCACTCCATGATCCAGAAGAAATTAATGCTTTTGAGCAAAATCTGATTTCTATTCAGAGGCTGTACCTGTGCCAGGCAGAGCCGGCCAAAGAGCCGGAGGGGGGAAGCGGTGGGAGCTCCGGGCCGGCGGCTTTCGGAGCAGGGGTCGGCGACTCGGCAGCGAGGGCAGCGCGGGGAGTTGGCAGCACAGGGCTGGCAGAGCCCACCACGCTCCAGCACTGCCCATCCCTGCACAGCATCCTACTCCACAGCAGTTTTCCAGTCACGGGTCAGCAGTGATACCCCAGCGCTGGTCTCCCTGGGGATCCCTGAGGGGAGATGCTGGAGGCAGGATTAGGGGAGAGGGCAGCTCCAGGGGTTAAAGCTGGACCCTGCAGGGGACAAGCTCAGAAAGAAGAGGAAGAGCTCAGCATGGATCTTCCCCCCTTCCTGAGGTGGAAGCTGCCTGGATGGGGACGTTGGGATGGGGATGCAGGGAAGGTTCCTCCTGTCTTCTTGCGGACAGTGGGATCGCTTCCCTTTGTAGGAGCAAAGGGGTGAGGAGAAAAGAACCCACTGGAGACAAAAGTGATGGTGGAGAGAGAGGAGGGGGCTCAGGGAGGAGGATCTGGAGCAGAGCCCATGGCAGAGCAGGACCAAAGGCTCAGAGCACTTTCCCAAAGCTCTGGGAGAGGGTGGCAGTGGTGGCTCTTCCAGACACGCCTGGGATGGGGAGGAACAACAAAAAAGAGTCTGAAAGAGAGTCACCGTCACTGTGCCTCTTCAGGGAGAGAAAAGGTGAATCTCGTGGTAGCTGGGCACCTCCTCCTAATTTTGGGGGAGGGAGGGGATCTGAATTTGCCGCGTGTGGAGCTCTGGTGATCCTGGCAAAGCCTCCTCTGCTCTCTGCTGCCTCAGCCGACCAGGCCTGGGCAGGAGGGACCATGTGGATGGAGGAAGGAGAACTAGACAGGGAGTGATCACAGCCAGGATCTGAGATCAGAGAGAAGGAATGTTGTTATGGAGAGGCTGAAAGCTCGGGGTGGGGATGACTCATGCTGGAGAACATACAGCTGTTGGAGCGGGATTTGGCACCGGCTCCTGAGGCTGCGGAGCCTTCCCGGTCAGCAGAGAGGGGAAAGAGGAGCCTCCGGGATGGCTCCGACCTGGCAGAGGTGGCTCCCGACGTGTGCTGGAGGTGACGGGCAGGGAATGCCGCCTGTCAGAGCAGGGGCACGGCCCCAAGAGGTATTTTGGGCAGCAGGAAGGGCTGAGCAGCGAGGTCCCCTCTGGCTGAGGGGACGTGCCCGGGGTGCCGGGGCTTGTCTGCTCCCGGTGACACTGCCCGACCCCTCGAGCTGGGAGAGGCGGATTGTGGCTGGAAGCGATCCCTGCCTGAGGAGTCACACCTCGATCGCTTCCCAGGCTGCTGGCAGCTGGTGCTTGGAGGGCACTAGGGCTTCTATCCAGCTTCCATCCATCTCCATCCAGCGGGAAGGTTCCTCCTGTGTCCTTGCAGTCAGTGGGATCACCTCCCTCCAGAGGAGCAGAGGAGTGAAGAGGAAAAAAATGACCCACTGGGCGCAAAAGTGACAGCAGGGAGAGAGGAGGGTGCTCAGGGAGGAGGTTGTGGAGCAGAGCTTCCCCAAAATTCACCAGGCTGCTACAGGGATAAGGGGGGAAAACCATCCCCCTGTCCACCAAAGCCAAGGCAGGCAGGGAAGGAGATTTGGACAAGGCATCAGGAGGAGGGGGGTGAGCCAGCCTCTTTCCCAAAGTGGCTTTCAGAGAGATTTTTTTGGTATGATGCCTGGAAATAACCACAGCACCAGAATCCCAGCGCCGCGGGAGAAAAGCTCCACGGGCTGCTTCGGAGGTGGCCCCGTTTCAGGGGTAAGTGAAGCAACTGTAAATACAAACAGACTTCTTATTAATCATGTTCTGTAAATGTGGAGTCATTATCTTTATGTCCCTGCAAAAGTAATTATCTCCGGCTTCTCAACAGGAACTTGGAAAAGCCCCGAGACTTGAGTTCTGGAAATGTCATCCCTCTCCATGCAGGAGAAAAGCTGCATATTTTCACAGACTAATACGAGTTAAGCAAATTTACGAAACGAGTGAGTTCTAATTCATCTCCAGAGCCTGTAAGTTAAATGCCTCTTCTCTTCCCGGTGATTTATGTCACTGTTTGGCGAACTTTTCCGGTGCTGGACACATCCTGTCATGCTGTGTTTTATTGTCCAGCCAGTGGTACTCGCACAGGAGATAAGGTGGGATCTGATTTAGGGATCTCTCCTCCACTGCCATGTAAAGCAATCCCTCCTCGCCTGACCGGGTTGGCGGGCGCAGAGCTCCGTGGAACCAACTCCTCTTCCCTACAAACAACCAAATCCCGGCGTTTTCCGCTCGAAGGGAACATCAGGCCGGTAACTCCAGGCCAAAGCGCGGCTCTGTGGAGCTTTAGGTGACTGAAAGCCCACAGAAACACGGACAATATTTGGGAAGCTGACATTGCCTCCTGCATCTACACTGCTGATGCTGCAGCAGCCACTTGGGGAGAGGAGGAGGAGGAGGAGGAGGAGGAGAGAGAGAGGCTGGAGACCGAGGGCCAGCACTCGCCAGCAGCCACTTGGCTGTTGCATTTCCAGCTCTGACTGCACAGGGGAGGAGATCTGAGGTGGGTTTAGTTTCACCCTGTGTCTCTTCGAAGCAGAACACAATCATTAACTGGATGGTGCTTGATCCCACCATTTACGCACCCACCATCTCGGTGAGTGGCTCAGACTGGGGTCAGTGCAGCCAGAACTCACTTTAAGCAGCCAGAAGTCTTCAGGAGAGGGCTTTTTTTTCACTCTGGAGCAGCTGCACCTGGTCATCACTTGCTTTGCCTGGTCACGCAAGGGATCAAGATCCAATTCCTGATGGGAAGAGTGAACCGCCTATGAAGGATTATCCCAAAACGCACCAAAAGACTCACCCTTCCAGCTCTTCCCCAGATTTCACGGGGTTTTCTGCATCAAAGAGTTTTTTTGGTTTGTCATTTCAGTTATATCCTAAATTACCAAGCATTAGTGCTTGCTAATGTTGAAGTAACAGAAATAAAAGCTGAAGTGCTTCAGCTAAAGCTGGGATGGGATATTTCACAGAAATGCAATATTCTGAGATTGCCTTTTCATTTCAAAATGAGCCATAACGTTTCCAGCCTCACAAGCCTCTTGTTGGGGAAGGGGGGGGGGAGGTAATTTGGATTTTCAAGCCTCTCTTGCTTTGCCAGGGCGGGAAGGGAAGGATTTGGGGCAAGCTGGGCTGTTGCTGGTGACACATGGTTGGTTTAGGGCAGGGGTGAGGGGTCTTCACGCTGCCTCATCCTGCAGGAGAAATCCCATGGGAATCCCAGGGCCAAATTCGAACACACACCCAGGCAAACGCGTTTCAGACCCTGTTTAATTGAATTGTTGAGCTCATCGCTGCAGGAACGAGCTCAAAATGGGGAGAACTCCAGTGGAGGGAGAGGAGCTTCACTGTCAGCTCACAGACCTGGTCGATGGGGTGACGTCTGCAGCTGCAGAAGCCCTCCAGGCATCGCTGCTCCGAAGGGATGGAGCACACTGGGAAAGCACCATCCTCCACACGTTCCCCAGCCCAGGCTGGGATCCACCTCTGCACCCCCTGTGCTCCTTGTCTGTCCCCTCCCTCATTAAATCACGCCTTCGTTAGCACCAGGCCTTCATTAGCAGCTTGCAGGGGGAGAGGGCTGTGCCCTGCTCTCAGCCTGACAGAGGGACCCTCCCAAGGTGACACCCCGGGGTCTGGCAATGTCCCCAGGCCTTGTTCCCCCAAGGGGCTGTCCTGTACCAGAGGCCCCTTCACAAGATGCTTTGACACCCCTTTTGGGGATGCAAGAGCTGAACGTTCCCACTCCCCCCCCAGAGGGAAAACTGCAGGGCTCAGGTGTTTGGGCAGCCACGAGAGGAAAACGTCACCTCAGCTGCCCTGATCCACAGGCTGAGGATCAGGGTCAGCACATCGAATAGGCCCTGCTGGCAATTCAAACACCTGAGCATCCCCCAAATATCCCCAGAGCAGAGATGTGCCTTTCCCAGCATTTCCTCATGGAAACGGTGTCTTGCTGTGTCTGAGCACCAGCTCCCCCGGCAGCCCCACAGAAGGCTCCGGTTCTGCCACCAAACCTCTAAAGAATTAAAAATTTAATAAAAATAATCTTTTTAAAAGTCACCCAGTGCACCATCCGCAGCCTTTTCTCGCGCTGTAAAGCTGGTTCCCGAGGTCAGGCAGGAGCAGGAGGAGCCTGGGCAGTGCCTCAGCACTAACACAGTTATCTGCTCCTCAGCCCATCAGCTGCATCTCAGCATCTCTGGAGTGTTATTGCATTTATCCACGTCCCTGCCTCAAATACCATCTCAGGGCACAGGCAGGGAGGGAGCTGAGACCTCAGGAGGGGGATGGACTTGGGAGAGATCCCTTGGAAAAGCAGACGGGCCCAACCTCAGCCACAAAGCTTTCTTGATTTGGAATATTCGGCTTCATCCCTGAGTACAAACTCATCCTTTGCAGCCCTTTCCTTGAGAGATCCAGGTCCCCCCCACCCACATCACCTCACAGACATGGAACCACCGCACACAGAGGGCATCTCCCACTTTCCAGGCACTGGGAGGATGCAGAATGCTCCCACACACCTCACTGCAGGGCCTCAGAACCCAGCACAGCCCCCCAAATCCTTCCTCTCCCACTCCCCAGGGACACCAGTCCGGCAGCAGGGCCAGAGCTGCACCCTGGTCATGTTTAAGGTGATGGTGGTAAAACAAACTGGACGTGGGGTGGAGCTGTGGGGCTGGAGCAGAGGGATGGGTTTGGAGCAGGAAGGGCAGGAGCACCCAGGCATTTAACAGAGACTTCAGGGGAACTCCTGTCCCCCAAACCAGTTCAGACACGTGGGTTTGTCTCAGACACCTCGTTTTCCCTCCCTTGGGAAGGTCCTGGGAACCTCTGGCTGCTCAGTGAGTCGAGGCTGGTGACCTCATCCGAGGCCGGGGGGTTTACACGGGGCAGGGAGTCACCCAAAGGACACATTTCCTCCCAAAGGGCATTTTTCCACCCAAAGCAAGCAGGAGCAGAGCCCGTCAGCCGTATGGTGTGGGCTGGGAGCAGCTGGGAGGGAAGCTGTGGAGAACTTCCACAATGTCATCTTGGCAATTTCTTCTTTCAAGTGAGAAGAACAAGAGGAAGAAGAAACAGAGAGGGGACATTTGTGGGCATCCTTCTGCTTCCCTGCAGGAAAGGTCGGATGCTGAGGGTGGAAGCCCAGCACACCAGTTATTTCCAGGAAATTATTTGGGTCGGAGCAGCTCAATGTGCTTGACCTTCCCAGGGAAGGCCAGGCAGGGACTGGAGTGGGTTCCACAGACAGAGGAGAGCAAGGAGAGCTCTTAACGCTAATGTGTGGGAAGTGGCCATGAATAAAGGAGGAGGATCTTTGCAGCCATCTCCCCTGAAAAAGCCTGAAACTCTCCCCTCCGGATTGAGGAGCAGATAGGATGGCAGGATGTTGTATGGCTGGTTTGTGACAGGGGTTATTCACTGCTGTCACCTCCAAACCCAAGAGCCTTGGCCCCACAGGCCCCCAACCCGCTGCCATGGGGGCGGATTTTGGCCCTCACCCCCCAGCCCTGCACAGAAATCCCCTCCCAGAGCTGCTCCGGTGAGCGATGCCTTTCCCTTTGGAACGCCTCCAGGCTGGATCTGGGCAGGGGTTTCACACTTGCCCAGCCCTTTTGATGCCACAGAGGAGAGAGGAGATGTGGGGAGGCACCACCAGCCCAAAACTCCCTGTAACCAGGCACATCCTTCTACCTCCAGCCGCCCAGCCTGGCCCCGGTAATCCCAAATCCCAGGCATTAGGCATTTAATCTTACATTTTATCATGTCTCCTCTTGCCAGGGGGTCTGAAATTAAAAGGGAAGGAGGGAAGAGCTGAGCTCCTGTGGGTTTGATTGGTTCTGGCTGGTGGACAAGAAGGAAGGAGGAAAACGCAGCGGTTTCTTCCGCCAGCTTTCCTCGTTTCCCGAGCAGCTGAAGTCCTGAAGAGGGGAAGTGATGCAGCACCAGGGGAGGGAGGGGAAAAATGCCCCCTCCCAGGACAGAGGAGGAACTTGTGCTCGTGTCTCAGGCGCCGCAGGCAGGAGGGACCGAGCGGCTCGTGGAGCTGAGCCAGCGGCCTCGGCTGCAGCCCCAACATTTTCCATGATGCAAACTGGGAGAGGGGGGAGAGCGGCCGAGGCAGGACACGGCCAAGGCAGGGGCTCGGTGCCTTTGGTGTCCTCTCCTGCCGTGCAGGAGAGCTGGAGGCATCCCCCCACCCTGGACTGGTGCTGGTTTGGGTCCCACTCGGGCTCTGAGCGGGGCTGAGCGCTGTAAGTGGGATGAACTGGGGATGTGGGGCAATGAGCCGGGAGCCAGGGACGCTCGTTTTGGAGCACTGGGAGCCGACAGCAGCGTGGATTTGGCTGCGGCTCCTGGACAGAACTCCAAGCAGGTCCCAGCTCCGCTTTGCTGATGCCCTGTGGGTTCTGGGATATAAAAATCCCAGTTCTCATTCCCCCTCCCCAGTCTGTGACACACCCTTGGGATGCCTCAGTTTTTTATCCCAGAACAGAAGTCCCAGTGCAGGATATTGCCCAGTTAATGCAGGATCCCATCACTTGCCATCTTGCTCGTCACCTCTGGGTCCTACTGATGCTAATCAGAAACGGAGCTGCCCCGGGTAATAAAAGCACTTGTTTAATTATTATTGGCAGAACAGAGAACTTCCAATTGCATTTCCCAGTCCCCAGATGAAATGAGGGGCTGTACTTCGACCTCAGCCGAAATAACTATTGGCAACAGGTGCATGTTACATATATCAATATGCTTTATGTAGACCTGTATCAATGCATTATTTTCTGGATGAAGACAAGCAGAACCACAGCTGATGGGATATAAGAAAGTGGTGAAGCTGTAACCCCACTTCTCCATATTTGGCAGGAAAAAAAACCTGTGTAGGGATTTGAGCATCCCACAGCAGTGACCGGGGAAGGTCGCTGGGAACCACAGGCTGGGATGCTGCACGGTTTCACCGCCGCCAGCCTGCGGGCACTGCTGGGAGAACATGAATTTTGGAAGAGCCTCACTCACTTAAAGAATAATGTAACCTGCCAGGCACTTAACGCAGCCAGAGAAATGGAACTGCCAGCTGGAGCCCAGCCGGGTGGAACCGCCCAAGCCAGAGGGCTCCAGGGACAGGGAATGAGCTTGGGGATGAGGCGGGAGCTGCCACCGTGGGGTGTTTCCCTGTGTGGGTGTGCAGAGGCTCGGGAAACAGGGGGAGATGGGGAGGTGGGATCGCTCACTTCCAGTGCCTAAAGGGGCCCCAGGAGAACTGGAGAGGGTTGTGGGACAAGGGATGGAGGGACAGGGCACAGGGAATGGCTTCCCACTGTCAGAGGGCAGGGAGAGATGGGATATGGGGAAGGAATTGTTGGCTGGGAGGGGGGGGAAGCCCTGGCACAGGTTGCCCAGAGAAGCTGTGGCTGCCCCATCCCTGGAAGTGTCCAAGGCCAGGGTGGAGCAACCTGGGATGGTGGAAGGTATCCCTGCCCAGGGCCGGGGGTGGAATGAGATGAGGTTTAAGGTCCCTTTCCACCCAATCCATTCTGTGATCTGGGAATGTGGCTTAAATCATGCAATCACAGAATCCTTCAGGTTGGAAAAGCCCTCTAAAATCATGGAGTCCGACCAGGGAGTCTGAGCTCTGCCAAGGCCACCACTGACCCATGTCCCCAAGTGCCACACCTACACATCTCTTAAATGCCTCCAGGGATGGGGACTCCACCACTGCCCTGGGCAGCTGTACCAGGGCTGTGGTGGTGAAGAAATTCCATGAAGAAATGTTTCCCAATGTCCAACCTTCCCCTCCCCTGGCCCAGCTGGAGGCCGTTCCCTCTCCTCCTGTCCCTTGTTCCCTGGGAGCAGAGCCCGACCCCCCCCCTTGGCTCCCCCCTCCTGTCAGGGAGTTGCAGAGCCAGAAGGTCCCCCCTGAGCCTCCTTTTCTCCAGGCTGAGCCCCCCCAGCTCCCTCAGCCTCTCCTCATCAGACCTGTGCTCTAAATACACCACATGGGACATCCCGGTGTTCCCGACCCCGCTCCAGGCGCTGGGAGAGGGGGCACAAAACCGGTGGCACCAGGACAGTCCCATTCCCCAACACCATCACCACACCCACTGCGTGAACACCCCCAAACGCTCTGCCTGTGCCCCGGGCTGGCAGAGGGGAAAAGGTGCCCACGAAGAACGTTGTGCAGCTGGAAGCGGTGGAGAGGCTGCACCCTCCGCTCTGCTCCATCTGGCAGCTGGTTACCCCCGGCAGCAAGCCCTGGGAAGGGTTTGCACCGTGATCACACACACACAGAGGCTCTCCCTGCCAGCCCCCTGCCCCTCCTCGTGCCTAATCGACCCCACATGTTAACGAGCAGACAAGCAAAGCCAACCTGCGCCCCTCCTGCGGCCGCCCCGCTTTGCCCGAAGGAGCCCGGCAGGAGCGCTCCTGGAGGAAGGACAGCTCAGCCTCTCCCTGCTCCCTCCTGTGCTTTGGTTCTTGGGCAGAAACGTCCCAAAGCTGCTGCTCCAGGTGCCGGGAGCAGCCGCTGGGAGATCTGGGCTGGCTCGGGACGGGTTTGGATCCAGGGGTGTTGCAGCCGGGCTGGGAGCGCAGGCATTTAGGAGCAGAGCCAGTTGTGCTGTTTGCAATTAAAGCAGCCCAGCCCCTTCCAGTGCAAGGCTTTGCTTCTCACCCCTGGACCTCAGCGAGCTTCAAAACCCTCGGCTGGAATTCTTTGGCACTGGCTGAGTTTTCCCCCCAGTCCTCTCCGAGAGGGTCGCTGGGAAGGAGCCGCTGCCCGGGCGGGGAGCAGAGCTGAGGAGGGGGATGCGTGGCTGGAAATTCAGGAGGTGAAATCACCCCTGTTACCACCCTGTGCTACGTTTCACCTAGAAAACACCAAGCCTCATACAACCCATCCCAATCCACGCTGTATATCCGTAAATCCCAGTGAGTTGCTGCAGCCTGGGAAGAGTCCTGGGATGGTCACAGCCACCCGGCCACCAGCGCAAAGGCAACAACCACCATGAAAAATGCACTTTATAATCCCTCTGGAGGGGATTAAGCTGTGATGAATGCAGAAATGAAGACGTTTTATGGCCACCAAGGGGCCGAGCAAGGGAGGAGACACCAGCAAAAGGACCTAGGCAGGAATGAGAGGGGAAAAAACAGGAACTAGAGCGTTTTGGGAAGTAAAAGGGATAACTTTCATTTAGGGAACCTGACACTGTTTCTCCCAGCAAGTTTTCAATTACACAGTGGGTAATGGAAAATCCTGCAATAATTATGTCCATGTTGTAATGTTATGGAAAACACTGTAATGAGGTTAGGGCTGTGCTGGGCTCCTCTGCCCGCCCCATGTGCCCGCTCCCTTCAGGCCTCTCCCACTCCCCGTAAAGATTCCAGAGCCTGGGAACCCTCCCGGTGCCCCAAACCCCACCATGTGGTGGGGGAGGGCCGTGGGTCTCTCCCACTGTGAGCATGAGCTGGAGGGGGTCAGTGAAGGTCTCGGGGCGCGGTGGCTCCGACGGAGCCTTCCCAACCCTCTAATCCCCTTCAGCATCACCATCTCCACCAGCGAGATTTTTCCTGGAGGTATTTATGGCTCTCTCCATGTTGCTTCCCCTGTCCCACTGAATATTGCATGTGCTGTCGTTCCCCGAGGACCGATAGTCTGAGGAAAGCTGGTCCTTCGCAGGCTTTTCTGGGGCTGCCAAATGGCACCTCTGCCCTTCCCCCGGCGTGGTTAGACCCGTGCTTTTACCACTGCTTATGTTTGCAGGCACTTCGGGGTGCCACCAGCAGCTGAAACCCGCCAAGGAGTCAAGCTCAGGCGTTACAGCCTCTCTGGGGGCTGCAGAGGAAACAAAAGCAGCACCTTCGCTCTCCGCGAGGACACGCAGTGGAGCTCGGCGGAGTCGGGTGGTGGCAGAGCCACCCACGAGGGTCTGAGTCACCCAGGAGGGTCCAAGTCACCCATGAGGTGTCTGAGCCACCCACAGGGGGCTGAGTCACCCACCCCCTTTATTCCCATGGCCCGTGTCGTGGGGCATTTGGAGCCACCCGACCCCTTTATTCCCATCCCTCTTGCCGTGGGGCATTTGGAGCCACCCGACCCCTTTATTCCCATCCCTCTTGCCGTGGGGCACTTGGAGCCACCCGACCCAATTATTCCCACCCCCCTTGCCGTGGGGCATTTGGCTGCAGATCCCGACCCAGACGCAGCAAGAAACAAGGAGTAAAAGCTAAAAACAGGGTAAAAAAAAAAAGGAAGAAACAGAGAAGGGAGGAGGAGTGCAGGTCCAAAGGGAAGGTGGGAATCTGTGCCATGAGGCAGAGGCCTTCCAAACCTCTGTTCCTCACAAAAGTGCTTATAGGGATTGTTATACTTAATTTATGTAGATCTGCGCTTGCACTAAAAGAACTTGGGAACTAATTAAATAGCAACTAAGAACAGCCTCAGCCTTGGATCTCACCCAGAGCGAAGCAATTCCTGGGAATCCTGGACCGAGAGGGAACTCAGCTGTCAGAATGCTGCTTAATCTTCCTGGAAAAGATATGAAATTCGGGATGATTTTCTGGAGAAAAGGGAAACAAATCAGCTCACACACCCCGGAGTTGTCCCAAGGCAACACTGCAAACTCTTCTGGCATCAGTGGGCCCAGGGGAAAGGCATCATCTGATGAGCAATGATTTTTGACACTATGTTGAGTAGAAAACTTGGATCCAGTCTCCAAGTGACTGTGTCTAGATGAAATCCAGGGGGAAAAAAAAGAAAAAGAAGGTGCCATTTGGGAGAGCACTTTGCTAACCCTGCTAAGGGGGGGGCTGAGCAATTACACACACGGCTCTAATAGGCAGGAAAATAATTAACACTCCGCCACGGGCTCAAGTGGGGACTTTATGAGTCCTGATGAAGCCGAGCTCCCACAGGAGTACCAGGGTGGGGTTTTTTCACTCTTTCGAGACTGTTTTATGATCTCACACACAGCTATTGAATGGTTCCATCTATGGATTTAGATGAGCTGCCCAAACAGCAGTGAATGAGTCGACCCTTGTGCCCTGTGAGGGCAGAGCTCCAACACACCAAGCCGTGCACCCGGATCACCCACCCCCTTCCCGGGATACTTCCCATCTGATGCTTTCCTAAAGTTATCCTGTCTTTGCCAAACACTGCAAGGAGCTTTTCTAGGTTAATCATGCTCGGAGCCTGCACAGGCAGGTGTAAGGAAAGAGCAGAGAAATCCTGCAGTGTTGTTCTAACAAAACACACAATAAATACTACGGGAAGCATCCCATACATCCTGCCTGGGGGGAATTCACCCCTCCTGACCTCAGCCGTCTGAAAATCAGCCGTGCTCTGGGCTCTCCTGAGAGCTAAGGGGGAAAGTCAGTGATTCCACCCATCTGATCCCAAAACAGCTGCGTGAGGAGAAGGGGATTCCTTCCTTTCCGCAGACGCCGGTTCCTTCTCCTGTGTCCGGCGCCGGAGCTGAGATGCCCCAGATGAGACGCTCAGCTCTCGGGGGGCCGATGCCACTTGGAACCAATCAGAGTTTTGACAGTGCCCTGAGTATCTCTGGCCCGTGCCAGGTCACATCCAAGCTGTCCTGTCTCATTCCCTGCCCTCCTTGGCGTGCCAGAGAGGAGAGCTGACAGCACTCGCGTGCAGGAACAGGCTCCGGCTGCAGCTCCTGTCCTTGCCTGCCCTCGTGCTGAGCAGCTGATACTCCGTGTTGTAGCTGCTCTGGGTGATGCTCCTCTCCCTTGAACCAGGCAAGAGCGAGGAGATGGTCCCTGGAGGTCCAAAGCTGTTCGGCTTCTCCCCGGGAGCAGCGCGGCGGGATGAGGGCAGGGAAAGGTAAAGGCACCCGTTGTTTGCAAAGTCTCTGCCACAGCGGGTCTGACCCCGTGGGATCAACAGAAGACTTTGTTTTCTTTATCCCTTCCAGTAATTAATCAATTTTACTGCTAAACAAAGCTGACTCTTCGGAGGGGAGGGCTCCTATTTTAAATCTTGCTTCGGAGGAAGCTGTAGATGATCTTAACCAGACGTGTCTTCTCAAAGGGATGCAGTTGCTACTGCTCTGGCTGAGCGCTCTGGAAGATCATGGAATCATGGACTATCCTGACCTGGGAGGGACTCCCAAGGATCACTGAGTCCAAGTCCTGGTCCTGCACAGACACCCCAACAATCCCACCCTGTCCCTCACAGCGTTGCCCAAACCCTCCTGGAGCTCTGGCAGCCTTGGGGCTGTGCCCACTGCCCTGGGGAGCCTGGTCAGTGCCAACCAGCCTCTGGGGGAAGAACCTTTCCTGAGATCCAACCTGACCCTGCCCTGACACAGCTCCAGTCCTTCCCTGGGGCCTGTCCCTGCTCCCCCCAGAGCAGAGATTGGAGCTGCCCCTAGGGAGGAGCTGCAGCCCCCACTGAGCTCTGCCCTCAGTCTCTTCTCCAGGCTGAACAAGCCAAGTGCCCTCAGCTGCTCCTCATATGGCCCCTCCTGACCCTTCACCATCTTCATGCCCTTTCTTTGGATGCTTTCTGGGGTCTGAGATCAAACAGCACTTGGAGAATTCACTTTCCTACATCATTTTCCTCTCCAAAGATGCTGTTACCTGATTCCTAACGATCTGAAGGACTTACACTCATATTCCCAGCTCTTCCCACCGGCAGAGCTCACGCAGGAAGATCACATCCATCTCTCCTGGATGACAGAATGCTCCTGAGGCAGAAGGGGCTCAGAAAGCACCTCCCAGAAGTTCCATCACCTCACCATAAGGACTGTGACACCTCGGTGGCTTCGGTGCTACTTTAAGCACCTCTCAAGTGTTGGCGAGACCCAAAGCTCCTGGCTGAGCTCTCCTGCTGTGCCCAGTCTGCAGCTGGGGTGGATATTGATTTTTGGGGCCCGTTAGCACGTTGTGCTCCTCCTGGTTATCACCACGAGCTCTTTGTGGCTGCGAGTGGACAAGAGTTAATTTAGTCTGTGCTCATGTCCAGCCCTTTTCTTTGCAGTTCCAGGGGCAAACCCTGTATTTTCATCCCACCTGGAAGAATTCTCCTTGGCTCCGTGAGCAGAAGCTCCAGATCCAAGTTTATGAAGGTTTTCTCTTCGTAGTGGACGTAGAGTTCATTTGCAACATCCAGCTGGAAACCCAGTGGTAACGTGCAATAGTGGCATCCAAGGCATCGCTCCTGGTTTTTAATGGAATTTGCCTGTAAACAGACATAAATAAGCACCAGCTTCAAGGCAGGAGAAAAGATTTGGTGGCTCTGTCCTGGGCAAACCTTATGCAACAGTAAAAAAAAACCCCAGAGCCTGTTTCCAGCGAGTCCTCATGAACATTTTACAGGAGAAACTGCCTGGGTATAAAAAGAAGTGACTCAGTGAAACTGGTAACGTTGAACACAAGTTGGTTTTGATCCAAAGCCAAAAAATGCTTTATTTATTTGAAATGTAAACTTTTCCTTTATCAGCTGCCTGGCTCAGGGGTTACTCAGGGCAAAAAGGTTGCTCAGCACAGAGTTTTGAAAAATCCTGGGAAGCAGAGAAAGCAGCAAGGAAGACACAGAAAACCTCTTGGCTGATTTATGGAGAGGAGGGTGGGAAAGAGGCCTCCCATCCCTTGGGAAAGCATTCCTGGAGCTGCCTTTGCTGGAGACTTGTTGCTGCAACGAGATGAGCGGCACAGACCGCGCTGGAACCACCAGCATCGCTCCCACCCCGCCGAGCACAGCTCTGATGGTCCTTTCTGCTTCCAGCCCAGCCTGGGATCTCCAACTGGTGAGCACAAAGATCCCAACAGCATCCCGTGCTGGCTCCCCTTGGAGCACTGTGGGATTCCCACTCGTTTTGGGTCACCCCATCCCGGCTCCGGCTGTGGTGGTGGGGACAGAGACGGTGCTGGGTGGACCTGGTGATGCTTGTTCTGGTTTATCCTGGGATTTCTGGCCGTGGGAAAGGTCTTGCAGCCTGGCTTGGTGGGAGCAGGGGAGGCTGAGATGCTGCTGGAGCTGCCCAGGAGCATCTTTGTGCAGTTTTATTATGGGATTTGGAGAAGCCAGTGGGAAATCCCTGGGTCTGCCTTTGCCATTCAATGCCTGAGGGACCCCCTGGCCTTGGCTGCTCAACCCACCACCTCCAGGTGGGATACAGGGGGATTTGGGAGCGTGGGTGACGTTGGGAAGGTGGGGAAAGGAGGGATGGGGGTAAAGAGAATGGGAAGCCTGTGGGTTCACATGTGTGTGCACAGCTTAGGGATGGGAAGGGAATTGATGGTGGGAAAGTGGCAGAATTAACTGGTTGCATCAAGAACTGATCGATGGGGAAGGAGATTCACAGGCAGGAAAATGCCACAGGCGTGACCAGAGGGAGGAAAAAAAAACCCAGAGAGAAAAAGGGAGGAGGTGCCACTGAGCTCTGAAGACTTAATTGGGTTAATTCTTCCAGCACGTGGGGCCCCGGCACGGAGCAAGGAGGAAGGAAAAAAAATCTGTTTATGGGGAAGAAAATAAAAAGCAACGTTTCAACTCTTGGGCTTCTTCTGAAATGAAGATGCTTGAAGTGTTTTCACTGACACCAGAGAGTGAGACCTTCCCCAGGCATCGACCGGCGGCACAGACATGCTTGGGAACGGCGGAGATTTATATTGCAGCCTCTCCTCTGGCCTTTTTCAACTCCACCCAGAGGAGAGACGAGTTCAAGACAGCGTGAAAAGGCATCTGGAGACTCATTGAGTAGTTGGGTGGTCCCACTTGGAGCAGCAGAGACACAGCAGAGCTTCCCTGGGCTCCGGGCCTGGCAGGGATAACAAAGCCCAGAGCCGCAGGCACCTGAGCCGGGCGGAAAAACCTCCCCGGAGTTCTAGGAGGGTGCAAGAAGTGGAGGCTTTTTGGCAGCCCCTGACCCCCAGAGCTGCTGGGTTCCAGCAGAGCCACGACCCCAAAGCATCTCAGTTTGGAACAAGCTTTTGGGAGTGTTTTTTTTTTTTTGACGCTCGGGGAATTTGAGTCGGTTCGAGGAAGGGACCGGGACAACTCAGAAAAGTTCCTTAAAGCAGCACTGCTAAAAAAAGCCCCTTCAGAGCCCAGAAGGCCCCAGCACTGATGAGACACGAGGACATCAGGTTGATCCTGGTGAAGCCATAGCCCTGTTTTTGAGGACAGACCACACCCCAAATGCAACATCCACCCGCAGATGGGACCTACTGGGGACGGGTTTGCTGGGGGGATGCCAGAGCCCCCCACCCCAGCACCTCTCAGGGCTGTGGCACTGACACCCCCACCCCCTGCACAAATCCTCAGTGAGTTTCTTGGAGAAACAGCTGGAAATGTTCCAGCAGCAAAGGTATCCATCTCCAGGAAACCTCTTGCTTACACCGGCTGGTGAATAATGCAGAGAGAGGAGAAAGTGTCGTGGGGCAGTTCATAAAGCTGAGGCTGTTCTTGGTGGCCAGGAGAAGAAAATATGAGGGGGAGGGACAGGTAAAGTCAATAAATAGTGGAGTAAGTGCATCATTTGGGAAAGGTCTGGCACTGCTGCTGCTGGCTGGGGCACAGGGAGCACAGTTAAAGTCCCCCCAGGGCAGAGCACAGCCAGCCCTGTCCTTGGACCTCTCCAACACCCCATTTGTCTCTCGTGCCACAGTTCTCCCTCCCTCCTGAAGCTGGGATTTGCCCATCAGCTGCAGAGGTGCAGGATGGAGAGGGCAGGTCCTCCCTCCATCCCCTCATCCCTCCCTGCTCGGGTTTGGCTCTCGGGGCAGTGAATTTTGTCTTTACAGCTCCTGTTGTAGGGAAGTGGTGGGATTTGAGGGGTTTGAGGGGTCAGATGAGGGGGGTGTGTGTAGGAAATTAAGGCAGAGACCCCCTCCCCGCACCAGCGTCCCTGAAGGTGCAGGATCCAGCCAGTGTGTACGAGGAGGTCAGAGCTGGGGTCCTGTACCCATCCCCTACACACCCACAGGTAACAGCAGGTTAAGGGTTAAATTCCTGATTTACACCTCAACCCGATGCAGAACCACAGTGAAAAATCAGTGTTTAAAAGCACTTTAAAGGGCTTGGCTGCTGCTTTTTTAATGAGATGCTCAGCAGAGCAACCTTTGAGGCAGCCCCTGGGGTGAAGCCTGGGGGGGAATGTGGATGCCTCCTCCATCAGAGCAACCCTCCCACAGCCCCCGGAATCTCCCCTGGGTGTGTTACGCGTGGAATCACAGAACCATGGAATGATCTGGGTTGGGAGGGACCCTAAAGTTCATTCCACCCTCTGCCATGGGCAGGGACACCTTCCACCAGCCCAGGTTGCTCCAAGCCCTGTCCAACCTGGCCTTGGACACTTCCAGGGATGGGGCAGCCACAGCTTCTCTGGGTAACCTGTGCCAGGGCCTCCCCACCTTCACAGCCAGGAATTCCTTCCCAACATCCCATCTAACCCTGCCCTGTGGCAGTGGGAAGCCATTCCCCCTTGTCCTGTACCTCCATTCCTTGTCCCAAGTCCCTCTCCAGCTCTCCTGGAGCCCCTTTAGGCACTGGAAGGCTCGTGGTTTCTTCGTGGATTCCTCAATCCCTCGTGGTTTCCAGACCACCCCAGGGCTCTGCCATCTCCCTGAAGCAGCTCCCAAAGTTGAGTGTTGAACTAAAACCAGCAAAAACTTGTTCTCACTACAAATCAATGTTTAAACTCTGCATTTTGGGGGCTGTGCCTGTTTTCCCTTCCTTAATGCCCCACTGGGCTTCCTCCCTGTGTGCCCACAGCAATGACAATTAACTCACCTGTTTCCTCTCTAATTGTAATTATCTGATAAACTGCAAAACACTGTGTAACACGCCCCAAAATCAGGTGTTTAACATTTCCTCCTGATCCCTCTCCCCCGAGGTTTCCTGAAGCCACACCTGCAGCAGGTCACCCACCCCAGGGGATCAGGGCACGGAGTCGCTTTGGCGGCTGAAGGTTTGCAAACCTTCCAAAACCAAAAATATTGGAGAGTTGGCTCCCAGCCATAACTTCTAAACTCTCCCATCCTCGGGCTAAACATTTGCTCTCGTTGCCTTTTTTTTTTTTTTTCCTTTTTCCTCTTCCAAGGTTTTTTTTTTTTTGCTGCTATTTAAAACCCTCGACTTGTTTGCTTTTGTTACCGTGATCGGATTCCTGGGCCGGGGAGTTGGGAATGGCTGGTGCAGCCTCGGGAACATCAAATACCTCTGCTGGTTCCCCTCGGGGCTCTGCTGGTGTGTCCTTGCCCTTCTGAGATCTGAATTTCTCTGGGAAAGGGTGTTTTTCTTTTCCCCCTGATATTTTGACGGAGCAGTTTGAGCAGAGCAGGGTGAACCGATCCCCCAAATTGCATTTGCGGATTATTCTGCTCAGGCAAACATGGAATTTTCTTATTTTTTAATTTATTTTTTTTTTTTGTCCCAAGTTCGTATTTCTCCTCGGGCAGGAAAAAACCTGCAGTTCATTTCTTGGCCTGCTTGAATGCTCAAGTTATTTATTCTGTGTCAGCCCCCACTGGTTTGTCCCTCGTGCTGAGGCCCCTTTGCGCGATTCCCCGGTGGAATCTGCACACCCACTCGTGGGGCTGGAGGGGTCTCTGGTTTTCCTGGAGAGTTTGGGAGGCTGTTGGCCTTGGCTGAGGGGGTTTGGAGGTCAAGGACTGGGACTTGCAAGGCCCAGCTCTGCTCCCATCACCTTCAGGTACCTCTGCCCTGGAAACAGGCTGGGAGAGCTGGGGGTGTGCAGCCTGCAGAAGGCTCTGGGGACACCTTGGAGCCCCTTCCAGGGCCTAAAGGGGGCTTATAAAAAAGGAGGGAGAGGGACTTTTTATATGGACAAAGGAGAATGGTTTTACACTGAGAGAGAGTAGGTTTAGGTTGGATATCAGGGAAAAATTCTTCCCCGCAAGCATGGCAAGGCCCTGGCACAGGTTGCCCAGGGCAGGGGGTTGGAGTACAGGGGCTTTAAGGTCCTTTCCAACCCAAACCATCCTGGGATTCTGTGATTAAAACCTCCTGTCAGCAGCAGGGGACAGTGAGGAATCAGGGATCAGGTGCAGCCACAGCCAAGGCCGGTGCTGCTCCATGCCCACACCGAGGAGAGCTCAAACACAGGGATAAGAGACACGGAAAAAAGGGATTGAAAGATGGAAACGCTGCCTGCGTTGTGAGTGCCAGGTCTGGGTTTAGAGGGGAGGAAAACCATGTGATGACCACCCCAGTGAGAGCCAGCCCAGCAGCCCTGCCCAGCTCCAGCCCCAGAATGAACAAACCAGCTCGGAACTTTATATTAATTTTATTCACATTCCCAGAGGAAAGCATCGGTGGAGCGCAAGGGCATGGCTAGTGTTGAAAAAGCTCAAGTATTTGGTTTAAAACAGGCAAACGTTCCCGAGGCTGAGCCGAGCCTTGCTCCCTTCCCCTGCACGTGTTTCCAGTTCAAGTAACAGGAATCTCCAAAATAAGCTGGCTCATCACATGATGGAAGGGATGTCAGAAACTTTAAAGCTCTCTGTGGTATAAAATCCCTAAGCAGGCCATGAAAGTAGCAGGCAGGAAATCTTGTCCAGCTGAACGAGCTTATCCCTGGGCTCAGCGGTGGGTTTTTCCCTCTGGATGCAGAGTTTTCCTGTTCAGTGTCCAACCTTAATGGGATTCATTACCCAGAGCTGGAATTTGCTGCTACTGGATTACAAGGATGATCACGGGTGATGGCACAGAAAAATTCCTGCAGGACTCCAGATCGAGGAGAAGAAGAGAAAAGGAAGGGAAAAAAATGGATTGCTTTGGGTTTGAAAAAAAAAAAAAAACAGGGATGCAGGAAGAAAAACAGAGCCACCCGGAGAACTGAAACTTCCCAATTTCTCTGCTGACCTCCAGGAATTTGTTACAGCTCTGGGTGGCTTCTGAGGACTATATTTGTATTTCTAACCGGCCCCTGGGTTCAGCTGGGCCAACAAATTGGTTCCTGCCGACATCCAGCAGACCCCAAATCCTCCCAGTCCCAGCTGGAATGAACCAGCCTCAGCTTTGTTCCCTGCAGAGCCACAACTTTTGGCTCTTTTTTTTTTTTCGCTTCAAAGTGCACGTTTGGAATTAGACAACAAGGCATCAGACAAAGCAAAGGCATCTGCAGAGCCCTGGCCTGGAGCAGGGCTGGGAACAGGCCTGGAGCAGAGTCTGGCAGCAGGAACAACTCACCGGGACACACGGGAAAGGAACAGCATCAGCAACCCGCGAATTCCTAAGTTACGGGGCTAAAAAGTGAGGCGGTTTAGTTCTTTTTTTTTCTGTCTTGTAAATATTAGTGAGTTCTTCAATCTTTTTGCCCCGTGAAATCGCTGGATTTTATTGGAATACAGCTATATTTGGGAAAGGAGTGGGTAATAGATGTGTGCACATTCTTGCTTGCTCTGCAAAGACAATTATCAGATTACAAAAAAAGGCACAAGAAGCACATTCCTCCTTCTTCCAGCCCTAAAAGGTTCCTCCTTCCCCCCCGCTGAAAGCACTGTGCTGGCTGTCACTGAACAACCTCCAAGAACACATTTTCCTCTTTGATCCAGCTGGCTTGGAAGCCCCAAGGATTAAAGATTTCTCTTCTGTTTGAATAATTTCACTGACTAGAATCTCATTGCTTGTTTAACCGATTCTCTTCATCCTCCATCTATATATAGTAAAAAGAAATGAAATTAATATTGTATTTTGGTTCAGTGCTGGAGGCAATCTGCTGTCCCCCAGCTCAGGTTCCCAAAGGGAGGAGGAGAAACAGAAAATCTGGCAGGACCTGCTTGTTGGGAACAAGAGAGAGGCAAAATTGCACTCAACCCACCTGGCTGGGTGTCACAGAGAGGGAAACTGGAGCAAGGAAAGGCTCAGGGTTATTTAGCAAGTCAGTGGAGAGCCAGGAATAAAACAGTCCAGCTCTGGATCCTCTGCTCCACTTGTCAAGAAATGATTTTGCTCTGCCCAGGAGGCGAGTTCTGTCTGAGCCCAGGACATGCCACTTACAATTCAAGTCTTCGTGTTGATGCTGGATGTGCAGAGCAGGATAAAGGAATGGGACTCTTTGGTGAATATCCTGGTTAGCAAGACTAAAAATGTATTTTAATAAATTAAGCTCATCTCTTGCCTAGTCCTTACCACTGCAGTGAATTTCTCTCCTGCAGCTGCCTGGCTGATATTTAACGTTTCAGTTATTAAATATCCCACCTACCCCATGTCTTCCCTGTGAAGGCTTAAACTCCTTAACATCCTATAAAAAATAAAGTATGGAAACAAACTGCTCTAAATGATTATTCCAGGACTGAGTGGCTTCAGTGGGGTGGATGCTGCTCTATTTACAATTTTAAGGAACTTCCTCCTTCAGGCAAGTCACCGGGACCTTCCCAGCAGCTGAAGGTTGGACAAAGGACGTGGGGGATGAGGGAAGGTCCAAGTGCATTCCTTGTGTCACCACGTGGCCATGCACAGTGTGTTCCCCCTGTTCCCAATGGCTCTGGGGAAGCAACACTGTTGGCAGAGATGCCTGGGGAGTTTGAGGTGCCTACGGATGGATCATGCCATCATGCAGTGCCCTGAGGAATTCCCACAGCCCTGGCAGAGGTAAACACACCTCTGGCTCTTGGAAGGGCTCCCACATGCGGGATTCAGCCTGGCAGCTCTGGAGGAATGGCTGTGAGGGCTGTCTGAGCAAAGGTGGTCCTGGACAAACTCCAGAACAGCCAAATATCTCAGAGAGAGCCTCCAGAGGGGAACCAGGAGCTGCTGTGCTGCCAGGCAGGGGCGGGAACACCGAGGTGCTCACCCTGTCTCCCAAGGTTCCCATGGGGAGAGGACAGCTCGGGAAGGAATGGTGTGGAAACCCCATCCAGGATGTCACAGTCCCAGGGGCATGTTCCTAAAACTGGCTCTGTTCCTCCTCTGGCTCTGAGCAGAGCAGGAAACCCTCGTGCTCCCCTCCCACCAGGAGAGCACAGGCTGCCTGCACAGGGACACAGGCTGGGCTCCCTCCCTGATGCTCCTCAGCTCTTTTGGGAAGTGATTCCCACCCCATTTCACTCTCTGTTTAAACCCTGATTCCTCTCCAATCCCACCTCCCTGGACGTGTGCTCTGCCTGCCTCACTCCTGGACAGGCAGAGGAGCTGCTGCCCTGCCCCACAGGAGCCTCCAAAGTGCACCTCGAGGGGAGAAGGGCCAAAGCACTCCACACCCATCAGTTTGGACTGTCCGAAAGAAAAGCCACTTGTTCCTAGGAAATCTGTTTACACACACACACACTGTGGCCACTGCTGGGTTTCCAGCTCCTATTCCCAGCTTTTGGCTGACGGTGCAGAGGACAAGAACAAGCCCACCCAGTCCCCAAGTGCTTTTGCTTGTGCCCTTTTGCCAGAAAATGTTCCTGGCCCAGAGGGCAGCTGCACAAAAGCACTGAGGGAGAACTGCAGCTAAAACATTTATCTCTGTCTCCCCTGGGAGGTGCCTTTATGGGATCTTCTCCTCCCCAAAGCCCACCTGCACAGGTCCTGGTGATCTAAACGAAGGGTTCTGCTTGCTGGCAGAAGCAATGCCTGATGGAAACCCTCTGCCCACACTCCCTTCCTGCCGTGGCTTAAGCCAAGGGGATCAGAAGCACCAGGATCAGTAGGAGACACTGGAATTTAACAGTCCTGAAAAGGTCAGCTCCTGAGTCACAGCAGTGAAGGATACGGGGGAGTTGCTTCAAGTGCATCTTTTTCCTCCTCCCTCACTCTCTCTTTTACACACACAGAACATGTTGAACTCGCTGGTGATCACTCAGTCTCTCTTTCAGGCACTATCACAGAGTCAGTTTTACTCCAAGCTTTCCTCCTGCTCCTGCAGCTCCACCAATGCTACCCTGGATTCCCCTTAGAACCGGAGGTTTCTTCTCCATCTCCAAAAGAGATTGATATATCAAAACCAAATTCAATTACAAAATATAATAATAATCCTCTTCTTGGAAGTGAAGCTGCCCCATATTCCAGACTGTGGCAGGATTTTTTTTTTTATAACCTCAAAATGTTTTGACTAAGTTCTACTTAAAATACATCCGGGTCCCGAAATCCGCCCGGCTCGGCACGTCGGGATGCTCGCAGCTGAAGGCCCATTCCCCGTGAATTCCCTGTGGGATGTGCCCAAAGGGGCTCTTCTCAGTTGTCTTCTGCAGATTTGAACATGAGGATGGCGTTGTAGATCTTCAGGGCAGGGCCCAGCTTGATGCTGAGGATTTTAACGATGTCGTTCTGCTTGAGGAGCAGGAAGGCCTCGCCGTCGATCTGCTGGAGGTTGGGACACAACAAAAACAGGGATTAACCAGCAAGGGACAGGCAGGATTCCCACTTCTGCTCACTCCCTAGTTCTGGCACCCACACCCTGGGATGTTCCCAGACATGCTGCCCTTTCCAAGGATCACAGACCTCATCTCGTTTTCCTGTGAATGGAGAAGCCTCAGTGTGTGCTCATGGAGAAACCACGAGGTGCTTCTTCAACAGGATTTAGAGGCACTAGAATTGCTTTAAAAAGCCATAAATCCTACAGCCTATTCACAATCTGTGGCCAGAAATTAGATCAGAAAATCCAGAATGCCAATCTATCCAAGAATTAACATATTACCCTGATCCAGGACTGTCCCTGCACAGGCTCCTCCACCACCCCTGTTAAGCTGTTCAGGGTAAAAATTAAAGGCAAACACCCTTTTTTTTTGGTCAGCTCTGCTAAAAACCTCCCAGATGAGAACAATCCGTGAGATGTGAACATCTGGCTACTCCCACAACTGGGATGTTTTATGCCCCCAGACAACAAGTCTCTGTTTAAAGGAGAAACAGGAGGCTCTTGTGAAGTCCTTTTCAGTGGCACTAACTGGGCTTGCTCAGCCCAGGGCAAAAGAAACCGTGTGCTGGATAGACCAAGGCATGGTAAAGTCTGGAAAAATCCACCAGCAAGGAGATATTCAATTAGATGCAAATTAAGCAAGTGATTAACACCCTACCACGTGAAAATCCAGGATGCTCTAGGTAGCAGCGAGTGAAATCATGACACACTATTTTAAGAAGAGGTTAAAAATTTACTTGAGCAAGAACATCCAGGGAGACAACACAGATATAATTAATATAAACCCCGAGTGCTGCAGGGAAGAAGCCAAAGATTAATGGACACAGACAAACAATACGTGTCTCCCTAAGTTATTCCATTAAAGTCCATTTACAGGGACTGACAGTGTCTCCTCCTCTCACTTGATGCTCACCAGTGCAGCAGACAAGGAGGGACACTCAGCCCAGCCAGAACAACAGTTCTGCTATTTTTGCTGCCTTCCCAACTGGAATTTTTTCTGGATGTCAATGACTGGTGCAAGAGGAAACACTGAGTAAACCCGGGCAAATGTGTGATTGAAGGAAAGAGTGGGAGCCAGGAGATGTGGGTTCCCCACCTCTCACCACCCAAGAGACCCTCAGCAAGTTATTTAACCTCCCAGTTAAGTAACTGGGAGGAACTGGGAAGTTAATTCCTCCACTGGGAATGCCAGCAGTGCTCCCAGCCCACAGATGGCCACACAAAGTCCCTCAATCTTATTTTCAGGCTGCCCAGAGTCTACACTGCTGCAATGAACGTGTTAAAAATAGCTTGAAACAAATGGGGCCTGCTGTTTAAATTAAATAAAAGAGTCAAGAGGAGCAGAAAACTGCTGGAAAACAGTCCCACATTTCAAAATGCTTTGGAGCCCAATATTATTCCTATGCTTCATTTTCACTGCGTTGCCTCACACATGCTTATTTTAAACAGACCTGCCCTGAACTGGACCTAGAAACGAGTCTGTGCTTTATTATTCATTTCTTTGTTCCAGCTTATTTGGATGGTTTTTAAAATTCTGTGCACAATTTGTTCTCTTCATTCCCAACGTAAGCAGCAACTTATCCCTGTCCAGCCCCCCGCCAAGAGAAGTCTGCGAGGGATTTATTGCTCCTGGATGTGGAGCACCCGGAGGCTGATCCCGGCTAATGGACAGTGTGGGGGAGCTCAGCTCTCCTGTCACTCACACCTGTAACTCTGGCCAAGGCCAAACTGCTAAGAGAGGGTTTTAGTTTCAAACTGACCATTTGGTTGGAGCATGAGCTTGCAGAACAATGCAAGCTCCTCGGATTTGGCACAGGGAATCACACTTGGAGGCTGCAGGAAATCAGGGATTAAAATAGACCACGGCTGGTGACACTGTCAGAAACCAGAAAGGAGTGGCTGTTGTCTAAATTATGGCCAGAAGAAATAAAATAAAATACATGGAGAGTGGTTGGATTCATTACAAGATTCGCTTGCTACAGTTTATCTAGCATTCCTACCTCTAAATGCATCTTCCCTAGAAATCATGATGCACCTTTTACACTCAGCTACACTGAAAGATTGGTTCATTTGAATAAACTTCACTATTCCCAGTGCATTCAGTTAAAAGATTTGTCACACTGGGGACAGTGCTTTTTGCAAGCCTCCATTTCTTTTGCTCTCTATTTCGTGTGTGTCTGCATGTTTTTTAAAGCCAGGGGAAGGAAAGCACAGATACATAAATCCACAAAATGCACTGCAGCCTGACTGACCCTGAACAGGAGCCAGCTCTGGAGCAGTCAACTATCACAAACCTGCCCTTTCCAGTCGCTGCAGAGGAGCAGAGGAGGCACAGCCCTTCCCTGAGCTCTCACAGCCAGAGCAGGAGCTGCAACAGAGCCATGGAATGGGGTGGGTTGGAAGGGACCTTAAAGCTCATCTAATTCTACGCCTCTGCCATGGACAGGGACACCTTCCACCAACCCAGGTTGCTCCAACCCGGCCTTGGACACTTCCAGGAGTTCCAGGGGCAGCCACAGTTTCTGTGGACAACCTGTGCCAGGGCCTCCCCACCCTCACAGCCAGGAATTCCTTCCCAAGCTCCCATCTCTCCCTGCCCTCTGGCAGTGAGAAGCCATTCCCTGTGTCCTGTCCCTCCATCCCTTGTCCCCAGTCCCTCTCCAGCTCTCCTGGAGCCCCTTTAGGCCCTGCAAGGGGCTCTCAGCTCTCCCTGGAGCCTTCCCTTCTCAAGGGGAACCCCCCCAGCTCTCCCAGCCTGGCTCCAGAGCAGAGGGGCTCCAGCCCTGCAGCATCTCCGGGGCCTCCTCTGGACTCTCTCCAGCAGCTCCACGTCCTTGTGCTGTTGTTCCCAGGGCTGGAGGCAGCTCTGCAGGGGGGTCTCCCCTGAGGGGGGCAGAGCAGAGGGGCTGAATCCCCCCCTTCATGTCCTGCCCAGGCTGTGGGACGAGCCCAGGACAAGGTTCATCCGTGCAAATTTATTGGGGTTCATAAAGAGCCCCCAGGTACCACCCGCAATGGAAGTGGAAGCTTGGAAGGTCGACAGCCCTCATCTATGATCCATCCACCTGCCAAAAACCAGGACAGCCTTATCCCGTGCCTGTGGAGGACTCCCAGAAGCCGTGGTGAACACACCAGGAACAGGGAACAAGCCCAGCCCAGCCCGGGCAGCAGTGACCGGACACACCACAGGCAGGACACGCTCTGAATTCCCACCCTCTCCTTGTTCAAGGAAAGGTTCTCCTCCTGCTCTCACCCCATGGGGGAAGCCAGCAATTCCTGGGAAACCCTGTGCCTGCCAGGCTCCCCAGGAGCACATGTCCTCGTTAAGAGGCAGCAGATGAGATCCTCCCCACCCCACTCCAACAGGACATCTTTATAGTGGTGCCAAAGCCACGGCACAACGGTCCAAGACAGGATGTTCAGCATAAGCTCCCTGATTGGAACTGCAGGGGAAATTTAAAGCAGCAGGACGCAATTAGCCACGCTGGAATTCAGCCTCCTAAATGCCACAGGCTCTGGAGTGACACCGCTGAGCAGGTCTGTGCTCACAGCCCAGGGGCAGGGCACGCCGCACTTACCTCTTCCCTGAACACAGACGCTTGTTCTTTGCAGCCAGGTAAACGCTGGACAAAACTCACCACCTGGAATTCCGGGAAGGAAACACGGGCAATTAAAATGGGACACCGTGGAGCAAAAAGCTCCTATTTCTGTATGAGTTCTTCATGCAAAAATGTCTTAAAACTTTAATACTTAAAACTCTCCCATTAATGAAGGATATAATTCTGCTGCAACTCCCCTGCGTGTTCTGGTCACCAGCAATAACTGTCCCTCTTGCCATTTGACCATTTCTCTCCCTGCTTCTCCATTCCTCTAAAAGATCCTCACAAAATCAACACTATTTTTTCCAGATTAAAAGCCGTATATGGCTACACTACTTTAAGCCCATCCTCAACTTCACTTTCTCTACAGTATTGCTGGAAAGTAAATTTAGGATGAAAAAAGGATTTAGACAGTTTCCCAGGATGACATTGCCTGTGAGAGACAAGATAAACCAACTGAAAGAGCACTGCTGGTTTACCAACATCCAAAGGCAGGAGAGCTGGGAAGGAAAGGAGTTTGTTATTTTGGTTTTATTTAATCCCTGGTGGGTGCACAGGATCCATGGTACCAAGAGGATTAAACAAGTAAAAGTTAATTTTACATTTCACACTAGGGAAAACCTTTCTAAGCAGGGAATCTGTTAACATTTGGAATAATCTCCCTGGAGACCCGGGTTACATTATATAACACTCAGGAGTGCAAGGAGCAGCCGAGGATGAATTAATGTGTATTGTCTTCTCCAGCTGTAGCTCCACTGGTTCACAGAAGATTTGTATATTGAGGCATAATCAGATCAAACATCTCCTGCTAATTGGATGCTCCAGCTCTGTTTCATGAGGCACATCCACGTGAGCTGTTACAGATGTGACATCTCCTCCTGTACACAAACAAGCAGCTGGGAGGGGTCACTGTCACACACGAGCACCCCTTCAACTCGGGATTGTTGAATCGTGTCACCGCACCTCCAGCTGATCCCACCACTAGACTGGGAGTCATTCCCTCCCTCCGACCACGGGGCTCTCAGTGCCCTCCAGGTTTGCTCTCGCCTGGCAAGAGCAGCTCCAATTCCCGTGGTTTCTGTTATGCAACCTGAGAGCAGAGCATCCCCCTCAGTGCTCCATTTAAAGGGAACCCCTAAATTCCACACCTCCATCGGGCAGGGACTCCCAAGTTTTCTCCTGCAGAAGTGCAAATTCCTATCACAAACAAACGGCAAAACACCACTTTCCTTTCGAATCGTTCCCACCCCTTATAATTAAACCACAAATTTAAAATCCTTCTGCAGGGTCTGGTGCCTTCTAGAATTTAAGAGACAGTTGGGCCCCTCCGGGCAGGAGGCTCTTCAGTGTCTGGCACTGGAAGGCTGGCAGACAGCTCCAGGGAATGACCTGAGCTTGCCTTGCTCCCGTGTCCCTCCCTGCACAACTGCTGCTGGCTACTGTCACCAACACCAAGTGACAGACCTTTGATCTGTCCCAGGGGTCGTTTGTAAGGACACTGGGAGATCTTTGTGCCACAGGAGAGGCTTTTTAAACAAACAGGAGCCCTGGGCTTTACCAGGGCTGGAGAAAAGAGAGGAAAGGAAGATGCAAGAGGAGCAAAGAGGAGTGAAGGGCCTCATAAGGGGAGCCAGACCCCGGGTTCCACCGAGCCACAGTGACCTGCCTGGGCCATCACTGCTGGGCAGGAGCGTCCCCAGACCAAGATGTGGCAGTTGAGGGACAGGGGAGGCTCAGGAGCACCAGGGGAAATCAACCCAGGCCCCCAACAGTGGCAGGGAAGCCCTGAATGCAGGGAAAGGGTGAGGCTGGAAGGGCTCACGGTGAGGAACTGGGATCGGCTGGGAACACAGTGGGATCAAGGCTCTTCCTTTGAGAAAGTGAATGCCTGCCAGCCCTTCCTGCTCTTTTTTAAAGGGAATCCCTAAAATCCACATCTCCATCAGGCGGTGACTCCAAATTTTCTCCTGCAGAAGTGCGAACTCCTATTACAAACCAGTAAAAAACCAGTACTGTCCTTTCGTAAGGAATGGAGAAACTGGAGAAACAGATCCCTGCTGTAACCACCCCAATGCTCCCAGAGCTGTCTGCTGGAAGCTCTTACACTCCCAGTGCAGATTAGGAAAGGGAAAGGGGTAGAAAAAGAGCTGAAAACACCTCAGAAACTCCACGTGACCCGTCTGGAAGGTGCTGATGTGATCCCAGATGTGACGCACTGAGATCAGCACAGGATTTATATCCCTGGGTGGCAAATGCCTGTCTCACACTGCACCCCTGGAACAGCTCCTGCAGGACTGACACCCCTCCTGAGGCCACCAGAGACAAGCTGGGCTTAACTGGGATTTAAAAACCCAAAAGCACTTGGCACAGGGACAGTCCCCCTTCCCCCCCCAGGTATTAACATTGATGCAGGATTAACTAATGAACAATACAACTGCAGCACATCTTAATGTTCTTCTGTGAGTCAATATGCTGTGCTCTAAAAACATGACAGGAAGCTTTCAATAAATACCAAAGCTGCATTAAAGTAACTACTCTTGTTGCCTGCTCAGTGTTACCAGGAGTTTTTTTGCTGGAGGGCCCCTAAATGCTGCTGCTGCTGCTCTGCCATTTCAGCTGTTCTCAACCAGCAGAGAATTAAAGCAACATTTTTTTTTCCCTTAATGTGGGTTTTATAAAATAAAAACAGTTCTTTAGCCTGAAACCAAAGGAGAATTTTACACCCTTGTGTTTCAGATCAGCAAAATGGGCTCCTTTGTGCCAGCAGAGTTCAAAGCACGACCCAAAGGCAAATGTTTGCCCTGCAGGAAGATATTGGGAGCCCAAATGCCAACAGACCAAATGTACTCTGGACTCTCAAAAACACAGCAAGTCCTGCTGCTTTCATCTCCCAGACCTGAGGCTTCACTGCACTGCACATGCTGATCCTGCAAGTGCTCCGACGGAGCCCAAATTGATTCCTCTGGGAATTTGTGATGAGCATAATTTGCAAAACCAGACCCACTTGATTGAAATTCAAGGCAAAAACCTGTAATGACTTCAGCCAGTCCATTGTGGGGCTGCAACTGAGCTTTTTAATGTGCCAATCACAGTGCTACTGGCAGCCAAAACTTCCTCAGTTGTTTCAGGCTGCAGCACAGAGTTCAGGGCATTCCGGGTTGGAATCACTATACCCAGTGCCTTCCATCCATGTCCTGTGGTCCCCTGCTTACACTCATCTGTTATCAAACTAATACACCAGATAAATTTGCCCAGCAGTTGCTTTAAAGGTCAACTGCAAAGGACAAATTTTATTTGGCTTGGATCCTGGCACTGTACTTCCATGAACCAGCCTCCCTGTTTCATCCAAAAGAAAAGAGATTTTGATTATCATGTCAGAGGATTAACTGCTTCTGACTTTATTGATTTGCTAAAAGACCTTTTGGACAAATCATTGGAAGCTTTCTCAAAAGGACAGGAGCAGCAAATCTTTCGGAGAGATTTTTTTCCTCCTTGCTACGAACTTAGTTCAAACACATTTTTATTGAAAAGAAAGAAAGAAACAAACAGCAACAACAACAACAAAAAATAGAACAAAAAAAGGCCACAACAACCAAGTTTTAAAACAGCAACCCTAATTGCTCTATCCCCTTCCCAGCTGCTGTGGTTCCCATCTCCCACATCACTGCAATCCCACTAGACTCCCAGCAGTCCTCCAGCACGAAGAGCAAAGTCAAATTGGATTTATCTGATGTTAAGAGGCACTTGGGGGGAAATGCACTTTCTGCAAGTCTCTGAGGATCCTCTCAGCAGCAACACCTTACTCCTGCTTTGCAGATTCCCTGCATCCTTGCAAGCACAACACCACAGCACATTCCTCTTGGATTAAATGCCCTGCAATTAAGTGCCAGCATCCGAACTGTCACCACTTCCCAAGAGCAGAGAGAAATATTATTTACGCCCAAGGCATCGAGGCAAAAACCGACTACTCAGCACACAAAACACTCCGGGTTTCCACACACCACCTAATTACAGGAGACACCTCCAGAGCTGCAGAGACACATCCCCAGCTGCACAGATACCTCTGCCAGAAATCAGGTCAGGCTGTGGGCAGTTTTGTCCCAGGGGAATCAGGCAGGGAGACGCAGGAGGAGTGGGCATGCACAGTTTGGAATTCTCTGCAAGAAAGTGAATCAGCAGCAAAGCCATGGGAGAGGGGGAGGGAGATCAGAGAGAAGGGGGAATCTGCTGTCAGAAGGATGCTTCAGGCCTGAGGACTGAGAGATCAAGGGCTAAACAAACAAAGGGAGGGAGGCAGGGAATCCTATTGAAGCTGTGGATACCAGAGGGTTAACAGGGATCCTTCCCTGATAAAGGGACTTGGGTGCAACTTCCAGCTGAGTCAGCTGTGGCATATGCACAGCAACCAGAGGAGGAAAGGGAAGAAAATAAACATGCCTCCCAATTAGCACTCCAGAGGAGGAGAGGGCTGGCTTTCCTGCAGCCCAGGAGAGCAGAAGAACCGGGAACTCACCTCTTCCACAGTCCATTTGGCAACTTGTTTGGCCGTGAGGCCCGAGACCTCTGGCAAGAGCCTGCAGTGCTGCTCCCAGAAGAGATGGAGCCGGTGGGTCGGGTTAGAGGCCAGGGAAGGCATGAAGATGGACTGGTGGAGGGCCTGCTGGAGATCCAGATCAGGGCCTGGAAAAGGAAAGGAGTCAGGTCAGAGCCAGGCTCCAAGTAGGAGCAATTACAAAGCAGGAGGAAGGGTCACAGTCTGGAGAGGGGAGCAAGGCAGGGTGGCCAGAGAAGGCCAGGCACGGCACACTGAGCTTCCAGGCCGTCCTTCCCACCCTCCTGAGCAGGAGAGAGGGGAAAAAAAAAAAGATAAGATTGCCAGGCTGGAGGCTTTATCGTCAGCTTCTTCCCTGGAAAATGATGTCATGCTGCTAAGAGAGAAGATGTTTGCAGCCTTTTATTGACAAGGTGGAGGAGTTCTGGTAACAGCATCTTCGGCTGGGAACTGATGGCACAGTTCCAGCTCCCAGCTGGAGCCAGCCTGGGAAGGGCTCTGTGCCTGCCAGCCCGTGGCCTGGGCTCGCTCCTGGGGAGACTCCCAGGCCAGGAGTGCTGCCTGTTACCTCCAGAAATCAACTCCCTCCTCATGTGTCAAGTGACGGAAGCTTTAAAAACCAAGACAGAAAAAAAAAAAAACAAACCAGAGAGGAAGAAATCACCCCTCCCTAATGAGATCACTGGAGCAGTGCAGAGTCATGGTCCTGCAGGGACGTGCTGCTTATACAACAGGAAGCCAGGCAGAGGATGGAAACAAGCTGGGAAACATTCCTGGGGTTTACGGCGGTCACGGTGGGCTGCCCCCAGCCCCTGCCTGCCCGGCGCCATCCCGCGGCAACCACACGGCATTCCCGTTTTATCCCTGCCTTTGGGAAGGCTCCCCGTGCCTGGAGTGGCTGTCTCAGCTCAGAGGCTGTCAGTGGGCTGGGGTGCCAGACCTGTGGTACGTGCCAGTCGCTACATGGAAAGCCCAAGGAAAACAGCAGAGTATAAAAAAACACCCCCACCCCAGATTTCCACGGTTTTCCAGCCCAAGGGAAAGCAGCCTTGGAGGTAAAGCTTATTCTAGGGAACGGTCACTCCCCTTGTCCTAAGGGTCACCTCGTGTCCATGTCCCTCAAGGAAGTGGGACAGCAGCAAATGTATCAAATTTCTAATAATGAGACCAAGGGAGGGTTTAAAACAAATAAAGTCTGAGTGAGAACTGCTCAGCTCAGGAGCTCCTGGCGAGAACAAGGCACAGACCCTGCCCCTGGCAGGGTGTCCCCCACCCCTCCCCTGTCCCACTGTCCTTGTCCCCACCTCTTCCTGCTCCAGGAGGCCCCACTTGTGCCCAAAGTTTCCCCCCACTGCTTCTATCTCACGCCAACTCCTTTCCTCCCCTAAGCCCGAATCCTCACGCTAAGCACCAAAACCACCTAAAACAAATGACTTTCCCTCCGAGAGAGCAGCAGTGATCTAATAGTCTAAACAGAGCTGGGCTGAGAGCTCCGGGTAGCTGTGACATTACAGGGCAGTGGATTATTGCAGCATTTCCCTCCCCTCATTTCCATCACTCTGTGTCAGGTGAAGGTGAAGGGAGAGCTGGGCAGCTTTCCCTGCCAGCTGCAACTGCAGCTCGGAGCTGGCAGATCCCTCAGCTCCCACTGCAGGACTCAGCACTAGGTAAAAAAAAAAAAAAAAAAAGTATTAAAATAAATAAATTAAAAAAAAAAAAAAAGAAAAAAGCCTAGGCACCTGTCCCAGTTTGTGCCTGCTTAGCTATTTTTGATTGGAGACTTATTACCATGTTAAATCCTCCTAAAAGCCTGGTCAGCTCCGTTCTCTGAAATGGCTTTTTATAGTAAATCTGAAAGTTAAGCATATGGTTTGCTGAAGTGATAGCAGAAAGCTGCTCTGGAAACTTAACCTGTCATGTACCAGGAAAAGTAAAAAAAAAAAAAAAAGCATTGTTTTTTCCACTTAACTTTTCTTTTTCTTTTTTTTTTTTTTCCCCCCCATCTTTAAGAAAACCTTAAAGAAAAGTCCCCAGATGATTCAGAACACGTTTCTGGACAGCCAAGAGGGTCTAAAAAAGGAAGCTGATGGAACTTAAACTATCTGCCAGGTTTTTAAGCAAGTTTCCCTTGACACTGTGCTGGCTCTGTCAAGGCCTGACACACGTCACAGACTGTTTAGAAATGAAAACCCTTTCCTTTGCCACTAGAGAAGAGTTTGCAGTGGCACAAGAGCTGTTGGAAATTGTCTTCTCAGTCAACAAAGTTTCACTCTAAGAAGTATCAAAACTTTCCCTTCTAAGTGATTTTACTCTTCCTCATCATTTTAAAGGAATTAAAACTACCACTGCCAACACCTCCAGCTTCATCTTGACTGTGGAATCAAAGCCAAAAGAGCTGTGAATTTTCGAATGCTCCTTGTGACTGTGGGGATACTGCAGGGATATGAACACACGGAGAAAAAAAGGCATAAAATTTAACCAACCTTTCCCATTGCTTTCCTGTTTCACCAGCTGGAACTTGATATAGGCACGCGAGCACCCAAGCCTGAAAGCATCAATTACAGAACATTTCAGATGATACAGAAATGGGTGTAATTTCTTCTCTATATAGAGATTAATGGGACTTATGGAAACTTATAGAAACGAAAAACTTTTCCCTCTTACAATAAGCAGTGGCACTGCTCCATCCCCAGACCTCTCCCCGAGCCATTAAATTCATGGGTAGAACTCAGACTCGAGTTCACTGCAGGAAAGGGAGGGCCAAAAACATTGGGAGGAAGGGAAGAGATTCACCATGTCATTCTAAAACCCTCTGCTGCAACCCCCTGAGCAGATTTTGTGATTTACACCTTTATTTCAGGTACAGCAGCAGCATCAAGGAACACGATGGTTAATGCACGAAAATACATCACGCGAATCTTATTTACGTTTTCGGTGTGGCTTTGATGTCTGCAGAGGAATCCTCCTCTCCCCAGTCTCTCTCCTGACTGTTTTCAGACTGCTCTGATGGAGTGTGAACGCTGCTTTGACACCACTTCTCACTGTCTGGTGCAGCTTTCCTGGGAAGACAGATAAATGACAGGAGCTGAGCTGACACCCCCCGTTCCCTTTTCCCACAGGAGAGCAGAGCTGGCTTTGCTCCTTCCAAGTGAGAGCAGCAACTACCATCTAGTGGTAGAACTTTCCCTCCCCACGAGTACAAAGTGTTTTGTTGCTCCTCTGTGTGGACTGGGAGAGATTATGTGAAATAAATTGGGCTCTGTGGACTCCGGCTCTGATCCCAGCAGCTGCAGGAAACCACTGTGTAATGGGGAAAGCCAGGGATTTAAGATTCCTGAATCCTGATACCTCTGGATAACGTTTAAGAGTCTCCAGGACTAAGGCTGATGCATCATCTGAGCTACAGAGTTGGCCAAGGAAGGACAAGCAGCAGAGTGTTACCAGATTTACAGGCTGAATTCAGACCTCCCACTATGAGGAAATTAAATACTTAGAAGAACAGAAATATATCCCAATTCTAGAACGCCACTCATTCTGTGAGAATCCCAAATCTCCTGAGGGGGCTTTATGGCAACGGTGCCATTGAAATGCAATCAATTCTGATGTGAAAATTAGGAATTTAAGTTCTAGTTGGGAGGAGGCAAATTTGGCCTTCGAGGGAAGAGAGAAGCATTCATTCCTTTTTTTCTGGCCAAACAGATCTTGGAAATGTTATACATCTAAACAAACAGATGAACTTTAAAATACATATAACCCTTCATATACAACAAAGAATAAAAGTATTGCTGGAGTTTGCCCCAGTGAGACTGGATTTGTGAAGACTGAAGATGATCTTAATAAAATCCTTCACGTCCTGGTCTGTCCCACAACACATTTAACTGCCTCCTGTGCTCCAAGAACTAACACACAGTTTGCTTCAACGCTGCTCAATTCCAAGACTTTCCTGTAAGAAAACAAAGTATCTGAAGGAGCTCAACTTGTTTGCCAAGTGATACACACAGAGTCTGTTTAATGGTGCAAAATAACCTTGGCCTGACAGTTTTAAGACAAGGAACCGAAGGAAAAGAACATATTTTAAATTGGAACAGCAAGGAAAAATTTATGGAGACAGAGTGCAATTTCCTTTGTTGGAATGTGACCAGAGCAGCAGGATTAAGGAATCAAGAAACCTATTAAGGCATATGAGGGTATAAAAGTGCCTTGCTCTGTGTTAAGAGTGTCTGGGGCATGGGTCAATATTACAGACAGATGAACTCAATGCTCTGCTGCTTCTCTGCCAATTCCGGTGGTTTTTATCCTTGTAAATGGTTTTGTTCCCCAGTACCTGCCAAGAATAACGTTCAGCTCACCTGGATTGGGGAGAGTCTCCCTGAGAAGACTCCCCTGCTCCCAACAGGAATGGGGCAGGAGTCTCCAGCCTCTTGGCTTTCTGCATGGCATTCCCAGGGGAAGGTCTCTCCCCACTCAGCCGGTCCTGTAAGGGGTTCTCTCTGCTGAGGTTCACATCAGAGTAGGGGCAGCCAACTAACCTGGGACAGAGAAACAAAAACCAGAGAGAGATGACAATGCTTTCCAGTCACACAGCCTTACCAGCCTCAGGCAGAGAAATCCATCACAAATCCAGGAAAAAAATGAGGCCACAAACACTCGGGGAGATGTCATCACCCACTCTGAGGCGCTGCTAAAGAGGAGCTCGTCCTCTGTAACCCACTTATTTGAACACCTCATGAAACAAGTGAGTTTGGCAACTTTCACTCTGAAAAATCCAAAGCCCACGTCATGAGCTACCAGATCTTCAAACCCTCTTACCTGAGATTGTTTTCTTGCTCTTTAAAATAGTTTACTTGAGAAAAACCTTTCTCTTCCAAGAGAAATCAAAGGGCAGAGCACAAAACATGAGTGAGCTCTCCTTACTCTTGTACTTTAATAACCTGCCCACACACTCTCCCCCTTTAATGTCTCCTTGCCTGCTGTTCTTGGGTATATTATTTTACAAAAAACCCTCCTTTAGCACTGCTGGAATGTAGAAATTGGAGTGAATTAATCTGTTTGCACTGCGGTTATAATGATTATACCGGTACAAACAGAATTTATGATGAAACAGCACATTTAGACACAAGAGGGAGCTGCAATTGCAGATATAACCACCTCCAGAATAAACACTGAGATCACTTCAGTGCAGTGCAGGTGCTTGTTGCTGCATTATCATTATTAACAGCACTCAGGCTCCTAGAGGATCTCATTTACATACGTGTAATGTGTCCCATATCGTGGTCCCCGGACGTGCCCGATCCCGTGGCAGCCTGGAGTGGGACACACTTGTCCCACTGCTCCCTCTGGATCCTCAGCACCTGAAAATAAGTTAAAAAAAAAAAAAAAAAAAAGAAAAAAAGTGGTTAAACAGATTTGCACGTGAAGAGCAGACTGCACTTAGGAAAATCACCCAGCACAACACCGTGGTGTCTCTGTTTACCTAGAGGGACCTGCAGAGCATGTCCAGTCTTGGCACACCAGCCCACGGGATGGATGTCAGGGCTGTCTGCATCCACCCAGAAATCATAATGAGGGTCCCAACCATCAAAATGGATCTGAAAGAAGCACAGTCTCAGTCAGAGAGACAGTTAAGGGCATGACTCAGCTTTTATGTTAACTTCCCCCTCTGTCTCACCTTGCTCGGCTTGGGGCTGATTCATTCCATCTTTCATTTCAATCTTTCAGAAAGGCACAATCGTCCCTGTGCTCAGTGTAACTCTTTGTTTTCCTTCATCTGTGTTTTACAGAACAACCAGGTTCTGGTGACCCAGCTGTGTCACCCCACAGACCACAGGGTGCTCTACACTCAGAGCCCAAAGCTATGCAAACAAACCGACTATTTAATTGCTTTATCTTCTGAGGATCTCAAAACACCAGAAAAGCCAACAAGTTCGATGAGTTTTGCAGTCAACAAGCTACAATTCCCTGGTAATAGCTCAGATCCAGGTCAGGTTAGCTAAGACTGAGGATCACTGGAGTTTAAAGGCTACTGGATTGCCTGTGCAGCAAAGTTTCAAATGCATGAACTGAATATCAAGCTACTAAATACTGGCAAAACTTGGCTTTTGCTCACAACGAATGAGACTGAGAATCAACTGGATAATGGGAAGCGAACTCCACTCCTGTCCACACAACCATCCTTTGGGAAGGAGACCTGTGGCCCAGGAGCCTCCATCAGTGCAGCCTCCACTTTAGCTGGCTCATACTTAATTTCTCAGAAGCCAAGGCACACCAGCTTTTTCTGGCAATACATTTATGTGAAAAGAATTACTTAAGACTCCTTTTATGTTACAAATTCCTACTGGAGAATGAAGCCACTTTCCTCACGGACCGGGGTTTAAATTGCTTTGAGTTTTCCTTTAAAGTATGGCAGGAAAAAAACCTGTCAGGTATTTTCCCCCCAGCTGAACACTAATGCTGCCTTCAGCCCCAGAGCTCACACAGGAAAACGCCAAGAGATGGAAAATCACACTGTCAAGTGTCATTTCAGAACAGTTACATTAAACCAGCAACGAACAACACCAGGCAATTCCATCAGATTTCAGCAGAACAAAGCAGCAGAAATCATTTCCAGTTGGGCAGGCCCTGAGGCCACATCAGCTGCCAGGCAGTTGTTTGCTGCTCCTCCAACCAAGGGGGTGTTTTTCTGTTCCTCAGCACAGGGCTCTGCACTTGGGAGCAAGGTCATACCTTAACGCGATGGTTATCTTTGTCAACTATTGTTGCCACTCTTATCAAGATGGGATTTCTCCTGTCCACAGCCTCCAACTTCATATTAACTTGGAATCCGTGGGCAGGGCGCTGGAAGAGAGCATTGCAAGCGGAATGTTAAAAAGCCTGGGAGTTCAGAGCTGGTCACCCGCTCTGAATGAAAATGTGCTCGGGTTTTCATCCACCCCCCCGGAGCTTTGGGCACTGATCTCGCAGAGACTGCTCCAGAGGTCAAATCAGAGCGCCCAAGAGGTTAAAATCAGAGTGCCCAAGAGGTTAAAATCAGAGTGCCCAAGAGGTTAAAATCAGAGTGCCCAAGAGGTTAAAATCAGAGTGCCCAAGAGGTTAAAATCAGAGTGCCCAAGAGGTTAAAATCAGAGTGCCCAAGAGGTTAAAATCAGAGTGCCCAAGAGGTTAAAATCAGAGTGCCCAAGAGGTTAAAATCAGAGTGCCCAAGAGGTTAAAATCAGAGTGCCCAAGAGGTTAAAATCAGAGTGCCCAAGAGGTTAAAATCAGAGTGCCCAAGAGGTTAAAATCAGAGTGCCCAAGAGGTTAAAATCAGAGTGCCCAAGAGGTTAAAATCAGAGTGCCCAAGAGGTTAAAATCAGAGTGCCCAAGAGGTTAAAATCAGAGTGCCCAAGAGGTTAAAATCAGAGTGCCCAAGAGGTTAAAATCAGAGTGCCCAAGAGGTTAAAATCAGAGTGCCCAAGAGGTTAAAATCAGAGTGCCCAAGAGGTTAAAATCAGAGTGCCCAAGAGGTTAAAATCAGAGTGCCCAAGAGGTTAAAATCAGAGTGCCCAAGAGGTTAAAATCAGAGTGCCCAAGAGGTTAAAATCAGAGTGCCCAAGAGGTTAAAATCAGAGTGCCCAAGAGGTTAAAATCAGAGTGCCCAAGAGGTCAAAACCAGAGTTCCCAAGAGGACTGAGGTGTGTGTTTGTCAGCAGTCCCAAACTGCTCGATGCAGCCTGAGCTGTCCCAGCACAGAGCAGCATTCCCCAGCCAGGGCAAGAGGCTCTTCCCTCACAGACCAAAGGCCAGACACCACCACAAGCTCCACTGACACATGGACTGCAGCCTGACAGCAGTACCCCAAACCCAGCAGAGAGATGATCTTCTCTTAGAGAAGGCTGAGAGGGAATCCCAACAATCCATGCAAATATCTCCAAGGGGTGCCAGAGGAAGGTGCCAGACTCTGTTCAGTGGTGCCCAGCAACAGGACAAGGAGCAGTGGCCATAAACTAAACCACAACAAGTTCCACCTCAACAGAAGGAAGAACTTTTTTCCATGGAGGTGGCAGAGCCCTGGAACAGATGCCCAGGGAGGGTGTGGAGTCTCCCTCTCTGCAGACATTCCAAACCCATCTGGATGTAAAATTCAAGACCCAATTGTGCCACCTGCTCTAGGTGACCTGCTTGAACTAGATGATCTCGAGGTCCCTTCCAACCCGAACCATCCTGTGGTTCTGTGATCTCACACCTGATCAGAACAGTGGCCAGTTCAGCACTGCCTCAGACCTCCAAACTCCACTGTGTGAAGTCTCTCTTCACTACCCTTCATGAATCCTTCCCGGCATCAGATCCAGCCCTTGGAACACCTTCATTACACCGGTTACCATCTCCTTCTTATGACAACAACTGTGGTCTGCTTGCCAACGACTGCTGGGAGCTGCAGTGCTGGACCCAGGAGCAGGTCCAGCCCCAGAGTCTCCCCTCTTCTGTTGCTGTCTCACCTTTCCCTCAAAGCCCAACAACTTTGCAAAAACTCCACGATGCCCTCTGGCCTGCTCTGTGTGCTCTGCTACACCCCTGGATGTAACCTCTGAGCAACAGACAGCTATGTTCAATTTTTCCATTTCTCTGACTGCAAATTCCTCCTCTGACCTCCAGAGCCGCGGGTTATGGAGCACTGGATGCTCATTCCAAACACATCCCTCTTCACTTCTGCACACAGAGGTCAGGATTTCAGCAAGAAATGAGAAATTGGGTGTTTGAACACAATCAGGTAAATGAAAAGGTGATTGTAATCACTCTTCCCTGCCAATCTTCCTTATCCTTTTCACTGCCAGTGGCTGGGGGCAGGGAAGGAGATGCCCAAACTCCAAACCCGAAGTTCCTCTTTGATCATTTCACCTGGACACAGACATCTACCTACCCACAGGCTTGCAGCCACAGGGCACACTGCAAACCAGACAAATCTAAACTGCTTTTATTTTTAAGAGCACGTTATTGAACCAGCCAACCTTGCCTGTCTGCCCTGAGGAAGGAGCCTGAGATCCAAATCCTGCCCAGAAGAGGAGCCAGGCTGTTTGTTTAAGCCTTGCTGAAGGGCTGCTGCCCTTCTGGCAATAATTTATGAAGGGGTTTGAATTGCCAGCCCAAGAGAACGATCTGAAATGGTGTGATGCTTACAACAAAACTGTCTCCTGAGCTTTTGTGGGGGGAGAGGGCAGAAATGCAGCCCCAAGACCTGCTATTTGTGCTGATGATCAGTGTCTCCAGACTAGATGAGACAGCTCTTTAAAACTGTTAACAACTAATTCAGTGAGAAATCCCTGTTCTGGCTCTCAACCCTTATTTTTATGTACTGATTTCCTGTAATTGCTAACTGGAATAATAATAATAATTTTTAAAAAATCAATAACTTTGCCATTTATTTGCACTTCAGCCCAACCAAGGCAGAAAAATAATGAGCTTTGATCTTGAAAAGAGTTCTAATAATTGTTGATATATCCAATACCTTTTTTTTTTTTTTTCTGTCTTATTTTTGAAACACAGTTTTGGATGCTAATTTACACTCCGGAGTTTCAGGAGAGCCAGAACTGGTCCTTCTGCTCGTCTCTAAAAGCCTGACACCTGAAGGAGCACACAACTGATGTCCAGAAAACAGGAAAGGAGGCAGACAAGGCAGTGCATCCCCTATGGAAAACCTGAATCCCAGGGATGTTTTGGAGTTCAGCTGTACTGCAGGTAATTCCAGCTGTGGTTTTACAGTTCTCTGAAGAGACAAAACCAGCCTCTTCAAGCCCCTGTGACACCCACCTTGCAACCTGCAACAACCTCCAAGTGGACACCTGCTGAAATCCAGCAATTATCCAACCTGTCTGGCTGGATTTTTGCCTCCCTTATCTGAGGCCTCCCTGATTGCTTTTCCTCATCAGTCCCAAAGACCTTTCCAAGAAAATCACAGGAGGGCAGCAGGTATTAACCTGCAACTCCAGCTGCAGCAGAAGGAACCAAGTGCCACGGTGGCACAGAGAAGATTTGGAACACATTGCAAAGTTTAGCAAGGTGAGCCAGCAGCGTGGAAGGGGGGAAAAAAAAATCAATTTTAAAGTATTTCTAAGTTATTTTCAAGGTGTTTGTTTTGTTTCTGCTCACAGCGAGGTTCCAGATAAATGCACTGAACTGCAATGAAAGAAACAAAAGCTCGTGCTCTCAAGGTTGAGAGAAGCACCTTCAGAGCCTGCAGGATGATGTTACTGCACCCAGGAGCTTGGCAGAAATGCTCTTTCATCTGTTAATACACTTGTTTTCTCCTCAGGAGAACTAAGATCTATATTGGAACATGTAAGTCCTTGATAGGAAATTCTCTACCTCAGTTCCAGCCTCACCTGGCAGGGAAATATATGGATTTGCACAACTGCAAGGTGAAAGCATTTTAGAGAGGTTTTTTTATACACCTGATGACTGCACACTTGTCATTCTCCTCAACCACATCCCTCCCCCTCCCTTTTCCTTCCTTCCCCCCCAGATATGCCCAGTTTCAGACCAGTGATTCCCACTTCTCACCCTCACAGTGGGAGAGTCTGGGAATGTCTGTTCAACCAGCACCAGTCCTGCTCAAGGTGTCAACTGGGAGATCCCCTTTGCCCCAGCCCCAGCAGCTCTTTCTCCACTCTGTGCCCTCTCTGAGGCACTTCCCACATTCCTCTGGAAGTCACAGTTGTCTGTGTGTGGACTGAGGGCTCTTCCCTTAAATCTGCCAGCAGAGCAACTGGAGATACTTACTCAAAACTCTTTTCCAAGACAGCTTTTCATGGCATTAAAAAAAACCAAACAAACATGTATTTTGCTGCATGTTTTGTTTTAGCAGCATCATCTTAAAGAGCATCTTAGAGTAAAAGCTCTGGAGATCACCTTAAAGTAAAACCCAGTTTCACCCTCCTGGCACAGACAAGGTGACCCGCCCCAAAATAAAGCCTGCAGCACAAAAGGGTGGATAACACCACCTGAGCAAGGACAATCCAAGAGATTCACCCACCAGTTTGAATGCTCTCGCTGGGGCTGCTTGGGCATTAGTTTCTTCCAAGTATTTCTCCCATGAGAAGGCTTTGGAATCCTTGTATCCTGAAAAAAACCCACCGAATTAACATTTTAAGTAAGAAAAACCCCAGGTTTACTGTTCAAAACACAACAGGGCAGCAGCTCTGTAACACATGGTTAATGATGCTAATTTAGCACTTGCAATGGATGGGGCTGTGGGAAGTGGCCTCTTTGCTCCCCTTTACCATTCCAGCAGCCACAGCAGCCACACTGCCAGTTCCCCGGGCCCCGCACTGGGCTTTAACCCTGACAAGTTCATCTCTGCACAGCTTAATCAATTCTTATCCTCCAGAGAAAGCTGCCAATTAAAGGCCAGTCAGGAGATTTCTGTGCTGTGCAGTGGCATCACTAAATTAATTTCCCGTTTTATTAACTATTCTGTGTGTGAGTGCCTGCAAGACTGGAGAAACTTCTCACCTCCTGCTGCCTGCTCAGTAAAACCAGCAGCCTGGAGAGAAAAGGCTCCCTGGGTGTGCTGCTCTAACAACAGTGGGCTGTCTCTCCCTGGCAATTACATTTAAGAAACTACTCTACTTTTTTTTTTTTCCTCTTCCCATTTCAGTGATTTTTACCCCCAGGATTGGCTCCTTTGGGCAGGAGGGTGCAGGGACTAAATGCAGAGCACAGGCTGCAAATTGCTGCATTTAAGTCCCTCAGCAGAGACCAAGAACTGGCTGCAGGGCTGCTGGGGGCACAGGAAATCATGATATGAGCAGAGAACTGCCTTGCTGCACATTCCAGGAGAAGGGACAGGTGTTTACAACCCCTCCTGCAACCCTAGGAAAAGCACAGAGGCCGATCCCTCCCGTGCAGAGGGATCTTGTAGTGCCTCCTGCTCCACAGATCCACGGTAAGTACAGGAATTCTTGCTCCAGGGCTGTCAGTCTGGCAAATGACAGGGTTCATTTTATCATGTTTGCTATTTTTAAGGTGAATGAGAACCTCCAAGGCCTGAAAACAGCACTGGTTTCCCTGTACGTTCTGTCCTTTCTCATTTGCCAACATTCCCTTCATTTACCAAATTCCAGTGCAGCAGAAAGAGATGTGGCTTCAGCTACTCCTTCACTTCCAGAAATTCCATCTAGGAAACCATGATACTGATTCCTTTTTTCTTCCAGCTGGAAGGAAATGCTGGAAATCCTTCAAAGTTCTTAGCTTCTGAAATCAAATTCTGTTCTAAATTACCAACTCATTGAAAGGACTACGAACCAACACGAAATTCAGCGGCAAAAGGCACGAACAGCAATATTGTTCAGTCAGTAAAGAGTCCCGAGCGGAACCTGGAACTTGCAAACATGTAATTACGTGGAAGACACAGTTTTTTTACGGGTTTTTTTTCGTCTGAGAGAGGAGAGAAATCTCACTTTCAGCATACCAGGTGGTGTTGTCAGTGGGGTCCCAGTTTCTTGGCAGTAGCCCACAGGACGGATGTACGGGCTGCTCGTTTCACACCTGAATCAAAGAGGGAAAGTTGGCAGCAGTCACATTTAGAGTGAAAAGAAAAGCAGGATTTCAAGTGCTGCCTGATTTGCTGGGGGAGCAGATGCTTTCAGTGGGTGTGATCATGGTGTGGAACACGAGCGTTACCTCGTTAGGATGGTAAGGCCAAGTTTTCCAGGCATTTGAGCTGCCCCCAAAGACAGGGAAATACAAAGAACAATCATAAAATGGAGATCCTGGATGAAAGGGACCTTAAAGATCATCTAGTTCCAAATCCCTGCCATGGGCAGGGACACCTTCCACTAGCCCAGGTTGCTCCAAGCCCCGTCCAACCTGGCCTTGAACACTTCCAGGGATCCAGGGGCAGCCACAGCTCCTCTGGGTAACCTGTGCCAGGGCCTCCCCACCCTCACAGGGAAGGATTGCTCCCCAATATCCCATCTAACCTTGCCCGCTGGCAGTGGGAAGCCATTCCCTGTGTCCTGTCCCTCCATCCCTTGTCCCTCCATCCCTTGTCTAGCTCTCCTGGAGCCCCCTTAGGCACAAGGATGCTTCTTAGCTCCAACACTTCCCAGACAACTCAGGCCACCCCCACTGATTCTGCCCTGAGCTGCCCAACACTCAACCAGGAGGGAAACTACAGAAGAAGCGTCTCTTCGTGAAAACCCAAAGTAATTATTCCCGTGCCTGGAAACAATGATTCAAGATCCCAACTTCAGTGGCTACATTTGAAATATTAACTGTTACCCTTAGCGGAAGGGCAAAACAAAGCACAGTCTCCTGGCAGGCGTGTGTGAGAAACGGGATCTCTTTACCAGTAGTCGTAGCTCTCATCCCAGTTATCGAAGTGGATCAGCAGCCGGTTGTCCACCATGTCTGTGATGGTGGCCACACAGACCAGGGAGGGGTTCTTCTTGTCCACTGCCTCCAGTTTCATTCCCAGACGAAACCCAGAGGGTGTGACAGGCTGAGGAACGGGACATCAGGGAAAGGAAATCAGCCACACTGTTGGTCAAGCCCAATTCCCCTTATAAACTCATCTGTAACCCCAAAACCCACAGACCAAACCACACCCTAGTTACCAGCGAGAGGTTTGCAGGCAGGATTTCCCTGAGTTCTGCCAGTGACTGTTTCTGTGGCCACAAAAAGAGCTGATGTGGCTCAAGAAACCGCATTTCCAGGTAAACCCACCACCACAGACTCCCAGGCTGAGACAGAAATGCCTTGCAGTGGTGGGTGTGGCAGGTCCTGTCCCACTGGTGGAAAAATTAGGAGAGTCCTCAAGGAAAAGAAGGGACTCGGTGGGAAGCAGAGCAGAGCTGGGCCCTGATCCTACTGGAGTCAGTGCTCATCCACCTGCAGTGTCCAATCCATCAGCCTTTGTGCCACTGGAGTGACACAGATGGCAGGGAGGGTGACACAGGGACCGAGGGTAACAACCACAAAGAAAGCACCGGGGGGCGAGGGATGAAAAACGCTCCAGCTCCACAGCCCCATGACGAATCCCACGGCACACATGAGCACGCTGCTGGAAACCAGGAATTATTTTGGAAATGATTAAATTAGGGGGAAGTGACACAAATATCCCGACTGCAGGGACACAGCGAAACAGACGGCTGTAATATATTTAATAAATGGTCCAGTAAATCTTTTCCTCCAGCATTAAGGAGGAAGGGAAATACAAATTCTTTCTCTGGGAAGTCAGTGACTGGGGGAAGGAAGGAAGAAAGATTGTACTAGTTTTCCATCTTAAAAATAAATCACAGCAGGAAGTAGTTTGCATCTGATTGTACCACAGTTGTACCCCCGACATGAGCATATTAAAACCACGTAAATATTCTGGTCAAAACTCGCTTAGCGCCAGACCTATTGAAACACCTTCTGTTCCACATCACCACTTACAGTGCTGAGGGTCTTAAAAAGGCTTTTTGGAGCTGCTTGAGCTTTGCAATTCTTCAGATAGGAAGTCCAATTAAATTCTCCCTCCTTGAAACCTGGGAAGAGAGATAAAAAGATTGTTCTACCTGGCCCCCGGAACATTCCGATGGGTTTTTCAGAAATGGAAATTACCTGGGAAGAATATGAACTTTGCATGATAACTGCCCTGCTAAAATCTTCAGGGGATGTGCATTCCAGCTAAAGCATCTCTCTCTTTTTCACTCTAATGGCCAATCATTAATCTCAACCTTCAGATGTTTCTGGGAAATTGGATGCGGGTAGGAAGCAAGTCCTGAACCCCAAGGAGACATCCAATACAGAGTTTCTAATTTGACTAACAACGTCAGTCTCTGGGAACATCAAAAAGGAGCTGTTTTGTTCTTCTGTGAGTCACTGTGTTAGTTACACCTCTTCCCTTTAGCCCCTCAGATCGAGTTCCCCGATGAAATCACACTCAAAATGAAACACGCAGAGCCGGGACAGCCAGTTCTTAGGGGAATTTATGGTTTCTTGTACACCACTCTATTTTTTTTTTTTTTTTTTCATACCTTTAGGAGGGAGCAGCTTATGGCTTGTTTTTTCACACCAGCCCACAGGATGGATGTCTGAGGAATCAGCATTAGCCCAGAAGTCATAACACTCCGGATACCCATCAAAGTGCAGTCGCAGCCTGTAGCCTTGGATCTACAACGAGAGGAGCTCTGATTGTCAGAAAGGGTCATGAAGAAGTTAAAGAAAACCACTAATCAACTGCGTTGTTCTTTCCCATATTTGTTCATTACAGGCAATTAACAGGTTTGCTGTTCTGAGCTACAATTGCAAAAATCTGACAGCAGGATTTCAGGCACAGATCCTTAACCACATCACACCATTCCTTCACTGTCACCTTGAACTCCTAACCTTTAACTAGTTAATTTAAGTACTATTATTTTTATATTTCTACTTTTTACTGAAAACAAAAAATCCTAAATGTACATGGGACTTTGGGAATCAAAGACAGGAAAAGCAACTACCTCAGCCACTGTGAGAACACAGAATCGAGAGGGGTGTTCAGGATCCAGCCCTTCCAATTTCATTCCAACTTTAAATCCATTGCGGCCTTGTGGGAATGACTGATACTGTGAGGGGGGAAGAAACATTTGCTTTCAATTCCTAGAGACAAAATCTATTGCAGAGCAGTCATCAGACATACTTAAAGCTTCAAATGTTCAACTCGGAGAAGAGAATTCTAGCCCCAAGTGATTGCTGCTCTAAGAGACAGGTGTAGGTTCAGGGATCAATAATGGCATGATCACAGTATTTCAGATTTGTTATTCTAATTAATCTCTCAAAAACACTGAACCACGAGCCTGTTGCAATTAGCTGTGAACAAATCTTTGAGCAGATGCAGAAATGAGCTTTTCTCAAACACAAAAGAATCCCCTTCCCAGCCCAGTGCAGAAACAGAGCTGGGAAAGCTCAAGTCACTTTGTCTGTCAGTCCAGACTCTCCCCAGAGGTAACTTGTCATCTTCTAATGGTGGAAGGGACAAGGCAGGTTTGATCTGGAGCCCAGTTACTCCAGAAAACATCTGTGGTTTTCATTTATTTGCAGTCTTAATCCAAGTGAGACAAGTGAAGTGTAGTAAAGGTTTAAAATAAATCTGAACTGGGATTGTAAATGGCTTTTTGACTCACTGCAGGACTTGACCTTCCTGCTCTGCTCACTCTGGAAGGACCAAGAGCCCTGGGCTTGGAGGAGCTCAGAGGGAGCTGAATGCTTCATGTGCAGAAGCAGCTTCCCCAGGGCTGAACTCACCTCTGCCACCTTCACTGAATGGACACAACTCCCTCCCTCCCTCCTGACGGACACTCACTGAGTGAATCTCCAACATTCCCAGAGCTGACTGACTTGAGTTTCCCACAGGGAAGGCTGGAAGGGGTGTTGCACAGCCACAGACATGTGACAGACATTAGGCTGTCCCTCTCCAGCAGCCCTTGGATGTTGCCTAACAGCCCATTTATCAGCAAAACAGATCCAAAAAGTCGCTGTTGATTTGGGAGTGAGATCCAACCAGCATTTTTAACACCCTGGTTTGGGATGAGATTCCCAGGGCAGATGCCTCATTCCACAGGAACACGTGGGGGTTTCTCTGCCTGTCTGCACCAAAACAACTCAGAAATGTTACTGCTGGCTTGAGGGGGGTCTCCACCCCCACCTCCACCGAGCCAGAAATCCTGCGATGCCGCCCGAGAAAAATGGAGCAAGGGAGTGGAAAAAGCTGCCAACCTCTCTGAACAGTTTGAGGGGAGCAACTGGCATCTGTTCCTCTTCCAAGTAGGAAACCCAGTTCCATACCTTCTTCTTTCCAGGAAGCACTGATTAATCAAAAACAAAGAGGAAAAAAAAAAAAAAATATCAACGTTTCTCTCCGACGCTTCCTCCTTTTCTCCTCTCCTCCTCTCTTCTCCTTCTCCTCCCACGTACGCTCCAGCTGGTTTGCCGTGGCGCCCCAAAGGAGGCAGTGTTACCCAACTTTTGAGGGAAAGTAGGGATTGCAGCAGTAGGAAAACAGGTGCTCATTCCTCACTGAGCGAAAATTTATTTGTGTCACAGGCCAGAGGGATTGTGGCACCCGTATTCCCTGGCAAGGTGCCCACGGAGAGGTGCCAGAGGGAAGTCTGGACAAGGCAGAGTAACTTAAGAATGTGGAAGTTAATTCTTTCTCCTGATACTTCACAGAGGAATAAGGGGTTAAATATAAACTAAGAGACAGCACAGATAGGCATGTAACTGCAGCTGCAATAAACCTAAAATACAATAAATGAAAAACCAAGCGAATTTTTGCTCAGTTCTCAAGATTTTATATATATATATATATATTTATACACACACATATATTTATAACCTGCTGATAACACAATGTATATATTAGAGAGGCAGCTCCCAGGTAATGAAAATAACTTGGATTCAGTCTAGAACCACAGTCATACACGCAGAAAATTATGTTTTAAATGTATATTAAACATCTCCCCCCAGTTACGCACTAAGTCATTCCAGGTACGTAACACATTTAAGTCCTGGTCTAGAATCAATCCTGTTGTTTACAACTTATTTTCTCTTTAGCATTGCAGGCTCTGGCTCTGAAGCTCTCCAAAGTCAATGGAAAAAAGATTCTTATTGTCTCCAGTGAGCTCTGGATCAGGCTGACTCCTTCTAGATCCTCACACTGTGCCCAGCATGCAGGGAAATCCAGGATATTCCTGCTAATACATCCCAGAAGCTGCCTGTGGTAAGAGGGTTATGTACCTACTAAGCTGCTCTGAATGTGAAATGAGCTCTACTGTCCTTTCCTCTTCTGTTTATTATTATTATTATTCACTTTATAATAGCTACTAAAAAAAAAAAATAAATCTATAAACATTAAAGAAAAGAGACTCTGAGCTTAGCTCACCTTGTTTTATTGGTTTAGTGTTTCTGCGGCTTTTCATATTATTTGATTTATTCTTCTCCTAGACACAGATACGTTAAAAAGAAGTTTAGCAAGGTTGGTTTTTCCCTCCCTCTGATCATCTCACAATGCAGGTACAATAAGGATGGAACAGGTAACCACTAACAGGACTATTAGCCAGCATTATGTCTCTTGAATAACCCTGCAAGAACAGCAGTAGGGAATGTTACACAGATAACTTTGATCCTGCAGTATCCCAAAGCGCTTTACAAGCTATTTAATACATGCTCCTGAAGTTCATTTAAATGTGGCTGCAGAAGAGCAGCACAGGCCCCAAAATCTCCATTACAATACAGAAGATTTGCTTTCTGCAGTGCAGGATTTGCTCCCCACGTCAGCAGCCTTACTGTAACTCCCTTTTCCTTTCCCTTTCTCACGTCCCTCCGTGCCAGGGAATGGATAAAGGGGGGAAGGGGGGAATAAAAGTCATTGCTGAAGGCCTGGAAGAAGCAGAAGCTTCAAGGAACTCCTGTCATGGATGAACCCCCCCCACCAGACAACGTGGTCTCCCTGTGTAACACTCTAAGACTAATTGCAATTCACATTTCTTTGGTGTGGTTTTCAAACTCGGGTTTGATTCCTCCCAGGCTGTCATTTCTCAAGGCAAACAAAAGAAAAAGAGGCCAAATGTGCAAAGCAAAGGTGCCCCCAGACACGCCCCAGAAGGGACAGGGGGGCAGTTCCTGAGGAGGAGGAGGAGAAGGGGGAAGAGAGGGATTTCAAGGACTTCTGAAAACATCCATCCCCTAAACCACCTCACCCACATCACAGGGAAAAGCTGAGCGATGAGATGAGTTAAACTGCTCACGACATTAGAGGCTGCAGCTTGAGTACCCACCAACACCTCCACCAGTGGCTCAGCTGTACAGAACCACGTGTAATATGTGAATACAAGTAAAATGGCTCAGAGAGACGCTGCACAGGCAGGGGCAGAGCACAGGGTTGCACAAAGGGTCCTAAACTTCAGGAGAGTTAAGGAATGATCAGCTCAGGACTGAGGAACTTCTATTTATCCACCACTAATACAGGTTTCTGGTAGTGCAGTGAGTGTACATGCAGGTAACCTAATAAAACCCCACCAAACCCTGTGGTTTGGCACTAATATTCCATATCACAAAATAGTGCTTGACTGAGATAAAGCATTTTGGAGGCATGTGGTTTTATTACTGAGACATACACCCAGTGTCCAGGGCTGTAACTACCCCTGGAAAGTTACAGTCTGAAACCCTGACCCTCACTTCACATGAGCTATTCCCTCACCCCCGTAATTCCTCAGAACAGGCATTCCCATCACTGGAGGAAATCAGGATCAGCCCCAGACCCTTCCCTGGGTACAGAACAACCTCCCTCAGCTCAGTCTGCTCTGCACGAGGAACTCTGAGACAAACAACTGCCCCTGTTCTGCACAGCTCTCTTTGAAGGAAGGACATGCAGCCTCGTTTACCTCATCCTCATACGCGTTTTCCTCCTCATCCTCTGAATCCAGAGGGAGTCTCCTCTTCCTCCGGAGCCGTCTGACGGGTCTGCCAGCCTCAGCCACCTGACAGCCACTGCTGGTAGGAACATTTCTATTATTTCCCCTGTTTCTGCAATCATCTGGAACGTCTCTGACAGCATTAAACATCCAAAATGGAAAACAAAGCCAAATTAAAAGTGCTGCACTACTCCTGCAGTGTCCCCAGTGCCTCTGTGCCTCTGAGGCCTGAGGAAGTGAACGGTGTCTGCAGGATTTGCTGGATACAGAACTGCAACACTTGCTCTGAGGAGTTCATTCTACTCCCATCAACACTTCTCTCCGTCACAATGTTCCCTTTAAACATTTTTAAACAAAACCCCAGAAAAATTTGGGGTGTCTTTACCTGTCCCTGTGCTGCTGGGAGCCCGTTTGAGTACAAAACTTCCCATTCTCAAAGCAATCCATTTGCTCACAGGTTTGGGATTCTGAGTAGGACACGCCTGGTCTGGGCACTGTGGAAGCAAAAAACAAGTCAACTATTAAATTAAAATATTAAACCACCTTTCAGGTAATGAGATCTGTGAAAGTCCTTTACAAACTTTCATTGAGTGACCCTCAGAATCCCATGGAGAGGGAAGTAATTATTATCTGTGTGCTGGCCCATCCCCTCAGTAGAGAAAAACCCCTTTTATCTGTAGTATTTTAATTTTGAAGAAACCCTGCCCCCTGTAAAAGTGACTAAGGAAGATATAATCTTAAAGCTATAACCAGGACACAGTTACAAATCTCATTACATTTCTTTATTCTTAGTAACCCCTTAACTGGAAAGACAAATGTCAAACAGGTCCATCTTGTTTCCATGCTTTTAATACAGTTGGTTAAGTTTAAAAGGTTCTGCCTTTATATATATTCTGTACATATGAAAATCCTTCATAGGCAGCCCCTAAAACCAGCACATTATTGATGGGAGAATAGAAACAATCATTTCTATGCCTAGTAAGGGATATATTATGGACCTTTCATCTGAATGAGAGCATGAAAATGTAAGGAGTAACTCCAATACATCACATATATTTACTTTCTCCTGAGTTCTTCCTAATGCAAATTAATTTCTATTTGATATTTTACCAAAACACCAGGCATCTGCACTGTCCTGATGGATAATTTGCTCCAGTGCTCTGACATTCAAATCATGCATTGGGGCTTCTCTGCGTGTACATTTTCCCTATTCTGCATTAGTGGCACCACTCGTGTGCACTGGTTTGATCAATCCAGTTTTGAATGCACCATTAAACACTTGAAAAGAAGAAAAAAAAAACCACAAAGCACCACACACAACCCCAGATACGAGATATGAGTCACTTGGCTTTTGTTTAAAGCCTTTTTCAGTCCCCTCACCAGAACTTGGACTAATCCTGATAAGCCAAGCAATGCTTTTCATTGATATTTGATTGCTCTCCATGGTCCAATATGGATGTTGGATGGTCCTGGCTGGAACTGGGCACTCACTGCCCATGAACAGCCCACACATGCCTGTATCACAGCCTAAAGTCTCTCCATGCCCTCAGGGAGCAATGATTCCAAGCAGGGAAAAGACAAACCAGGGAAGACTTGCAAGAACCAAGAGCTCTCCTCCATCATGAGTCTCACTGAATGATGGAACACCCTGGGACTGAAAGGGTGTGGAAAATTCCTAGTGCTGAGGTGTCTGTGACAGAGCCAGTTCCTCTCCTGATGGATTGACATCTCCTCAGTTCGGGCAGACGAGGAGAACGACCCACAATCAGGCAAATGTCTACAGTGAACCTGTGGAGTTTACAGGGAAATTCGAGATGAGAACAGCCAGAAGAAGAGTTCAGGTGCAAAGCCTCCCTACCCAAAACTAGAAATAGTTCCATCAATATCCTGGGGGAAGCCACCTGGCAGAGGCCTGTCCAGGCAGGCAACAACACAAGGGATGGTTCTCTCCTCAAAGAAGAAATCCCCTCCACAGGGATTTAAGACTTCAGGGACGGAGCTCTGCCTTCAGCAGGGACCCACCACCACTCACCCCACACCAGGAGTTAATGTCCTCCCAGTTACCGCGCTGGGAAGCACTGGGGATGGCAAAGGCAATGACACACCCGGGCTCCAGTGCTGTCCTGTGTGTCCCAAGGTCTCCTGCCACCACCTCAGAGGATCTGTTGGGGTACAAGGCACCAGGCAAACCTACCAAGGGCTCCCCAGGCCATCACCAGGAGCTGTCACGTTTAACCAAGAGTAGCCTGAGAACACGGCTCACACTGCAGGGTCAGTGGGACTCCTCCTAATCCTCACTCACCCCACACTGGTCTCCACCACCACTCTCTGAAGACACTCAGACACATCTTGACTGACTCGATGATCTGAAAGGTCTTTTCCAACCTTAATGATTCCATGATTCTATCTGCTACTGAAAGAGCGAGTGAACTAGTGATTTACAAGGTAAGTAAGATTTCTTTGGTAACAATAACCAGAAATATTCCGGTTTGGGCTACTGGTTTTCAGATGAACAGATTAACAGCAGCTCTGCGAAGAACTGAGGTAATTCTTGCCCACTCCATCAATGTGCATGTCCAGTAAGATGTTTGTATTCCCTGTTAGAACTCAGTTTTCCCCCGATTTCGTGACAGGAGCCGTGGAACCTCCAAGCTCTCGCGGCTAATGGTGCAACTCTTGGCACGAGCCAGGTCAGAGGAGATTCTAAAGGATGTTCTTGCAGGGACAACAAACACCAGAGCCAGGAATGCCAGGTCAGCACAGCACTGCGCCACCCATTCCTGCTCCACGCTGGGGAATGCCCTCAAGCAGGACAGGAATAACACTGGCAGCTCCTGTCTCTCCCCAGAGCAGTCAGCCAAGGCACACCTTCCCAGAATCCACAGGGAGGAGAACCCAGGACGTCAGTTAAACCTCAGCAGGAGGGGGATGTTCGGCTGCACTGACAAATCTTGCCCTGATGGTTTTACAACCACACTCCCCTTCCACACTGCGTGTGCCAGGTATTGTTATGACTACCCAGTAATTGCATCCCCTCTAAACACTCCCAGAATATTCCAAGAGAGCCAGTGACTCACTCCACACGCTGCAACCAGGGAGCACCAGGCTGCTGAAACACACAGTTCACTTCAACCTGCTTCCTGAAGCTTTCTCAGAAACTCTATAAGCTCTTCCACAGTAAAATGCTCACGTTCCAAAGCAGGGATAGAGGCAGTGGAAGTGCTGGAAGCAGCAGGAACAGCACTGGTTGGGCTGGCATCTACTCCTGTGGCTGTAAGAGCTTTCATGGCTCCTGCTTTGGGAATGATTTCTACCAGTCCAAACTCATTTAAACAAAACTGCAGGTAAAAGAAAGCAAGCAGTAAAAAACTAGGAAGGGGGGTGGGAAGGGAGAGGATTCCCTGTGGAGCAACTAGGTATGGCACAGAATGTACATTAAAAAGCACTAAACCCAAGTAACAATTAAAGTGAGAAACACCCTACACAACTCTTCTTCAAAATACCATCAACAGGCCCCCCCAAAAAACCCCACTGCTGCCTTTGGCTGTCAATTAAGTAACATTCACTTTAGAGCTGGACTCAATGATCCCTGTGGGTCCCTTCCAACTCCCAGTATTCTGTGATTCTGTGATTAATTGTACCTGCTTCGGATGTGCTTCCCTTGGGAACCCAGAGCTCTGAAGAGCACGCAGAATAAACACCCTCAGAAGAGCAGTTTAACCCACAGCTCTGCTCTGATGTTCACATTCGTCCAGCAAACACAATTATATTTACTGCGGTTACCCCGTGCAGCAACTTCCCTAAAATCCCAGCATAAGCAGGACTTCCCCCCCCCCAGCTGTCGACAGAAGGGTCACATTCCACAGGAATTCAGTCCCTGCGACCCCCAGCCGGGGGGCTTTAAAGCCCTCAGAGCACAGTGACAGCTGTGCTGCATCACCACTGCAAACATCTGGAGCCGCCAGGGGCCAAGTGGCTCTCGACCCATCTTCAATGACACTTGTTCGGGTGGGGAACGAATTTCCCCAAGGAGCAGAGGAATGTGGGACAGGCAGAGGGAATGTTGCTGAAGAACAGCGGCGCTGAGGAATAACCTGCTCTTCTTTGTTTGACACCCATCCCCTGCACACACACACACACATACACAGGGCATTACAGCAAATCCAGATACAGAACAAGAAAACCTCTCCAGACACACACAGGGCAGCAATGGAAAAGGAATGATACGGGGCAGACTTCAGAGAGTCATCCTTTGAGCTTAAAAAACTCCCTAGGCTATGCAGGAACACTTCACTGGAGCAGATAAAACCATTAAAGTGTGTTAAACAGTGTCAATATGCAACTTTTCTTAGTCCTGACCCACAAATGCAACTGAGCACGAAAAAAAAATTATAAATTTTAAATTAAAAAAACCACCTTTCTGATGAGCAAATAGCTGCAAGGATTACTCACTCCTTGATCTTCTTCACTGTCTGCAATACGGAGCTACTGAACTCTGGAATGAAAGAGGCAAGTCAAAGGTGGCTGCATTTGCAAGCTCTGCTCCAAAGCTTTTATTCCAAGCACTTCATTAGTCTGAGATCTTTCCTCAGCCATCCGTGCTTTGCTCAAAACTCCTGAACTCAGTTTAAAAGTATCTGCTTCACCTCTGAGGAAGAGCTCCTCGATGAGTTGAGAAGCATCATTCTCCTCCTACTCCTGCCTGCTTCCTGGGCTTGGGATCCTGCCTCCAGCACCCTATCAAAGCCTTATCCCAAATGTTCTTCCTCCTCTTTCCTCTTTTTTGTCTGAAGCCTGTATTTCTTAAAGCTTCAAAGACGCTGGACTTGCTTCTAAAAGGCTCACTCACTTCCTGCTCTGCAGCCCTGAAGAGACAGAACATCATTTTCATTTCAGCACAGAGAGAACCTGTTTTGAAGGAACGAGAATTCTGAGGGGACTCAGTTTCCTGCAGGATTCACTGCCCTCCATCACCAGGAGAGCAGCAGCATCCCAGTGCAGATCCCAGAGGTTCCTCTCCGTGGATGACTGGGACAGCTCAGTATCATGGGCAGAAGGTCAGTGGAAGGAGCAGATCCAGAGCTCCACGTGCTGTTCTGGAGCAGAGTTTGCCCAGGAGCCAGTGTCACTGTGTAGGACCAGGTTCATTTTTGGGATAGTGACACCCTTGCACATGAATTAATAGTTCTGCTTCTGCCCAAACCAGCAGAGACAGAGGCTGGTGCTTCCTCCTGCAATAACCTGCTGATGTAACCCCAGCCCGGTGAGCTGGGCAAATCTAACCCCAAAAACATATAAATTACAATCAAAAAAACAACCAGAATCTTTATTAACAGTCTCTGATCTGAGGCCTGGCTGACCATGGAAGCAACCCACAGTTTCATCCTGAGGCTCTTCAAGGCAACATCCCTCATTCCTAAATTCTGGAATTGCACGACTGTTACTATCAGGACTGCACCTTCCTTTACACAACAGATAACATAAAATCCACACAATCCCACAGAAATAATCTGTCCTTCCTGAGAGATTTTTGAAATGAATTAAGGAAAAAGATACTCCATTGTGTGTGCAAGAACTGGAATACAGTGGGGGGGGGGGAAAGGATTAAACAGCAAAAAACAAAAAATAAGTATTTGGCATCTTAAAGCGGCTCCCTGGGCAGCCAGTTACCGTGTTCCAGCTGGACATTCCTGCCAGACCCATCAACAGAGGCAATCAGGGCTCTTAAACTTGGTCATTTAATATAAAACAACACAACATTACTTGGTGCCTTTCAGTCTAATAAATAATGTGGTGCTTTGCTGCTTCCCTGCTATTACGAGGAATCAATAAAAGCAAAGGAACGTTTCTGCTGGTTAAGAGGCAAAACACTTCAGATGTTTGAGGAGCAGGAGGGTAATGATTTGGGTTAAATACAGGGCAAAAGTTAGCAAAATAATAATCCAGAGGAGTCAGTGGATCCAATTCCACGGAGGAGGAGAAAGAGAAGGAGGAAGAGGATGAGGAAGGTTATCAAGACCTGCAGAAGGTGGGGGGTCTGGTTCTGAATGCCTGATGTGGTACCAACAATCTGATTTTTCACAGCTCTCAAGCCCCTTCAAGTCCAATTTATTTCACTTCAAATTGATCTTTTCCTCCCCAAGACTCCGAACTCGCGGCTTTGAGGGCAATTCCGTGTCTTCATTTCCAGCCATCTGGAGCACAATGGAAGGGAACAGCTGAAGGTCATTTGGGAACCACTCCACACACATTCCCCCCCCAGCCCTCCCAACACAGAACCCCATGTCTGTGGCCATCAGACCTTGGTTCTGATTCACACCAGAGCTGTGCTTGTGAACGCACAAGATACAGCTGCCAAAAACTGCAAAAACCAACCACTGATGGGAACAGAATGTAAAGACTCAACTTCACAATTTGAGAAAATTCTTTTTTCCAGAGGAAATGTCTTTTTTTTTTTTTATGCGGGACTGAAATTAATGGGCTTTGTTTTCCGAGTATTTTGGGTGGACATTTCCGAGAACCAGGAAGATCAGGGCCCATAACTTCTATTAGCAGAAAACAATCACTTGAAACACTTCCTGCCTGTAGAAATCAATTGAGCAAGAAAATTAGAAGGGGAGAGGGAACATCACCAGGCTTTGAGAAACGTTACTGACATTTCACCACTGCCTCGGTAATGCCAAGCCTGTTGATTAAAATGAAGTCTCTTCTCTGCACAATTTCTAGTTGCAAACTGTAGAATATATTGCAAATATTCTGTGCTGCCTCAGGCTTGGTGGCCACTCATGCCCCAGGTAAGGTACCAACCCAGTCTAGAAAGTTGGAGGATTTACTTCACACTGGGCCAGGAGAACGGTCAAAAATCACAATGCAGAATATAATCTTGAACTTAACCAGAGAAGACCTGATACAATAATGGGTCTTCTTCATTTCTGTATTTTATAAATCCAGTAAAACCCATAGGAAAATATAACAAAGTAATTACTTTTCTTATGTGCTCCCCATCAGTAAAATCTACAATAAAATCAGATAACCTAATAAAAGGAAGCAAATGGTGCAATTGAAGAGAGACCAGAAACTAACCTGAAACATTTTGAGGAGCCATAGTCAGGCCCAAATGTTCCTCATTTGTCCCAATTTCTTCTCATCTCAGAAAAAGAAACATTAAGACAAATGAAGATACAACAAAACTGAGAAGAGTCATTCAGTCCCAAGCTGAAGATTCTGATTTATGAAATGATAAATGACTGCCAGGTTGGCAGAGATAATGGGGCCTAATTAATATGCTCCCACCCAGACCTCTGTGCTTTATCTTTAGACAGGGAATCCACAGGCAGAGGTCAGGAATACTCAGGTTTTTGATCTCCTTTCTTCCCCTGAGCCAGTGCAGCCTTGGGAAAACACTTCATCATTCCTGCAGAAAACCAGCTTTGGCTTTTAATATTCATCTTGCCTTGGTTAGGAGAACAAAACTAAAGAAAAAGAAAGAAAAAAGGCACACATTCACACAAACAAACGAAGTGTGAGATAAATGGGTGGATGGGGGTTCGCTCTGTTTCTCTGAACACCATCAGAACTAATGGGAAGACAAACATTCCAACAGGAATCCCATTTCAGGCACTGCCAGGTTGATTTCCAATGACATGAGGATTTCAGAGTCTCTCTGCGAGGGTAAATGTGAGAAACACCACGGTGCAATAAACCCAAAGACTGTAAATCAAGTAATAACACGAAGTTTGCAGCCCTTCTGGCTGAGCCTCCACGGACCAGGAGGCAAAACTCCACGCGAGAAGCAGCTGGCATCCAGAGAACCATCTGATCCTGCGCTGTTCTGGGAATAACTGACTTACAAATGAACTTTCTTCCCCAAGACAGAGAGGGGCACTGGGCAAAGCTGGTCCTTCCCCCAGAACACTCAGAGCTGGCACTGGGAGCTCTGTGCAGCTCCCGTGAGCTCCGGCAGTGGCGGCCGCCACCCGACACGTCACATCTGCCAGGCACTGCTGAGACACGAGGGAGGGACAGAACTGCAATTTAAACAGAAACACACAAAAACCCCCTCATGGCTTCTTGCAGCACAACGAATCTGGTCTCAGGAGCTGCTTCCAACACTTCCCAGCTCAGGCACAACCACCACTGGCCTTTGCTGTGACGGTGACTGATGATTCTTTGCTCGCCCGTCAAAACCTTCCGCTCACCTCAGGCAAGTAATATTTTGCAAGGCTGAACTAATACCATCACCCAAAAAAAAAACCAGCCTCACCTCCAGGAACCTCATCAGTCAGGGACTGAAATGAACTTGCAATGAGCCTGCAATGGAATTGTACCCATGCCTCAATGTCAGTGGCCACTGGCGAGCATTTAAATGGCGTGATGAGGTTTAAGTGCTCTCACTGCCCGTGTCAGTGAAGGGGGAAAAAAGATAAAATTCAGAGCTGAGGAATCCCAAACTCCACCCGCTGCACCTCCTACTTATTCTTGTTTCTCATGAAGAGAGAAAAACTGCGACGACAAATCAAGGAAAATATTGCTCAAAATACTGAAAGATTAGAGGGAGAAAATGGTCTAAGAGAGGAGAGGGATGCCTTTGGGGTGGGACGGGCTGGGATGGAGGACAAGCAAACACGTTCTGTCAGTTCCACCACTGGGCTGCGAGATAAACTCGTTTGGTTCTCAGGAGTTTGCAGTGCTGATTTGTCACAACACAGCCCTTCCAAGCCTGCCCGTGTTAATACAGGAATTATGGTGTGCTGGGAGACAGACACTGCGGCGATGTGATCCCAGTCAGTTCCTTGGATCAGACAGCAATACTGGGAGTTTACCCTAAACCAGCAGCTCAGCCCAGTATTAAGCCCAAACCCATCATAGCCCATAAGCTGCTCTCGGTTTCCTGACACAGTTGTGTCAAAAATACACACACACATACATATATTTATTTCAGGCTCTGGCTGCTGCAAAGAGCCTGTTTTACAACCACCCCTCTCCTTGAGGATGCCAGCAAAGGCAGTGTGGCAGCAGCTCCTCTCTCCTGACATTGCAGGAACTCGGTGCTACACTGGAGAGCTTTGTAACCTCTTCCAGCAGAAGGGGAGAGATGCAAAAGAAGGCACAAAACCTAATTCCATGCCCACAGAGTTAACACTTTCTGTTCCCTTGTGGAAAGTAAGGAACAGAAATACATCATACTTTTATTTTTATGGCTTGCACTAAAGGCATTCAGTGCTGAGCTGCTTTCCCCATCTCTCACCTCCTCCTCCTGGCTCTGAGGAAGGCCCCTGGCCTGCACAAACCTCACACTCCATGGGCTCAGCTGGGAACCCCAGGGATGTCTCCTCCAGGCCTGAGACCAAGGAACTCCTCATCCCAGTCCTTGGGAATCACCTGCAACCACTGTAACACCCAGACTCATGAACATCATCCAATGCCACACAGGAATCACACACCATAATAACCACCACAGTCTGCAGAAGAGACCCACAGTAGAATCATAGAAGCCTGGAATGGTTTGGGGTTGGAAGGGACCTTAAAGCTCATCCAGTCCCACCCCCTGCCAAGGGCAGGGACACCTTCCACCAGCCCAGGTTGCTCCAAGCCCCGTCCAACCTGGCCTTGGACACTTCCAGGGATCCAGGGGCAGCCACAGCTTCCGTGGGCAACCTGTGCCAGGGTCTCCCCACCCTCCCAGGAAGAATTCCTTCCCAATATCCCCTCTAAGCTGCCCCCTGTCTGTGGGAAGCCATTTCCCCTTGTCCTGTCAGTCCAGGCCCTTTAAAAGTCTCTCTCCATCTTTCTCGTAGGCTCTCTCCAGGCTCTGGAAGGCTGCAATTAGGTCACTCTCAAACTTCTCTTCTCCAGGCTGAACAATCCCAATTCTCTCAGCCTTTCAAAAGGTTTAAAAGCTACAGCACAAATAAGGTTGTCAAAACAAATCCCGTGTGATTCATGAATACAACATCTACCTGTTTGCTTAGCTCTACCCTGCATTTATCCCGTCACTTCGCTGGATTCAATCAGAAATTAAAAAAAAAAAACAAACCAAAACATAACACACAGGAGATGAGCCAAAAGATGCTAAACCTGGTAATAAAACACCCATTCCTTGGCGGGGGGCGGGGGGGGAAGGAAGAATTTTACCAATAAGTTGAACCATTTCCTGGAAAATAATCTGCCAAATTCAGCAAAGCACATCTGCCCTCACCCCTCACTTGTGGAGCACAGCGAGTGCTGCTAATTAGGAGAAACGGGGTTTGGAGGGTTTGCTTTGGCTGCTAATTGATTCCACGTGTCAGAGCCTTCTTTAACAAGGAGACAGTTGCTCATTTCCCCGCCCTCTCCCCCCAAGTTTCTGATCCAATTTTTCATCCCACTTTGCCACCTTCTTCCTGCTCCTCTGCCCAAGCAGCACACACGGAGGGCTTGAGAAAAGGCTGAAATCGATTAAAAGTTGTATCACCCTAAAGGAATCTGATCCCATGTCCCAGTGCCACTGCACATCTCACCTCCTGAAGAATACCAGCACTCACATGGAAAAGAACAAAGGGCTTCACCCTCGAATTTATATCTCCCACCACCAGTGGAATTGTTATATGCAGAACTGTTTAGACTAAAAGCTTTGCATGAAAATAGAAGTGAGATAAGGGAGAGCGGGACCTTCTCCTGCAGATAAACCAACACAATTTTAGGCACATTATTAAGCAAAATTGCAGGTGCTGCTTTAAATAAATTCTAGATGCTACTTTTCATAACCAATCTAAAGCCTTAAAATTCAGGTAAATAGAGAATTGCTGGTAAAAACTGCAGACAAACAGCACGGCTGGGGCAAGGAAAATGGCCCCTGAAGGGTCAGTGGGTCAGGAATGGTCTGCAGGGCACATCTGGCTGTAACAACTCACCCTCATAATAGCAATAAAACCCCCGAAGACAACATAAATTAGCTCTGGCCAGGAATAAACGGAGCTGGCCCTGCACAACCTGCCCGCAGTTGTACCCAGTTGTCTTCAGCAGCTCCAATTCAGCTCCGTTTCCACCCTGGCACCCACCAGGAATTACAATTCATTTCACACGCGTTCAGCTTTAATGGGATTATTTGCAGTGTGAGGCACAATCAATTTTAGGGCAAAATCTGTGCACAGAGGCCAAAAATGTCCTCTGTTTTAATTGCATCTGTAATTACTTTATAAGACTACAATCCAGCAAATTACCCCGGGGACTCCTATTAATCATTATTACATATCTTACATCGCCAAGCAGGAATACTCGCTGAGGAAAAGACTGTTCCCATCCTCAAGAATACGGAATTTAAACAGATTACGGATCATAAAGTGGGAAGCAAAACACCGACGAGACCGTGACGGACTGTTCTTAATTGCTGTGTGGGATGAAAAGTTTGAAGCACCAAATACCCGCTTTCCCCCTCCTTTTACTTCTGTTTTATCACATAAAACAAACCCCACAAACCAGAGAGGTCTTTTACAACTTGGCACAAAATATCAGAGCCCTTTATCCCTTAATCCCAATTACGGGCCAACGTGCGTTCGGTTTTGTCCCTTTTTTAAACTTGTCAGGGCAGTAATTGAATAAATCGAACGTTTTCACATTAAAAATCTAATCCGACTCCTTGGGGCACCAGGAGCCCATCAAACTGTCCCAAATCCCTTTCTCCTGACCCCAAAACATCCCTCAGATTGTCCCGCAGACAGACGATCGATGCTTTTGAAGGATTATATTTATCCCTCTGTTTATTTGCCACCGACTTTCCCTCCGCTCGCAAAATCCCGGTTCCATTTAGTTCTACCCTTCGGATTCGCTGGCAGAAAGTTTGGTGTTGTTTTGGCTTTTTTTGTTTTTTTTTTTTTTTTTTTTTTCCGCCCATGTAAAAACTCTTGCAACTTAAATCTTTCTGGGTTTCGGGGTGGGGGAAAGCCTGCGAGAACTCTTTCTACCGCGCTGGATTTATACATTTGTCAGCGTTTTGGAGTTGTCACGCTCCCGAGGAAGTTTCACCAGCGCCGCGATAACCCCGATTTCCCCCACCGCCTTCTTTTTTTTTTTTTTTTTCCCTTTTTGCGCCAAAAAAACGGGCAAAACCAAACCTCGGGAAGCGCGGATACGTTACGATTTATCGTGTGAAACTCAAACGCGCGTTTCTCGCTCGGTTTGGGGGGGTTTTGTGAGGTGGGGTTTGAAGGCGCTCTCCGCGCCCC